>QUSF01000011.1:2486693-2790868 GCA_003676055.1 Chloebia gouldiae | reverse complement strand
GATTGCCTGGCTGATAAAATTATGGAATCTATTGATGGTGTTAAGATAGTAGATGTAATTTACTGCCATTTTAGCAAGGCTTTTGAAACTGTCCCATGTTATTCTTGTATCCAACTCAGGACTTTATATTTGAATATAAATGGTGGAGAGCTAGGTAGGGAAAAGTCTGGTTTGATGCTCAGACTCATGGGCAATTGGTTAATGAACTGGTAAAAAGTGAGGTACTGCAGGGGTCTGTTCTGTGACCTGTCCTGTTTAACATATTTGTCCGTGGTCTGAAGGAGGGAGTTGGAGAACACTCAAATCCAGTTTGTAGATGACACCAAATTGTGTGTGTGGTGCTTGTTGATGTGCTGGAGAGCAGAGCCATCAGTCATAGAATCATGAAGTTTGGAAGAGACCTACAAGACCATCCAGTCCAACCATTCACTTGGCACTGCCTGCCACTGTTGCCCCATGACCACTAAAACTGTCACCAGATCCAGACACTTCTTGAACATATATGGGGAATAGTTACTCCATCACTTCCATGGGCAACCTGTTTCTCTGCCTCAGCACTATAACAGTGAAAAATGTTTTTCTAGTATATAATCTGAATATCCCCTATCTTACCTTAAGGCCATTTCCTTTATCCTCTGACTGTAGGCACAGTAGAGGAAACCAACCCCCACCAAATAACAACCTCCTTGCAGAGAAAGTGTAGAGGGTGATTAGGTCTCCCCTGAGCCTCCTTTTTTTATAGACTAAACAGATGCAGATGCCTCAGACATTACTTATATCACATTTTTACTAGAGCCTTCATGAACCTTGTTGCTCTTCTCCAGACATGTTCCAGAACCTCAAAATCCTTTTTGCAGTGAATGGCCCAAAAATTGACATAGTACTGTAGTACTTAGCTGCAGCCTCACCAGTGAGGAGTACAGGAGGATGATCTCTGCCCTGGCCCTGCTGGCCACGGTGTTCTTGATACAGTTACAGGAACCTGGACAACGGGCAGGAATGGATGGCAAACACCTAATGAAATTCAGCAGTGACAAACCATGCCCTCAGAAAGGCAGAGCCCTACAGTGATGCAGACTGCAGCAGAGGAACTGAGGAGCAGCTCTGCAGAGACAGGCCAGCATCCTGGGGGACAGTTGCCTGAGAAGTTGTGTGCACTGGAATCGGAAGAAACCAGTGACACCCTGGGCTGTATGAATAAGAAAGTGGTGCAGAGAGTGAGGGAAGTTATTTTTCCCGCTTATCATGTGTGAAACCATTCCCAGATTTTGTTTTTTGTTTGGTTTGGGGTCCCCAGTGTGGGGAAATCATCAGTAAAGTGGAGTGAGTTCAGCATAGGATCACCAGCACAGATAGGAGACCTTTGCTGGAAAACTCCCTTATACCACCAAGATTGTTGAGCTTGCCTGCACCTTTGCACTTCTTGTAGTTACTATGTAGTAGCAAGGTGTTTTATAGAAAAAAAAATATGTTCCCTTATATTATTTATTTTTCTATTTTCTTCAAAACCAAGGAACTGCCCATCTGGAGAAACTGCATTGTTTCTGTCCTGATCATTTTCTGAGCTATCCTGCTGTCTCTGCATGAGAGGATGGAAGCAGTATTGTAGTACTCTGGAGGTGAAGAAGCAGCTGGGGAGGCAATTGGTAACTTCTGATATGTTCCTAAAGCCATTCTTTCTCTATTATTCAGATAATTCAGAGTACTGGTAACCCAGTTTGAATCACAGTCAGTACAGAGTTTTGTAACACACATAGTGGATATATTCACATCTGGTTTGCATCTTTGTCAACGAGCACAGACACAGGGAACCAGCTGACCTCACTTCAGTAAGCCAGGAAAGGCTAATGAATATGAGACTTGTACTCCTGAGTTAATGGAAGGTATTTTCCCTTAGTTCATAGGATTATTGCATATCCTGAAAGAGACCCTGGGTCTTGCCAGTCTTTAGTTATGATGTTATTCACCTCACTAAGTATCTGCAGAAGAACATAATAAGGAGGATACCTCTTTATTACATCTATAATTCATTATGTCATTTTTCTTCTCTGGTGTAATAAAACCTTCCTGAGAGTTTCTGTAGAATTAGAAAACTTACAGAGCATTTCTCCTTGCCTTCATAGCCTTTTGTATTGCTGAAAAAGCCATGGGTTCTGTATGACTATGCAGGACTTGGGACTAGAACAGAAAAGGTACCTGTTTAACAGTGGGGAGGTGAGAAAGCTTTAAGTATTATTTTTCCCTTGTTCATGCTTTGGTATTTTTTTTTGTTTTTCTGTAGTTTGCATTCATTATAGACCTGGCTGAAATTTCATTGTTGCACTAAACACAAAGTTTTTCCTTATTGAGATTTCCTTATTTCCTTATTCCACTAATAAAATTAATTCATGTCATTTTATGCTTGGGTGTTTCTTACATTCTTAGGTAAGTTTCGTTTTCCAGGGACCAGCTTGCTTTAATCAGCCTTTTTGTTTGTTTCTGTTATTTCCATACATTAAGAAGATTGGCCTCCTGTCTTAGGAAACCATCAACAAGTCAGGCTGTTAACACAGCATACTACAGCATAGCAATATCAGCTGGTTTTCTGTATATATGTTTGAAAAACCCCACCTTTGCTCACAGCACTTAGCTCATCACAGGCCATGCTGTTGGGAATGGGTCAGAGACAGGCTGTCTGATAGTAAGTCAGTTGTTGCCATAACAGAAGTGGACAGCGTCTTTTCTAGAATAGGGGATAATCTTCCTGCTGCTTAGCCATGAAGAATTGGGAGGCTAAAATAAACTTGGAATTTTTAAAGAAATTGCATTTGTTTTGTAAAAGTTCACAGAATGCAAGAAGTCATCATATGTAATCACTGTGCATTCTCTTCATCCAGATGATGAGGAGTTAACTTGCTCTATAGGCACATGAATGCTGTAATAGTAATGAAAAGTGGTTCTTGTATCTCAGCCAGGAAGGACATGAATAACCCTAGGGATTACCACAGTACATCTGGAGAGCATGGCTGCATGCTTTCCAGCTGGTTGGACTTTTCTTCATTACTACTGTGAACTCTGCAATCAAACATCATTCTCTGTGGTTGTGCAGTACATGTGTGTGTAATTTGTCACTGGAACAGGCTTTCCAGGGAAGTGGTTACAGCACCAAGTCTGTCAGAGTTCAAGGAGCATCTGCACAATGATCTCAGGCATATGGTTAATTGTTAAGTCATCGTGTGAGGAGCAGGGAGTTGGATTTGGTGACCCTTATGGGTCCTTTCCAGCTTGAGATATATTATGATTCTAATTTCATCTCACAAGGACTCTGAGCACTGTTCCAGCCGGTTTTATTATGTGAAAGACAAAATTCTCTTGCGGTATGTTGCTGCCAAAGCACATCTCTCTCATTTTAGTCACAGAAGTGTGTGTATTTGCTGGTTGTCTATGGCAAAAAAGCTTTTGTCTCTTGCTTTAGCCTTACTTCTAGCCCAACCATAGCTGAATACTGTATATGTCAATAGCTGTTTTAAATCATTCTATTAAAGCTTGTTTGAAAAGGACAATGAGGTTTTCATAAGGCATGGAGTCACAGGCATGCTGTCCTGAAGGTTATACTTCCTTGGGGAGTTGACTCTTGAAACATTTGCAAAAGAGGGTGAGAAGTTATGCATTTTGGATCTGAATCTCAAACTGATGACTAAAGCAACATGAGACAGCATTTGTTGTGGAACAGCATGATGAGTACACCTGTTAACATCCCACGCACTGAGGAAAACAACCCCCTAATAAGAAAGAGTTACACAGTCTGTGTCTTGTGCAAAGCTTTCCAGTACATTTGTAACCAAGAGAAACAGTTGGAAACAACATTAGTTGCTCCAGTACATTTTGTTGGAAGTTATCAGGCTTGTAAGTTTGGGTTTGTGGAAAAGTACGTTTCAAAGGCAACTATAGCATTTTCACAAACCTGTGTATTCTACGTTGAGGGGTGTGTAACTTATGTTAAAGAGAAGATATGTTGCCCATATATATTGTTTGCAACTGTAATGCATAAATAGGTTTTTATCCTAACTGGTTTGGCTGGGAACCCAGTGAGAATTTTCATGTTTTCATCACTTTTATCAATTGTATCATTCGTCTGAGTTTATGAGAAGTATGGGCTTTGTTGTTGATGAAAATTACTATAGTTTTGCTGTTCAAGCAGCATTTATTACCACTAATGCAGTATTATGAGGTTGCCAGAATATTACAGCATGAACTGAGACATAGTCTGTAAATTTCCTTAAAAGTGCTCTTTTTTGTTTATTGCATTTGTTACTATGAATCTGAGGAGTGGTATGTGTAGTTATGGATGGTTTGACTGGCTTGCAGAATCTTTCTGTGATTCCAGAGAGGAATAATATACATGGAGCAAATGTCTCCATGAAGTTACTGCTGAGTTGTATTAGGAAATTAGCTTAGAGCTCTATTTGTAAACTGTAGAATTAAGTTCTTTAGGATATGCTCCTGACTGGCTGATCGCTTAGTGCTGGAGGAGTCTGCTGGGTTCTTTTATCTCTGCAATCATCCAGTGTCATATTTTTTTCTCAGTATCTTTCCTTTCAAGTGCGAATTGATTTCTTAGAGAAGATGGAACATGATGGGACTGTAAGGATAGCTCTTTTGTGGGCCAGTCAGTGCTGGTTTTTAGCCCTTGGGCAGTGGTCCACACCAGCTATGAGGTCTTGAGGTTTCCAGAATCAAGACCTAAATCTACCTCTTTCCTTGTTAATGTAATACTGAGTAAATTGTTCTTCATAAACACAAGAAACTGTTGTCTAAAATCAGATTTATATGGTCTCAGGAACACTGCTGTGAGCTTATAGATTTCTAAGAATACTTTCTCCTGTTCAAATGAATCAGCTCCCTATCAAGTACAACTAAAGCTCTATTTGTTTATTTTTCTCAAATCTCTGCACAAATAAGGTTTGTTTTTTCCTCCTTAAGCATTTAGAAATACTTAAAATGATTGATTCATTCTTGTTTTTGCCAATTAGAGGATTTTACTAACATCATTACCAGTCTGTGAGCTGTATGCTCCTTGTCCAGTTTCAATCTGAATTTGCTTCTTTGCAGAAATTGTCTTTGTGGTGGTTTTCACTCAGCCAGCATAATTGGAGAGCTAATTAAGGTTCTTGTAGCTCACTGCAATGATGTATTAGTAGACTGTCCTGCTGAATTTACTGTAATGATACTGAACTGCAGCTTGAACTAACCCATCAGACCCTTCAACTTCTATCTTTACAGCCACCATTAAGCGTAGCATGTATCAAGGCCCACGTGTCATATTTTACAGGTAATTTTAAAATTTTTTTCAGATCAATCAATCCTTTGTTTCCCTGGAAAGAGTTGTGGAAAGCCTGGCAGTAACTTTTCTAGAAATTCTTCAAATGAATCATTCAGAACATTAAAATGTGTTACTGATGAATGGACGAGAGTCTTGCCAATGCTTTAGCATGTGTATGAGTATTTCCATACCTGATGCAAAGTGGGCAAGGAGTCTACTGTGTTTCTCCTGTGCCTGTTCCTCCTCATGCCCTAGCACTGTTTTACATGCTCCTTATTTAGTTACTTATCTTTAAATCTTTTAAACATTACCCTGTGGATTGGAAGAGTGCTGGAAGGTGACCCAAGTTAGTGGAATCTATATGGGCAGAGTCTCAGTGAAGGAAATTAATTTCTTAAGATTCAGTAGCTGTTTATTCTAGGAGGTTTTCTTTCCTCGTGTGGCTCCAACAAATTGACCTTCCTCCTGTAATATTTGAAGTCCATCTCAGCTATAATTAGTAGCTAGTAGGGGTGACTGATACTTGGTCAAGCTAATTGGTTTGATGCTCTTTAAGTGCAATATTAGAGTTTTTCCTCTAGAAAATGGAATTTTCCTATTGGTACTTCTGTTTAAAGGCAAGGGAAGAGTCTTCGGGGGCTAGGCAGGAGGAACCCATGCAATCTGTAGTCTCAGTGCAGATAAAACTCTCAGATAGATGTTAAACTACAGAATCGTTTGGCTTCTTTACATCGTGTGCTCACAGCATCCTGTTTTTCTGTATAGATGAAAAATGATCATGAGAAATCAGAAGCAAGAGGATGAACACTTGAATTTTGTACTTTGAAATTTCTTCTTCCCTCCTTTTTAAACAATAAGCCTTACAACTTATTTTTATTTATACACAGACCTATTCACCTTGGCATAATATTTTTCTCCTCTTCACAGGGAGTGATATTTCTGTCTGTAAGGTATTGAATTTGTTAACAGATTATTGGAAACAGCTCTTACAGTCCACATAACTAATGTTGCTTTATAATGGGTGTTTAATACTCAGTAAAGCAAGATAGTCGACATTTTCCTCTTGGTACCAGTTAAGCAATGTAATTAAGCACATTTTACTTTTAGGCTCATGAGAACCCCTAGAGATTTGAAGGGAAATAAGAAAGCCTTTTGTAAAAGTTTATTAAAAAATAAATGGATGGAGAATATAGAAAAAAAGATCTGCATGAAAGTACTGTTTTTTTATTACTTATTTGTTTTTTATTTTCATCCATTTATAATTTATTCATTTCTTTCTGGCTCTGAACCCTTGTATAAAAACACTTGTTCTGTAAAGGAGAAATCAAAGCTGTTGTGTGCCTGAGTCAGCATCCCCCAGCACAAACCTCCTAGGTTGCCTCTCTTCATAAATCTCAGTGTGGGTGGCATGCTGAAGCTGGGCCAGAAGGACATAAGATAGGGAAGGGGAAGAGGGCTGAAGAACACAACTCAGAAGATGGGGTCACATGTCCACAGACAGTATTGTACGGTGAAATCACATAAAGCTTGTGAATGTTCTGAACACTGCTGCAGAGGAAGATAACAGATTAATCAAAGCCTGAATTACATATTCTTCATGCAGTGTGGTGACTTCTGTGGAAGCCTGGTTAAGGCCATATGCCTACATGGTATGTATGCAGGGCAGTGCAGGGGTATTCTGTAGGGTCACACTGCCTGTTTGTGCCTGCAAAGCACCAAACCTGGCCTGTGAAGGAGATTAGCCAACACAGCCACAGTGCCACACTGATGGGCCCAGTCTGCTTCCTGCTTAACTGGTAACTCCTTCACCCTGAGCTTACAGGTACCTGCACCGTGCTCCGTTGCTCAGTGCAGCATTTATTATTCACCTTCAAAGGTGTCTAAGGTGGGTGAGTTTCCAGCAGGACTTAAAGCACTAATCCTCCCACAAAAAGTTTGGCTATAAACCTTGTAGACCTGCCTCTAAGAAATGCATGACGCTCTTTTCTAGTTTCCTTTCTTGTTTATTCTCATCTTACCATGTCTATGCTTTCCTGCACACACAGCAGAAAATAACACTATTATAAATACCATACTTAAAATAAACGCTTGCTCTTAGCAAACTCAGATACAGATACTCAGTCCAGATACTGGCATTAAGGTTAACAGTCTGGGTTAGTTCTAAACACAGGAGATCAGTTCTGAATGTTATCATTCAATGGAAGAGAAAGAAGAGATAAGTGTTGGTTAACAGTAGTGTGATAAGTTCAAAAGGCTAAACTTATTAATAGTTTGGAAAAAGAATTTTACAATCCACTTATTCCCAGTAAAAGGTAACAAACAATTTCTAGCAGTTACAAGTAAATTCACTGATTTAGTTGTTTGTAATGAGAACATAAATATTTTCTCTGAAATTAAGGGGGTTGCATTATGATTAAATAAACTTTTCTTTAAAAAAAAAGGCAGGAATGATGGGTTTTCGCTTGATCTAATAATGTATTTAATAGAGATGAACAAGGCAGTGCTCCTTAGTAACTTTGATCATAGAAAATTCCACCTGAGTCAGTATTTATTCAATTGAATTTTATTATTATTGCACCAAAGGCTGTTGTCTAGGAGTTGCATCCATTTCTGATTCCCTTTGGAAGATCTGCTGCATGCTAAAATCTGTGCTCTGATTTTTTTTTAAAGCTGACAGAATAGGTTTACGTTGTGATTTTTTTTGTTTTCTGGAGACTGTAAGGAACTGTGTATTTTGTAGTCTAACCCTGCTTTCATGCTGACAGCAGTATCCATACCAAAATAGTCTTATTGAGCAGAAGCAGATGCCACAGACTTATTGGCCAGTTTCATGACTGAAGTGAGTGCCTTCTCATAAAATCCATTGTAGGATTTTTTTAAGGCTGAATTTCCTCAAAAGGAGGGATAGCTCTCAGTTTCTATATGTACAAACTTCAGTTAAATTGAATTAAACATTTAGCTCTTATGAGAACTGGTTTCTCCTATGGAATCTCATTGTTAGAACAGATTATCATCCAGATTTCAGAGAGGAACTAACAAGCCAAGGTTGTATTTAAGGCCTTAAAAACCTAGGCCTCCATATGAGGACTCCACCAGTGTAACTCCCTGAAAGTGATTTAACTTTCCAGAAAGCAGATCCTTTAATGGCTCATAGTGCTCCCAAATTTGGGATGGTAACAGTCTCACTATAACATGTGTGTAACTTGCATTCACTTGATAGTTTTAACCCTGGCAGTAATTTCATACCTTGGTCACTACAACAATAACCTATTGCAGCACCTGCAGTTGTGGGGTGATAAATCCCAGCTTTGCATGCCGTCTACTTCATGTATTTTTTAAAGGTGCCTTTACCATTCTGTTGACCAGTGAATTCTGCATCAGTGGCAGTCCACTCCATCACAGATTAGTGATAATAGGCTAGAGTAGAGTCCATAAAAAGTATCCTCGCACCTCCTGCCCATAGTGGACAGGATTATCAGATTCATTTTGAAGGCAAAGGCAGACTCAGCAAGGAGCTGGGTACTGGCTATTTTTACTTTGATTACTTAACTCCCTGAGGAGTCAGTAAGAGGCAGTGGCTTTCTGCAGTTCTTTCTCAGAGATTTGATTAGAGCTGTGCTGCAGCTGTTGACCTGCTTACAAATGCATTTCAGTTCTGCAGTGCTTCCCAGGCTCTGTATCTGACTTTGCAGTTAGGCATATGACTTTACTTTTACCCTTTGGGATAGACTCAGAAAGTTACCTGTGGGGATTGGAACACGACTTACTTTTCCATTATTTTGTAAAGTGTCTCAAGTACATTTAAGAGTGCTGTCATTTTTTGGTGTGTTGCACAAGGTGCTTGTAACATTTGGCTGAGATGTTGCAGAGCTTGTGTAGGGAAACTTGATGGTGTGAAATATGGAGCTGTCCACACCATGACCTACAGGTGGCAACAAGGAATATGATTGACTGCAAGGCCTCACTGTGGGTATTGGGGAGCCTGGGTTCTGGGATAAGTGCTTTAATCATGTGTGTGATGGTGCAAGTCTGCTCCTAAGGAAGACAGGTGAAGTCCAATGAACTTCAAGGGCCCAAAGGGAGATAATAAGTTCTAAATTTGATTGGTATAGAGGTTTAAAACCAAGTGTCTGACTTTCCACACAATGTTCCTTGGGTATGGTGGTGACTGTGCTGAACAAGAGTTCCATGTAGCTCAGTTGCTTGTATGTGTCTGTGGTATTACAAGACATGAGCCGGGTAGATTGTATTCATGGATTTGTTAGCTAAACTGAGCAAAGGAGAACCATTACGGGGCCTGGACTAGTGCTAGTGATGAGCTCATTAGAGTGGTTAAGATCGGAGACTGACTGGAATGTAGCGACCCTGACTGGATTGAGTTTATGATCCCAAGGAACATGGGCCTGGCAAGGAACATAGACAGAATGCTGAACTTTAGAAAAGCAAATTTCCAGTTGTTTAAATAATTAGTGAATGTGGTCCTCTGGGAAACTGTCCTTAAGGACTAAAGAGCAGACCATAACTGGCAACTCTTTAGGATCACTTTTCTTTGGGAACAAGAGCTTTCCATCCCAGTGTTCAGGAAATCAAAGAGAGTAGGACAGAAACTGGCACGGCTGAGCAAGGATCTGCTTCTCAAACTGAGGAATAAGAAGGAAGTGCATAACCAATGGAAGCAGGACAGGTGACCTGGGAAGAGTACAGAGATAGAGATTGGATGTGTAAGGATGGGTTAGGAAAGCTAAGGCACAGATGGAATGAGACTTGGCAAGGGATGTGAAGAATAACAAGAAAGAATTCCATAAGTACATAGCTCAGAAAAGGAAGGCCAAAAGTAAAGGCTATGCTAAATAGGAAGGAAGAATGGTGAAAACAGAAATGGAAAACTCTGAGGTACTCAATGAATTCTTTATCTCAGTCTTCACTGGCAGCTAGGCTTTCCACAGCTCTCAAGTATCTGAACCTCCAGGTAGGGGCTGGGGCAATCAAGTTCATATCAAGAGCGGGAATAAGACCATTTGATGACTCTAAATAGGCCCAAGTCTATAAGGCTGATGAGATACACTCAAGGGTCCTGAGGGAATTGGATTATATTCTTGCCAAGCCAATCTTCATCATATTTGAAAAGTTATGGTAGTCAGGCAAAGTCTCTGGAGACTAGAAAAAGGGAAACATCACTCCTGTTTTTAAGAAGGGGAGAAGGGAAGACTGGGAGCTACAGACTGGTGAGCCTCACCTCTGTGCCTAGGAAGATCACGGGACAGAATCTCATGGAAGCAGTGTTAAGGCACATGAAAGACAAGAAGGTGATTCAAGGCAGCCAGCACAGCTTTACTAAGGACAAATTGTGCCTGACCAGCCTGATGGCCCTGTATGATCCAGTGACTACACCCAGTGACTTCCAGCTGACAAGGGAAGACTGACAGATGTCATATACCTAAGTTTGTGTTATACCTCTGACTTGGTCCCACGTGGCATCATAAAGAGGGATGGCCAGCAGGGTCAGGGAGGGGATTCTGCTGTTCTGAGATCCCACTTGCAGTGCTGCATCCAATTCTGGGGTCCTCAGCATGAGAACAGTGTGGACCTGTTGTAACAGGTCCAAATGAAGGTGATCAGAAGTCTGAAGCACCTCTCCTGTGAGGACAGACTGAGAGACTTGCAGTTATTCAGCCTGTAAAAGAGAAGGTTCTGGGGAGACCTCTGGGGAGGCTTTCTGTACCTAAAGAGGGCTTATGAAAAGATGGAGACTAGCTTTCCACATGCACACATAGTGATAGGACAAGGGGGAATGTTTTCAAACTAAATCTGAGAGATTTAGATTAGAAATTCGGAGACATTCTTCACTGTGAGGGTAGTGAGGCACAGAAACAGGTTGCTTGAGAAGTTGTGGACAGCCTGTCCCTGGAAGTGCCCAAGGCCAGGTTTGGATGGGGCTATGAGCAATGTGATCTAGTGGGTGGCATCCTTACCCATCACATCTAGTTCCATCCTTACCATAGAACTAGATGATTTTCAAGGTCACTTGCAATCCAACTCATCCTATGATTCTGTGACTCTGTGATTCTATGACTTTGCCTTTCTGCTAGAGCAGTTTTTAGTTTTTGCTGTTGAAAGGTTTCAAAAACAAAGAAAGGCCAATGTAAGACTGAGAGGCAGGAGAAAATACTGGAACATTTATTAGCACAATTTAGGTTACATGAATGCCAGGAGGCTTCATTGATAGAAAGCTAATTCACATAGTATTGATTAGAATTAATTGATGATTTCTGCAATTATTAGCAATCCATTACTCAGGACTATTGTCAGCAAAAAAAAAAAAATCCACCTGAAGTTGCCAGTTTTCAAGAGGGAAACTACCCCTGAACACCAGAGCTTGTTCAGCATACCTTTATTCCACCTGTGTAAGTATTTTAGTTAAAACATTGCAGGGGTTGGGAGGAAGGAAAACAAAACAAATCCTAACTTTTTTTAAATGCTTCATAGTTTAAGTGTCTCCAGATGCTTCTTCTGTATTGATTTCTTTTACTATGACTGTTCTCTGTGAGATGTAGCATACTAGAAAGCAAAAAGTAAGGGAAGTTGTCTACTACCTGTTTTTTCCTGTACCACAGGGTCCTGACAGCCTCTCTGCAAGACATGACAGCTTGTATCTTACCTTAGTGATGTGCCCTGGTTATCTGTGTTCTGTGCGAGGGCTTAGCATTCCACTACTTTTTGCTTAATAAATTAAAGACTGGGAAGGAGTAACACTGTAATACTTGACCATATAAGGGAGGTGACTGTTTTAGTCCTGCTCCTTGCACAATACGCAGTTGAAGCCTTTTAAGGGCAGGTGGTGCAGACAGAGTGAAAACATCCAGAAGCAGGACATCTATTTCATGTTATAGTGCCAGTGCTCCTGCTGTCGTTGCTACTACTGTGAATTTCTCACCGTCTATTGCAGTTGCATAGGTAAAAAGTGAGGACTTAGAGATGGGACTAAAAAAAAGGTTACAACCATTTGGTTCATGACTCTTGCATCTTAAGAAATAGTAAGAATTAAGAGAGAACTGACCAAAGGTGAGATTAATTAGACTTCAGAAGCTGAAAAATGAAGTAGCAAAGAGCTCTGCAACACTGGGAAGAAGAGACCAAAGAGAGAACAAGTGGAAATACCATCCAGTGGGAATGGGATAGGGACTTGGTGACTAATCAGGCAATGAATATGGTGTCAAGAAAGTTAAAAAATAGTTTGGTGTTTTTTGCAGAAGAAATTTGAATACTGAAGAAAGTGCTCCAAAAGAATGAAACCATTAAATTTTGGGTCTGGTTGCAAGTACACTTAAGACAAATTCTGTAGTATGTGGTTAGAAACAGCCAACCCAGTATCTTTAATAAAGGGGTAGCAAAACTGATGTAGGCAAACACAAATCACTTGTGTTGATCTCGGAAGTGTCCAGAGTGTTAGGAAAAAAAAAAAAATCTAACCAACTCAGGCAGTAAAATACCAAATACAAAGGTTTGTAGGCTAAGGTTAGACTGTGTGAAGACTTATGTTCAGCTAGAGAAATTGCCTTCTTGATCCATCAGATGCAGGTCCCACATTGAGAGATTTTTAATCCTTTGCATGAAGCAAAACTACAGACGTGGAAAGAAAAAGTGTCTGTTAAGTTTCATTCAAATAATAATCTTGTCTTTGAAATCAAATATGCTTCAGACCTAAAATCAAATGAGGTTTATCAGCTGGAGATCAGATAACAATGACTGCTTCAGTGGCTAAGTAGAGGTTTAGAAGACCTAATGAGAAACCTTTTCCTTCTATAGCCATAGTAACTCTGAAAGAAGCCATTACAGAGGATTGTTCTCTTTTGGAGTGCTGCTACAACATACTATAACTTCAGTGGCCCACATCTGTCCCAGAGATTCCTTCAATTCCTGATTGTTAGTGCCTGTCAGTGCTTACCCTTTTGCAGAGGAAGACGTGCTGTTCTCTGAATTACAGCACCTTGTTTACCTCAGTTCTGGCGCCACAGAGAGGAGCAGGACTGAAAGTGTATCCATGGAACACCAGCCAGTGTTTTGAAGCCGGTTCACCCAGGTGCCCATTAGCATCTTTCACATATCAACTACAGGTGGTGGAAGATGAGAGACAAGGACGTGCTATATCTGCTTCTCTAGTGTTTTTTTCATTTATACCTATTTCTTCCTCCAAGTTCAGACTCCAGAATGAAAGTGGTGTTGCAGTTTACCCTAGACAGCGTTTCATCTGCAATACAAAACTCTAGCCAGTCACTTACATCTTTACAAGTTCATGAGACCTGTGAAAGAAAGCTCTTCCCCCAGTGTTGTGACCTTTATCTTTGTGGTGAATAGGCATTACAACTTTGGCAGGATGATTCTGTCTGATTGACAGATCTATTCTTGGAAGTTATAAGAGTTTCACTGGCACAAGAAAGATTGCTGCAGGCTGTTGTATTTGAATGATTTATATTCATTGGGATGTTTTTGTGGTGTTGTAGAGATTAGGTTCCCTCTGACTCTTGTTAATGTAAATCAGGGTCATTCTGCTGGTGTCATAGGTGTTTTGCTAGTGCAAAACCACCATGTATGGGAGATACCATCAAGGACCGCTTTGTTTATGAGCCTATCTGTGAAAAATAATCTGTTGTGCTTGCTGAAAAGTGAAATAAAGTTATCACAAGGATCTTTAGCACTTCTAAATAAAAGTGAAAATATTTTTTTACACAGTTTAGCAGGCTAATATTTTTAGAATTCCAAGGAAAATAATTTGGGCTATTAAGGGTCCTGTACCCTCTGTTTTCCTAGTTAGGTAACATGTAGATGGCTATGAAGGAAGAAGACCTGGGATATTCAGACGTGAAGCTGTACAATGCATGGTCCAGTTGCCTCACAAAGTTTCTGCAGTAGACTATTAGGTCTTTCAGGAGTAATGTTAGAACTAGCTGTTACATTTTTTCTTCTGTCAGGAAATTTTTAAAAATTATAATCTTTATTAGAAGACTATAATTATGTTAATTAGTACCTTTATTATGAGCTGTCCAGCTCATGCTTAAGAGACTTATTGTGGAGTTCAGGAATTGGCTTCACATATCTGTGTTGGTACTAAATTCTCCAATAATTCTCAAACAACTTAAACTACTTTTCAGCGTTGCATTGTATGATGTTCTTAAGTTTGAAAAAAAGT
Organism: Chloebia gouldiae; assembly: GCA_003676055.1. Lineage (NCBI taxonomy): Eukaryota > Metazoa > Chordata > Aves > Passeriformes > Passeridae > Chloebia > Chloebia gouldiae. Next base: position 2,776,379 of record QUSF01000011.1, on the reverse strand, counting down.
GGGCAATCAATATAGGTAGCATGGGACTAGTTCTTCAAAATAAAAATTACAGTGACACTGTGAAACAGTAGGAGGGTAAATTTAACTATGGAACTGTACAATAATTTATATTCCTATTTTCACCCATCTTTTTATCTCCACATTTAAAAGAATTTGCTCCTGCTTCTGCTTTTTTAAATCCACAAAGTATAATTTCAAATAAAGTGTAATTGCAAAAAGTACACTCCACTCTTCTTTTATTTAACCTTTTCCTCCTTAATTAGTATTTCAGCATCTTGGGAACATAAATGTTGTTAGTTCTGATATGGGCAGACTAGCTAAAGTTATTCTAAGGTTATAACTAAGGTTACCTTTCAGTTTGGTTCCAAATGTAAATACTTTCTTTCCTAGTCTAGCAAGGGGTAATTACTGCCAAACACAGACGGAAGAAGCTTTACTGTATAATCTCATTGATGTAGTGAGCACTTACACTAAAAGAAGGCAAGCAAGTACAATGTTTGAAGTCAGTCCCATCAAATGTCCAAGATGACAAGAACCAGAATGTCCATGGTTTGTTGTCTTCTTTCAACATAGTTCATACTTGTGGGACATATAAACACAGGTATATCAACTGTGTGGTTAGACAATAAATAGTGTGTCTTTACTTTGAATAGACTAGGGAAATGAACCTATTTATCGGGCATATTTTTTCCTAGTTTTTATTTTGAATTGCTCTGGAAGTGTATTCCATCCATTAAGTCAGGCCTTTTAACAGCCAATGCCTACAACATGAAAGCTGAGAGCCTGATGTATCCCCTTTACAGGTGCACTGCTGCATCAGTATTCTTGTTGATTATGCATTACACATATCTAAGGATATATAAAATGTTACCTGAGTGTTAAATATAAAATGCAATCTGAGGCTTCTGCAAGATAAATACCACTTGCAGTACCAGTTCCAAGGTTTGCTTCTTGAGAGTAGTAGTTTGCTCTCTCATCAAGAGATGTCATACAGACAACACTCCTTACTTTTACTTTACTTCACATTTCTAATTCCACAAATTTGGGGATTCTAGTCTGAGTACACAGAAAGAAGAGAAACTTTAAAAGTAGATAGTCTTAGTTTAACTGTCCTGTGAAGTTGTATTTCTAAAAACATTGTAAAATGTAATTAATGGACCTATGATTTATTAAATATAAAAATCTTTACTTTGACTCTTCAGCAGTTCTTGCAGAGTTGCAAGTTCCTGAAACCCTTGTCCTAAGCATTTATATGCCTAGCATCTATCAAGCCTATCAGGAAGCCATATGCTCTATTAAATAGTGGTGCAAATGTTCAGTTCAGCCGAACACAGAAACTAATTTCAAAATTTTGGTCCTCAGGAATTCTACCAGTCTCAATTGGAACATCTTTAAAAAAATACCTAGCTTCTTGCTGTATCAATGATTGAAAGTTTTAATTTAGGATTTTTGTCTGTTAAAAAGCAGATTGGTAAATAGAGAGTGAAAAAAAATTGGTAAAATGAAGATTTTTTTTTTCTTTACTTTTTCTCTACTCAATACCCAGTCATATTTTTAGTTTAGAAAGATGTAGATGTAGGAGCATTAAAAATCCCACCCTTTTCCTGCATCTAATCTCTGATTTCCCTGGCTTTGAAGATCTAGTAATTTTACCATCCCATATTAGCTTCCTTCCTCAGAGGGTGTTTTCCTGTATTTTGTGTGATTATGTGTTTGATCTAATGCAGCATATTATTTCTCAGAGTCTGCAGCTTTGAGAATTTTTACAACTTTCCATGGGAACACCCTTAATATTTTCTGGCATGATTTTTCACTGTGAATGTCTATAGGCTGCATAAAGGCACATTCTGCATTTTTTGAGACCTCCAATGATGATTATTTCAGAAAAATGTCAATAAGAAAAGAGTATGCTTAATTTTCAATGTACTTCTACTTACTCTGTTGAATTGTTAGGAGCCAGAAAACAAGAAGATTAAAAGAAGGTGCATCAAGCAATCTGCCATATTCCTACTATAAAATATTCGTACTACAAACTCTGTACAAAGTGAGCCCCCATGCCACAGAAACATTTGTATTTTCATTGCTAGTCCAGTACATAGAAATTTTTGAAAACAGCAACAGCCTCTTGAAGCTTTTAGTGCTGGTCAGGATAAGTCCATCCTAGTCTATTTGTTCCCTAGCTAGAGGAATATAGAAAAGTAAATGGGGAAGGATTTCCTTCTCCAAAAACTGTACCAGGATATGGGAACATTACTGCAAGCAAACATATTCCAGCTGTATTGTTAGGCTACCTTAAGCGAATTGGTTTTGCTCTGCCAGCATGTTAGGTATTGCCTTCTGGTTTATTTTTTTCTCTTTTTTTGGCAGTACAGTCCTGTTTTCAGCCTGAAGTTATTGTCTCACAGAGATTAAATTCTTTTATATCCTTGATTTTTTGAAGAGCCAGACAGAAAACTGTTCAGCTGTGCCCTCTGAAACCTACTTCATGGAACATCATCTCTAAGGGTTAATAATAAATGTAGTGCTGTATAAATGCAAGGAAGTACATACCCACCATTACCTCTAAACTAGAGGTATGAAATCCAAGTTCAGGATTAAAAATTTTGGTAGTTCCCTTTTCTTCATGTACATTTTTGTCTCTTTTCAAATAAATATCAGCAATTCTTACTGTATCTAATTTAAAAACCACTAATTTTAGATGTAATATGAATACCTAGGCTGAATAGGGGACAGCTTAGAAAATGGATATTCTTGCATAAAAGAAAGGTTGATTTGGAGACTACATTAGAGTGCAGGCTAACAGTATAAAAATTTCGGAGAGAGTACTTAAGGGCTGAACTGTAGTGCTGCCACTTAATGGTGGTGAATGGAACCAGCTGGTGGCTGGTCACTAGTAGTGTCCCAGGGCTCAGTGCTGGTGCTGGCCCTGCTTAACATCTTTATCAATCATTTGGATAAGGAGACAGAATTCAGCTCAGTCAGTTCACAGACACCACCATCAGGCAGGAGTGCTGATCTGCTGGGGGGCAGGAAGGCTCTGCAGAGGGATCTGCACAGGCTGGATCATGGCCAAGGCCAGTGGTGTGAGGTACAACAAGGCCAGTGCTGGTCCTGCCCTTGGGTCACAACAGCCCCAGGCAGTGCCACAGGCTGGGGCAGAGGGGCTGCAGAGCTGCCCACAGGAAAAGGCCCTGGGGGTGCTGGTGACAGCAGCTGAGCGTGAGCCAGCAGTGCCCAGGTAGGGGTCAATCTCTTCTGCCATCTCAGTCTCTTCTCAAGTGAAAGGACAAGAGGAAGTGGCCTTAAGTTGTGCAAGGGGAGTTTCATATTCAATATTAGAAGGATTTTTTCACTGAAAGTGAAATGGCTAGACAGTGGAATAAATTTGCCATGGAGATGGTGAAGTAATTCTCTCAAAGTATTCAAGAGGTGTCTGGATGTGGCACCTGGGGTGATTATGATGGTGCTAGATTGATGTTTGGACTAGATGATCTTGAAGGTCTCTTACAACCTTGATGATTCTGTGATTCTGTCCTTCAAATATATTTATGTACCAGGTTTTGAAGGGGTCAGTGCTGGCATATTTTGACAGTTTATACCATCTGCTTTATGCACTTAATGTAAGATAGAGAGATGTGCCATCAGAAAGCAGGTGGTTTTTTTTGATCAGAAGGGTAACTGCTTTCACCTTGGCACTTCTAGACAGATTGTTTGATTAATCTGCTTTGCTTTGGCTTGACTGGAATTAAAATTAAGAATTAAATTAAAATTAAATTGCTTTAAGAAATATTGTGAAGTATGATAGTTGAAGCAATTGTTAAGGTTCTTGGTAGTTCCTCAGATTGCTTCACTGTATGTCAGTTCTTACTTTCCATGTTATAAAACAGTTGATTCTGAAAACTCTAGGCGCACAATGAAACAGAAAATATAAAGAAGATTGGTAATACCCATTTTGCATAAATCCCATCTTGAGATTTAGAGTTCTTTGGACTTTCTTTCTTTCTTGTTTTCTTGTTTTTATTTATGCAAGAAAGGATTTTTTTCATTATCGTTTATAATAGGAATATTTACCAGTTAAGCAGTTGGGGAAAAGAATGCACATCCATTTTATAAGGTGGTTAATTTTTGGTTCTTGAAAACACTGGCACATCACCCAGATAGTGAGCAGGTTTCTTGTATTACATGATAGGAGACAAGGAAAATAAGTTGAGACTAGGAAAGGTTTTCAAAGAACATACTGCTTAATGAAAGCATTCCTGTATTGTCTTGTCTTTGAACACATTACAAGAAGTAAAAGTATCTTTCAAGCATTTTGATATTTGACTACGTGTAAAGGGGGAAGCTTCAACATGATATTTTAACTTCCATTAATATATTAGTATAACAAAAATGTCCATCCTTAGATTAGCTGTTTCTTGGTCAGTAAAAAGAGAAAGATACTGGTAAAGCCTATTGAACTGAGATCCATACATTTTCCAAATAATACTCGTAATGTTTAAATATACTTAGATTCTGGCTGAAGTTAGGTGCTGAGACAAGGATCAGTTTTGAATGATAGTGTTGATCTGGTCTTGGATTTGGGTTTTATTTTTTTACTTCTAGCCCAGCTGTCAGAAGATGTAATGAGACTTAGAATATTCCTAAACTGACCTCATATCATAGGCAAAAAAAGCACAATCCTAATCATGTGATGTTTTATTGTATATTTTCCAGAGTTGCAAAAGTAATGAAAGTTCCTGTGTATGAAACACCAGCAGGATGGAGGCATTTTTCCAATCTCATGGACTCTGGACGCTGTTCCCTTTGTGGTGAGGAGAGTTTCGGCACTGGTATGTAATACATAATCAAAAATTACCACAGACTTAACTTTTCCTAGATGCCTCAAGTCAAATCCAGAATAATCAGCAAATTAGCTCTCTCTTGTGCTGAAACAGAGAACTTCCTGTTGTTCACATCTTGAGGTTTGTCTTTTAAGTGTGGTGTTCAGCGCTTTGAGGCATGAAAAATGTGGGGAATGGCTATTCAGCAGAGAAAAGCAATCTTACTACTGTTCAGATAGCTTCTGGATGTGCCTGGCATTCTCTTCTGACTTAAAAATAATGCAAAAAAGCCTCATTGGTTCCTCTGCAAGTCTTCACAGATTGCAGCAGCATTTGTAGGGATTTTTTCTATATGGAAGCCACATGTTGTTTCCTAATGTGATTAGGTGTACAAAGGATTGGCATATCTGATGGTACATCTACAAAAACTGTTTCAGGCTTTCCTTTTTGGAACATCACAATTGCTTAAGTGTCAGATAAAACCGTCATGAGAAGAAATTGCATTACATGTGAGCGTTTCTGTTTTCCCTAGGTATTTCTGCCTTATCAGTCCCAAGAACCAAACAACAGAATGCAGAATGAATGACAAATTTGAGCCATCAGAAATATAGTATTGACAGTAAGAAATAGAGCAAATAATTGAGCTATGTGGTCTGTAAATGTACACAAATGTGGTTTTAGTTTATGAGAATAATGGAATAAATTTCGGAGTGTTTGTTTTTTTCTTTTCCTGGATTCTGGCACAGACATTCTTCCTTTTTGTTTATCAGTAGGGCTATATTACAACTCTTTGAACAAGCACAGACCAGAATAACTTAATAATTTGCCTGGATAATAGTTTATTCTATATTTTGATGTGAGTTATATGGAGTTCTCTATTTCAAATGTGTAATACCTTGGCTGCAGCTTTTTGTAGAAAATTACTTACCATACATTGAAACTTGATTACAAAGTTAATTTTGCTTTAATTGATTTATGTCAAGTATTAAGTTTGTTTTTTAGGGTCAATTAGAGCAGAATGCTGCTTTTTAAAAAAATAGTGATACCTTTAGGCAGCTGTAGATATGGCACTTCATGTATTATCTTCTTGTTTGCTGTATAGATCTGAATGGGCTATGATGCAAGAATCGAACATATGTAATGTTTCTTTGGGTCTTACATATAAAAAGGAAGAGAATTTAAATTTATAATGAATGGTAATTTTCTTTTTGTTGTCAATGGGAACCAATGTCCCATGACCAGCAAACTACACCTTCACTATTTGCTCTGAGTGGCACAGGTTTGTATTGCCTTGACTATATCTTTTGAATAGAAACTTCCTCTACAGTGTGTTCTATGAGGTCATTGAAGGAGATGTAATTTGGGGAGAGAAGGGCAGGAAGATCTTGTACCTTTCAGAATGTACTGCTATTTGTTGTGGTGTGTTGTTGAACTGCATCTCCATTAACCCATGCGGGGTGTGAACTGGGGAGTTTTCAACTCTCAGTGCTTTTAAATTCTTTTTCACTGGGCCAGTTTTTTACCTCTTCCCTCTAAATACTGAAGTTCCCTCTTGCTTATGCAAAACCAGATACTTTAATGAAATTTGGGTGGTTCTAAAGGCATCAGTATGACCTCAGTAGCACACAAATTATTTGGAAGAAAACTCCTGGCTTCATCGTCATGCTGAAGAAAGTTAGGTGAGAATTTTAACAAGAGGGAAACTTGTAAGAGTTTTGATGGTGAGTTCTCATATGTTGAAATATATCAAGATACCTTAGCCTACAGCGTGCAGCACCTCCTGCTGCATGTAGGGTTACATGTAGAGGTATGTAAAACAACCAGGAGTGGCCTCTCTGTGCCCTATGTCATGACAAACCTCTGCCAAACTCTGTCTCTGCTTGGGGAGTTATTATCCTATACTATCTTCTGATGGTGTTGAGTAGAACTCTTTCAGATGTTGTCTGTCTGAGGGAGAAGAGAGGAATCATTAGTTGTGCTCAGTAGAAGCCATGTCTTTGAGGAAACTTGCCATTTAAATTTTATGGTGCAGTTATAAAAGACGAACATCAGATTTCCCTTTCACACTGCAAAAGCATGTTCAGTCTTGCTAAGCAGGGTGTCCCAAGTACTGGTGGATTTTAGTCCTGGAGATGAGTCATATAGAAATGAAAATAAAGTGTTTTGATCAACTGTAACAGTGAGGACATTGTGATCTCTGTAGGTCTAATTTAATTATCCTGAGTATCTGATAGTATTTGAATTTGGGAAGATAAACACTCAGGGAGGTCAAGGAAGTGCCTCAAGGGTTTGACTGTTCTAGATAGGCAAGACAATTACCCTGAATTTTCTCTTTGCTTGCATCTTTCTGTGAGGCCTTACAACACTTGCCTCCTGCACTTATAGCCTCTCTTATAAATTTGTAGGACTTTACTTCAGACTAGTGTCTACATTCCTTACCACTCTGTGTTCCTTATATTAATCTGGTTCTTCTATCCTATCATCAATTCTTCAGATTCCTTATAAATCCTGACTCTTGTAAATGAGTGCTTGAACATACTGCTGGCCAGTGTGGAGAGCTGGCCTACAGCAATGTCTTGGCATCCTGATATGCTCTGATCTGATTAACTTTGTTGTACTTACAGAACTTCAGTGCAGAAAGCCTCTTGACCTCCAGTTTTATCCAATTCCATGTAAAGACAAATCTGGACACTTGAGATTTGATCCCATGGGCATCCAGAGAACTCAAGCACAGGGTTTGAATTCCTCAGTTCATGTGTAGTTGCTGTGTAAAAAAGTATGAGACAGAAGGAGATTTCCTAAAGATGTTGTGGAGTGTTCCTCACTGGAGATATTCAAGAACCATCTGGACTCAATCTTGTGCCATGTGCTCTGGGATAAGCTTTCTTGAGCAGGGAGATTGAACCAGATGCTCTGTTGTGGTCCCTTCCAACCCAATCCATTCTGTGATCCTGTGATACTACCATGATGTCTAAAGTTTGTTTTTCTCACTGTCTCATTTTCTTATAATCTTTCAGTTCAATGCAGATGTCTGAAAAGTGCCCTCATATGCCACAAGGTTTATTTTTAAGGCATGTTCTGGTTTGTAGATGACCATTACTTTAGCAATGTGATCTGGTTTTAGTTGTAAATATTTACCTTATTGCGAATCTTTTAGTAATGTCCTAAGCTGTGTGACCCTCACATGTTTCTGCTAGTATTGGGCATTTGAATCAATTTTACAGCTTTTGCCAAATCATATCTATTTAGGGAACAGAAATTTGGCACTTCTTCAGCTTTCAGCATAGGATATTTATGTAAGTGTACGATATAGTGATCAGAGTGGGTAATTTACAGCTCAGTCTATGAGAAAAGAGTTTTAAAAATCCACCTTCTGTCATCAAACTGCATTGGAAATCAATTGTACCCAGGTAATAAAGCCCAGCTGAAATTTCCAAGTAATACAGAGCCCTGGTTTTATAACATAAGGGACTTCGGTCTGGTAAGTAAATAAAAGCAAATTTTCTGCTATAAAAGGAGAAAAGATGTTGAAAACATCCCATACAGCTGTATTTCCCAAACTTGTTTTCTGGCAGCTGATCTTGGAGCTAAACCAATGCTTTAAAAACTTCTTCCATTTTTGTAGCAGTGTGGGGAGCTTGTCAGATGAGGTTAGTAGCTTTCTGGTTCTATGACTAATTCCCAGCGCACAGTTCAAAGGAAGGCCTCGGCAACAGCAATTAGTTTCTAAATTTCATCAGCAAGTTATTAATCAGGATTAGGGGAACTGTGTGGTTGATTTATCTCTCTGTAGTTCAAGCCATTTCAGTAATTGCTACAACTTTCATAAATTTGCTTGTTTCATCTCCAAATTCCCAGATTCTATTAACATCAACCCCCTTCTCCTGAAAGATTATATTCTCCACTAGTTCTTCTTCCACATAAAACTTTGTGGTTGCTGACATGAATGAAAGCCACAAAGGAGCTATTTGGTTTTCTGTTGCAGTAATACAAAGTTAAATAATCTTATTAACCTGAAAAAAAATGATCAGATCAGAATGCCCCCAAATCTCCATTTGCCTAAAATATTGCTGTGTTTCAGCTTGATGATAAATTTGTAAGACTTAAGTATGTGCAAACAAAATGATTTGGAGTTTGTCACCTCCTGTGATTTTCTTGTTTTAAAATCACATTTACAGAATGCAGTATTATAGACTGACATTACTAAATTAAGGGAAAGCAATTAGCTTTTATTCATGCGTATGATCCACAAGGTTTGCTTTTGTTACCAGAATTGGATACAAAGTTAGACTCAGATAGACTCAGACTTTGTCTCAGATACAGACAAAGTTAGACAGCTTTCACATAGTAGAAAAATCATAATATGAACATACTTGCATGATTTTGCTTTGTTTCTCAAGCTACTACTGCCTCTGAAGATTTTTCTTCAGTTTCAGACTGTGTAAGTGGAGTACTTCTCTATGAATGGGAGCATAGTCTGAGTGTTTTGCCCAGGTTGTTTACTCTTGAATCTGGACATAGCAATTTACTACAGTTAAAAAAAAAAACAACCCACTTCTCCTATTGTTATATGGGGAAATAATGAATTAACTTAAAAATAAGTTGATTAAACACTTGCAGTTTTTATAATTTCTTTTGCCAATGGCAGTTAAATAGAGAGGGTTAATCTGTTGTCTCTTTCTGCTTCAGCTCAGTAATTCATTAATTCTGGGATGTTTCAATTAAAAGTAGCACTGAGAATCATCCTGAGGTTACTTAGAGTCCTGAGAAAGCTGGAGGCAGTGTTAGTATTGCAACTTCAGGAATACAGAGCTGTGAGGTACCTTTTTTTCCTTTCCTTTGCACAGGACAGGTCTGCCTCTGCAGATTAATTTTGTTTATGGAGCAAAGAATGGTGTTAGCTGAACTGAGGCAGCAGACTATACTCTCTCCCTAGAGTTTCTACAATGAGAATTGGGCAGTAGGACCAAGTTGAGACAGAGCAAGGAAAGACATGAGCAGATGACTGTTGGTAGGTGAAAATCAGAGTAATGAAATTGCAGAAATAGATTTTAATTTGCTGAAAGAAGGGAGGGCAATAAGTACAACATGTATGTATGCAGTAACCAAGCTGATGGATGTTCTTAGTTTAAATCCATTAATACTAACAAACTGGAGCACTTCCTGGGCACACAAGATTATTGTCCTTGTCCTTGTATCAGGCTAGTATTTTTAATTGGTGATTTTTGATTCTGAAACAGAATCAAGATGCCCAGTTCCTAGGTATCCAGGCTTTTGTCTCTGGATTACCTTCACCCATTGCTTTCTCTTTGCAGAGAAGAAACAATATATCCTCTGAGGGACATGCAAGGACAGACAACATGCCAAATCTGCTAAATATATATGAAGAAAATACATTCAGCCCTCCTCATATAGATTTGTGTGCTTAAGCCATACCAGAACAAAGTTCAGAATACAGCTAAGATATCTTCAGAAATGCTTCTGTCCTTGTTTCACTAGAACGTTTTGGTTCAGTGAAATGTAGTTAAAGTGTTTGCTGAATCAGAATGCATCTCTTTAATGTTCAGCTTAGCCTGTTGCTCTGTTGTCATGATGTAGACTGTTTTGCTGAAGGACTGCAGAGCTCTTCACTGTGTGATTTGCTGGCCTGCAGTCTGCTGAGTGTTATGTAACAGGAGAATAAATAGTCATTCATGTTGGAACAAATTACTGAAGGGTTAAGCTCAGTTCCATGTCTCCACTTCTTAAGTGTCTATTGAGACACTTAAGTAATTTAAATGGCTGGTGTTTATCAGTAACAGAGATGATATTTTAGACAAAAGGGATTTTTTTCTGTGCTGAGAATGAGTGGCTGAAAGGAGAGGCATGCAGATGCATGCAGGTTAAGAGGGAAAGGAACAGAGATGTCGGTGTGAGCCTGCTGTTACAGGGCCCTGCCTGGGGCTCCCTCACTGTGCCCAGGAGCAGCACAGGGCTGTCAGCCCCTGCCCCAGCCATGCTGCAGCAGGGCCAGTGTCCAGCTCCCCGCCATGCCGGGCCAGGGGTCCCCCAAAGCCAGGGCTGTCCGTGCTCCCGCGTCCTGGCCTGGCACTGCCCCATCCCATCCCCGGGAAGTGCCAGATGCCGGAGCTGGGGCTGCCCTGGTGCCCCGGGGCTGCCCTGCTGAGGGGCTGGGACTGGACCAGTGCTCATGCCCTGCTGCTCCCTGAGTGCCCCCAGCCCCTGTGCTGATCAATGATTTTCCTTGATGTTAGAGTACATGGAAGAGGAACTATATATGCTCAGGGGGAAGTGAAAGCTCTATTCTGGATTTCTCTTTTGGTTAGAGGGGCAGAGGCCTGCACCATTATCTGGGGACAGACTCTTGGCTTTAGTGACAGTGACTGTGACTCTGCTGCCTACAAGTAAGCTGACTGTTATCCACAGAACATATTGCTGGTGTTCCTGTAGAAGATATCCTTAAGCTGATCTAGCATATTACTTCAGTGAGGGAGTAGAAGAGGTGATCTTTAAGGTCCCTTCCAGCCCAGACAATTCTGTGGTTCTATGCCTGAGTGTCTGAAGGACTGACTTGCTGTACAGGGACATTTGTTTTCCTTTCTTATCAGAAGCTATTTGCAAAGCTTTGAGAGCTCATAAATAACCCTGCCCTTTTTCATCTGACTGGTTGGCACTTCATGCTTTCACAGTACTGGAGCAGGGATCAGAGTGAGCTGTGGCTCCTCTTGCAGCAGCTCCTCAAACACCAGCCCTAAACTCTGGCTGCTGTAATACGACACTGCTGTTGCAGAGAGCTTGTAGATTACAGAACAAGTAGCAAAAAAGAGATATTCTTACTATCAGGACAGCTACTTTGCAAATGTGAAGGCATGTTACTGTCGCAGCTCTCAAGTCCATCTACAGTGTTCTTGTTTTCTGTAATACCTAACACACAGACATAAACAAAATCTTCATGCAGATCTTTATCCTCATCAACAAGTGTTCAAGAATCATTCCTATACAACTTCAATATTGTGCTGAATAGTAATTTGCATTTCTTTAACCCTGTGGTAGTTAATGTTAAGATTGATGTTAGATAAAGAGCGTTGAGGCTGAATGTAACACAAGGAGCATAAATGACAGGCAGATCTGTGGCAGACCCAGGACAATGGGCTCCTAGAAAATCCATATGAGCAAAGGTTGCTGATGATTGCTCTCTCCCAAGAAGAGGGATTGCAAGCTCAGGGTAACAGCAGTGATTGACCCGAGGAATCATGGTGTCTCTCTGCACATCTTGTGATTTTCCTTGTATGCCTTTAATATGTTGACAAGTTTTCACAGGATTAACAGCTTCAGTGCATCAATTTATATTATGGGAACTGTTCTCTGCCATTAGCAAAACACTGCTATTTTGACAGATGTCTGGCTGTGTGGACCTTGCAGGCTGCTACGTAAAGCCAAGCTATCAAAGCAGGTTGCTGCAACAGGATTTTTGTATTTGAGGAAGGAGAGTATTTCAGGAAACAGGTTTTCAGCCTAAGAGTTTTTAGATTCCTCTCTGATGGATTTTGTTAACTATATTATAAAGTCAGATAATTCAGTTTGTTGCCTCCATAATCAGTAGGTACTTCATGGAATAAACAAAACTTCTGAAATACTGCACTTGCTTTGTACTCATGGTTTAAATAATGTGTGACTAGACAGAAAACCCTAAGGCTTCAGCCAACAAATTTAGTATTTTCATGCCAGAGCAATGGCTACATGTTTGATACCTCTTCAAGTTTCTTGAGTCTGTTAGCTTATGTAATTTCCATCAGTATTTACTGAGTGCCAGCAGCTCTTACTTATATCTGAGACTGCATGTAGGGTATTCCAAAACTGTTGTTAGTCTTCATTGTTGGAACAATTTCTCCCTTCATAAATACAAACTTATGAAGGGATCTAGATAGGAGCATCAAGTCTTCTTTAGCACTGAGAGGTATGAAGAAACATAAAAAAGGGAACAATCCCACTCTCTGGTTTGCTTGTTTGTTTTTTTTTTTTTCCCCCCTCTGGAGGAATCTTTTCAAGCACTTTTGGTTTTGTCCTGAGTGGAGGTTATGAACATTCTAGAAATTCACAATTTTTATGGAATGGTAAGTTCTTTCTTTGCAGTTTGACATCTGCAGAGATAAGGAGATGCTGTTGAGATTGGATCTCATAAAGGAGAGCATTCTGGCTTATGGCTGGGGTTTCATATCTAGCCCACTTCTGGAAAACAGCAGCAGAGATGTGAAAACATTATATATCAGGAAGAAGGAAAAATTACTACAAATGTTTTCCTACTGCTATTGTTTCTATTCAAGTACTTGTACATATTTTTATTTTACTTTAAAAGTATAGGCTTTGTCATGCATAAATAAGAGATGCTAAGAGGTCACATTTTAAACATTAGTTCTGGTTTTGTATCTGGAACATATCAGAGGTGCTGGGGCTAGTACTATTGATTACTGTTATGTTATGTGACATACACAGTTAAATGAAACATTTTTCCAGACTTCTTACCTTGTTTTCTGATTTGCAGTGACGCTGAATAATGTCCTTAATGTCTGTCTCTTTAGGGTCTGACCACCTTCGCGAGAAAGATGGACTGTGGGCTGTGCTAGTTTGGCTTTCAATTCTAGCAATTCGAAAGCAGAGCGTGGAGCAGATTGTCAGGGATCACTGGGCAAAATTTGGCCGGCACTACTACTGCAGGTGAGAAAAATGAGGAGAAGGAACTTATGCAGCTGTTAGGAGAATTCTGCTACAATCATTGCTTGTTTAGATATGCTGAGCTGCACTTAGGGGTGCATTCGCTGTGCCTACAGAATGAAAATGTGCCACAGATTATCACTGTTTTGTAGACAGGTTTTTCCAGAGGAGTAAGTGTCAGAAAAAGGAGCAATGTGTATATGTCACTGCTAGCATATGAGTAATTGAATTTTTAAATATTGAATGGCAGAAAGATTTGAATTATTTACTCGTCAAATGTATAGGTGCAGCTTGTTACATGATGTTGAAAAAGAAACATTATCCCAGCAAGATTTGCTCCTGCATTTTTTTCTGTAAGTGCCTCCATGTGACATTGTTTAGTGAGAACTGAAACCTATGCCTGCTTCCAGTTCAGGATAACTCCTCCAAAGATACAAACATTTACTTACTTTTATTAATGTCTCAATATGGTGAGTTCTAGCTGTCATTTTCATCTTTGCTTCTGCCTCTCTCTTAATCCAGACTTAATCTATAGGAGTTAAAAATTTGTGAGATCTTTTGCGCTCAGATGTTCCTCAAAACTTGTTGCTAAGTTTTCTCTGTTTCACTTGTCTGTTGAGCACTGCACTGATTGTGTCATTAAGTTTTGAAAGCTAGATGTGTATTTTCTATGCTACTTTAGAAATAGCATTTTCTAGATGCTTTCTGTTGATTTAGGTGGCCAGCCTAGAACTGTGGTTGCACACATGTAATGGTTAGATGGCACAGGACTTAAGTATGTGTGCTGGTTTCATTTGCAATCTGTACTTTAGTGGTTCACTTCTGATTTTTGAAGTAAGCAGTAAATTGCTAATTGTGAGTATATAGAGCTCTCTGAAAGCAGGACTGTCTTCTCAGCTCTGGGGACTTATTTTCTGGTTCTACCTTTTTTTGATATATGTGCAAGGTTTGATTACGAAGCACTGGAACCCAGAACAGCGTATTTTATAATGAGAGACCTGGAAGCTTTGATCACTGACAAATCATTCAGCCATCAGCAGTTTGCTGTGGGTAACAATATCTACAGCGTGGAAAGAACAGACAGCTTTGAGTACATAGATCCTGTGGATGGCACTGTGACCAAAAGACAGGTATGACTGTAGTGATGGATTAGCAAAGTTTTGCAGCTGTCATATTATCTCCAACAGTGCTGTTTCTGAAGTTCAGCTGGCAAGACTGCCCACTTATTTATGGGATGGTGTTTCCTTTGCTGTGATAGATACTGCATTTCCTACTTAAGATGAGCTCAGTCTGGATAAGATAATCCACCTTTAGTTTATCTTGTGCTTGCTGTACATAACTGGAGACAATAATGTCACAGTGAAAATAGGATGGGATGAAGTCCCTGTTGAAAGCAATGCATATATAGGGAGGGTTCCTTTTCCAGAACAGCAGAAAGTATCATATAGAAGGATGGTCTTTCCTTTTTCTATTTTCTATCTGAAATCTCCACTGGCTACACATTACAAAAAAAACCGAAAAAACAACAGTTCTTGTTCTTGGTGACCCACAGGATTTACATAACTGAGATGCAATATCTATTGTAGGCAGTAGCATGCAGAAGACTTTAGAAGGTTGTAGCCTATGGAGGCATATTTGACTTCCCTAGCCCAGATTACCAGCTCCTTCTGGACTCTATTTATACTTAATTTCTTGGTTATCAAAAACTGCAGTTCAAACTGAGCCTTCAGTGTTTGGAAATTCACGACGTGCTTGAAAGTAACCATGTACCTTTACCAGGTTTAAATTTATATTTATATTAAATTTATTGTAACTTGAATATGAGCTGTGACTCCTATTATAGTTTGTCCTGATTTTATGCTGTTTATGTTTTTATGGTCCTAGTTTCTCTTGTTTTTAAATTACTTGACCTAAACAGACCCTAGGAAATGATATTACAAGCCATTAAAACTATTGTCATGCCTTTCTGCTCAGAGTCTTTGTAGTTTCCATTCAACATTGCATTCAGAAAATATGAGCAGCCTATCTTGCCGCTGAGCTACTTCCTTGTTGTGTATTAGTTTTGAAATAAGATATGAGAATATTATCATATCCGAGTCTAGTGGAAAATTACAGACATGGCAAACTCGTGACCTTTGTAGTTCAAAAAGCAGCTTGTGAATTTTAATTGCATTTTTCTTTCCCTTAATTTCTTTGTCCAAAGCGCTTGCTCTATGGGAATATAATTGCTAATCATATCACCATGTAACACAAACAGAGAAACATGACTTGGCTTGTTCTCAGACAGACTCTGAAGGGGAGCCCATAAAACCAGAAAGCATGTCTTTTTCATAGGGAGTAGCTCCTATTTATTCAGAGTACAGTTCAACCAGTTTGTCCTTCAGCAAGGACACATTCCTAGCTTCATATGTCTGCAGCCTCAGTGCAACTTTCCAAGCACACTTAATTGGAGAGGATATTGATCTATGCAAATGAAACAACAGTTCACTACTGCCATTTTCCTTGAGTAGCTTGCTCATCATCTAAATGCAGCTATGTGTTTCATAGGCTTTGTGGATTTTTCAGCTAAGTGTTCAGGCGTATGTGGTAGGATTTATTCCCCAGAACATAGGAGAAAGAAATTTATATTCAGTGTAACTGCAATCTCATAAATGAGAAGATAATGGTAATGGTAATTATTCACTGTCAATAAACAACATATTCAGAAAACAAACACAGCAAATAGGCAACAAACAATACACACAGACTGTTGCTTCTAATTAATTCTGTTTATTGAAACCCATGAGTATTGTTTATCATGCTGCAATAATGAGAGTTAAAATCAAATGAAACATTCTGTTGTTCTTGAAGATTTCTAATTTTAAAGCTGTAGTGTGATTTTGCACACATTAGCACATAACAATGCTGCTCCTGAGGGTCCAGCAAGGCAGGAATGGGATCAGTGGCATTTTTGTGTAAAATTTGAATTATAAGGATGAGAGGTAAAAGTTGGCCATTTTACTAGGAGACAAAAGGCTCCAGGGAGAGCCTTATTGTGACCTTTCAGTACTTCAAGGGAGCTTATAAGAAATATGAGGAAAATTCTTTTAGCAGAGCCTGTTGCAGTATAGTACAAGTAGTAATGGCGTTAATCTAAAAGCGTAAATTTAGACTAGATGTAAGGAAGACTTTTTTTTACAGTGGGAGTGGTGGGACAGTGGAACAGGTTGTCCAGAGAGATGGTGGACGCCCCATCCTTGGAATCATTCAAAGTCAAGTTGGATGGGGCTCTGAGCAACCGGATCTGATTGAAGATGTCCCTACCCACTGAGTGAACATGATGACTTGATAACATCAGGATTGGATGACCTGTAGAAGTTTTTTCCATCCCAAACTACTCTACGATTCTGTGATTATCAAACAGTGCTTCATATGGTGCTAAAGATGTTTTGGCATATATCTGAGGAAACAAAGGTTTTGGTTAAGTTTTACTTATACTTTAGAATATTGACACACTGCATTTCCAACATCAGTGCCTTGTCAAGCTGCTGATAAAACTGGAAAAATAAAATGCATTTATTTTAATTCTCTCAGTTTTTAATGGGTTACTGCCCTTTAAACAGAAGTAGCAAGGATCTGAGTTTGTGCACTAGACCTTTGACAGCAGAAGGACAAAGGGGAAGAAAAGTTCAGTGGCTCATCAGAGGTTGTACTTAGTCTAAGGATACTATTTATATAAAGGGAACTAGAATGTGTATTAGTGCACAGCTGGTAGAATATTGCAGCACTACAACTATTTATCTGTGCAATTTAGTCCTCTGGCCTTAATGGCTTTCCTGTACAGAAACTGTGGATCCAAGAATATGGCCTGTCGTCTGTAAAAACAAAGTGTTCATATATGCAGTAAAATGAGGGGGGGGGGGGGGGGGAAGAAAAGAAAAAAAGATGAGAAGATGGCAGCAAAGAGCAAATTTTTACTTAAGTAATGAATTAATCAATCTTCTTTATTATGCACACAGTTAATATGCATTAATTAATATACTTGAAATTAATTAACACCTTAAGTTTTCCACATTGTACTAGACTTACTGAAATTCTTGTAGTCATATATTGATGTGTAGTATTTGAGGGGTAGCAGTGGGTCCCGTCTCTTGTATTCACTACTGATAACTGTTTTTTGATGCACGGATTCTGTAGCTGTTTCATAGGCCACCTGCCTTTAGCGATCTTATACCTATTTCTCAGACTGTTGATTTTGTGCACTGCCACACAGAGTAAGAGCAAATCAAGTAAAAGAAATAAAAACATCAGTAAGAATATTTGTTATTAGGAGTAGGAGGGAATGCACAACATCATTTCTAGTGTTCAGAGGGGAAAAAAGTGTGTTGTCCAAAGCTGTGGGGAAAGAAGAAGAATGGCATCCCAAAGACTCTTCACTTTTATTTTGGAGCACTGGCTGGTGATTTGTTAAGGTACCGTGACCTTACATATATCATGTTCCTTGTTTCCTAGGGTCTGCGGATTATTTTTTCAGATGCTTCCAGACTCATCTTCAGAATGAGTGCTTCTAGTCATGTGAGAGCTACTCTGCGGATCTATGCAGAGAGTTATGAAAAGGATCCTAGCCTACACAATCAGGAACCACAGGTAATGCAATAGGATTGTAGTAGGTTTGTAAGTAAAGTACTGCCTTGGTAATAGCAGTGGCCAAGGGTTTTCATCTTTGATCAGAAGCAACACTCAATGCTTTGACCCATGTACTGTGTTTGTAGATGATTTCCTTTGTCTTGTAAGTGTACACCTTTGAGGAAGGACCAGCAGGTTTAATATATATTGGTGCAATATCTAACACAACAGGAATTTTAAATGCGGGACAATGACTTCAAGTCTGTTAAGAGAAGTAATTCTAGTTAGAATTTTTTTCAGAATTTTTTAGAGTTATGATTTGATTTATGGAATAGTATTTTAAAAGTAAGATAACCATTTTTGAAGCAGATTATCTGAGACCCACTTAATTAGGGCATCCCAAGGATTCTTCGCAATCAGAGTACAGTTAGGAAATATGGTTACCAGAGTCTAAACAATGTAGGTATTCCTTGTAAGGGAAAGACTTGCAGCTGTCTAAGAATTATC
Organism: Chloebia gouldiae; assembly: GCA_003676055.1. NCBI lineage: Eukaryota > Metazoa > Chordata > Aves > Passeriformes > Passeridae > Chloebia > Chloebia gouldiae. Next base: position 2,757,735 of record QUSF01000011.1, on the reverse strand, counting down.
TCATATCATAACCAGACTTTTTCCTAAGAAGAGTGAAGGTTAAGAGCAAGTTGCTGGATTGTCTAGCAGATGCCTTATACAATTAATAAAATAAATCACACTTCACACTCTCAGGTTCTTCTCAGTAAATGTTCTTTATGTTGTGATATAAAAGAGAGGACTAAGGATATTTCATGGAAAAGAAGTTAAGCATTTGGCTTGTAGTAAATCAAACTCTATAGTTTTAAGTCTCATGTAGCTGTGTCTTCATGACTGGAATGCAAATGCAAATCCACCAAAACGTATATGCTGTCAAATGAATTTGAACCCAGGTAAGTGTTTGATGTTTCACCAGATTCTGACCACGAACTTAGTGAGTTTCTTCCTATGCTATTAAACAGTCATGTATCAGTCATGAAAAGTACTTCAGTTGTCACAAAAATGTTGCAGATCCCATGTCTGCAGATATGATCTATTAAATTCTACTTGCATTTGCTTGAGAGAGGTGCATGAAATCTCACCAAAATACAATGTCCAGGGAGCAGCAGTAATGGATCTGCTTCAGAAGGCAGTAGGAGCCAGGCATCCAGACCTGCTGCACCACAGGCAATGCCCTCATTGTCCAGGTCCTACAGCAGGAAAGTGAGGAGGATGGGGCAGCTCTCTGGTAGCAAGCTCCCTCAACAAGTGATGGATCAGATGCAGGGTTCTGGCGCAGCAGAAGATGGTGCCAGAGACAAAGCTGGAGACAAGGATGAGTAGACCTCAGGAAACAGGGGTCTTTTCAAAGTCAAAACTAGAGACAAGATACAGTATATATCCAAGCACTCTTTAAGGGAAAGAAGCTGCCTGTAGCATGGGCCTGAGGTCCACCAGACAGCAGAGGCAGAGATAAGGCTAGAGACAAGCTCTTCTACAGCTTAGCCCAGGCAGGAACAACACCCTGAGACAGATGGTAATGGGCCTTGGCCAGGGTGCAGGGGAAAGTCCTCAGGGGATCCTAAGTAGGCCAGTAGGGCTTATGACTGCTCTTGAGGATTTCAGAGTTTGGTCTTCTATTCAGCACACCTAAAGGTCTCTTATTCCCAAGGACAGAAGAAAGGCTGGAAGGGACTTTTTTCTCTATTGGTAACAGAGCCTGTCAGATCACAGCACTTTTGGCTGTTTAATCAGGATATTCACTAATGAATAAATAATCACAGGGGTAGAAACGTCATTGCCTTGAAACTTGCTACAGGGACTTTCCTGCATTTATGCAGTGCAGACAGGCATTTTAATATCCAGACTGTCTCAGGAAATACATGGTACTGTAAACATCCTCCTCCTCTCCTGCCATATGCATAACATCTGGGATAAATAGAAGTTTCATCTTAATTAATAAAATAAATTCTTTATTTAGTTTCTCATTGCATAATATTGCACAGTTCCCATTGCTTCTCTTTCCTTGCCCTGTCTGCATGCTTAGCCAGCAACATGAGTGCATTAGAAACAACAAGGTCATAGTTTGTATCCAACAGTCAGATGGTGGACTTCAAGACAGTGCATAAATTTTAGGAGATCCTCATGTACAAAAATAGCTAAACATTGCTCAGGAGAACCCTTGATAATCTTCAGTGAAGTATGTAAAAGAATGTGAATAAAATACTCCTTTTTCAGAAAGCAGCTTCGCTAGAAAGGAGTGCCATAGTTTTCCTGATACTGTAATTCCTTTATTGTTCAGTTTGTTTTAAAGTTCATACTGACATTCACACATCTAAAAGAGGTGTGACAGATTTGAAGTTTCAAGAACTTTGTTGCCTATTTGCTGTCAGTAATAGGAACACAGCATATATGTAAATATGGTCAGTTATGGAAAAGGCACTGACATAAAGGAGTATGTTAAGTATATACATATACCTTAAGTATTACCTTATAGTATTTAAGAAAGTTGTTACATTTTGAATGATAAATGCATATTTTTCTGTAGCTGTCGAGACAATTGTATGTGGTTTCTGTATTATTGCACTCTTTCAGAAACAGCTGATTGAAAAAATCTCCCTTCCATACCTTTTATATCATAAACCAAGATAAGATTATTTGACGATTGGCTGCTTAAGTAAATATTCATATGGTCCTGTTTATTGCACCATGCCTTTCCAGCATCTTGTTTTATATAATGCACTGCTCCATGTTTTTTCCTGGTGACAATTCCAGTCAAAACCTGAACTGAAATGCAAAAATACCTTGATACAGCTTTTGCTTTTTGTCACAGAAAATAAATGTCTCTGTCTTGACAGAGAACTCGGTCATGCTGGAGGTTCCATTTTGTGGAATCATTATGGTAATTAGCTTGACTTTGCCTCATACCAGCATTCTTTTCCTCCCCCGCCCTTTCCTTTTCCAGACAAAGCCTTTTCCAAAATTAATCATCCAACTTTACAGTAGTGTTCAAGTTCTTTTATTTTGCTTCTGTAGTCCTTGACAATGTAGCTTCTGATGGTGAATCTTTCACAGATAAGTAAATATCTGAACAACATTTTCCAATGTGCATGTTGAGATGTGTATATTATTCTGGAACACTAATGGTGGCACTTTTTGAGTTGAAGTGGACCTTCTTGACCTTTTGTTCCAGTTTATATGTAGGTCAGTGTTGTAAACCATAGGTGTTAATGAATGTAAGAATCAACCAAGTCATATTTTAATACCATCTTTCAGACATTAATTGGTAATACTTTCTACCTAGAATAATGCATAACATAGATTCTGGTCTACAACAAAGGAGTTCAGGGGAAAATTGTAAAATATGCCAATAACTTATGTTTGAGATCATGGACAAATGTGACTTCTGGCTCTTGAATGATTCATTTAAAGAAATTTGCAGAAGCAGCTTCATGGATACCTGGGAAATAAGGGGTTGCTATTTTTTTTCCATTCAATTCTTTCTGCAAGCCAGTATCAACAGTGAAAATCAGGAGCAATAAAGAAAAATTAACATCATACTCTCTCCAAAGTATATCAGAAACAACTCGATGTTTTCGCTTCAAACAAATCAAATTCAATTCAATGTATTATGCATTTGAATATTGTGTAACTTAGAGTAGTGATGCAATCTAGATCTAAAACAAAGTCTTGAAAACAGTGCCTGGTACTTTTCTAAAACTGAAATATTCTTCTTTAGAATTAAAAACCACTCAATTGATGTGGCTTGTCACATCAATTGATGCCCCTCATCACTGGGCATTCCTGAGAATAGTGCTTTCCAGATAATTTTTACATGGAATATTTATATTTTAAAATTATTTATTGCCAGGGTCGGTGGGAGATCAAGCGACAGCCGATACGATTGATAAGCAGGTCTCGTTTATTGAAGGCTTGCATGGTGGTTATATAGTGTGCTTAATGAGGCTCATACATAGTGCAAAAGCAAGCTCATGATTGGTTTTTCGCTTAACGTTCTACTTCTACATTCTTGTGGTTAAACATTGCTATATTTGTAGAAGCTAGTTTCTTCTTCATATCTTGTTAGCGACCAATTCTGTTTATGCAGCTACATTCAAGGACTCCTCCTGGCCTTGACGGTTCATCACTCCCTTAGGTCTATTAAATTTCCCAGCTGCTATGGCCCTTTTCTTTCAGCCAGCTCTCCACATATCCCCTGTTTTTCTGTTGGCCTGCAACAGAAAAACGGGGATGTGTCGAGAGCTAATGCTGTGAAGCGGTTAGTTAAACATTGTAAAATGCATGGTCCAAAAAGCAAGACCAGTAATATAATCAAAAATACACCAACACATTGCTTAATAATGTCCTTTAGCCATGCAGATATTCCTAGTGAAGTAAGCCAACTATCAAAAGGACTGGTGACCTCTACTATTTTCTGAGTGTGCTGCTTAAGCCATTGCAGTTGCTTATGCACAGACTCACCATGATCAGATAAATTGAAGCAACACATTCCTTCAACGTCCTCACAACCATGTCCATGGGCTAACAACAAAAAAATCTATGGCGGCTCGATTCTGTAAAACTGAATGTTTTAAAGCATCCACATCCTGTGCTAGTTGTTCAATAATTGTGGTAGCTTTTAACAGTCCAACATGTTAGCTTTCCTAGGGTTGTAAGAGAATGTGCTGCAGCTACTCCAGGGGTTAGGGCAGATGCAAAAAATCAAGCGGCTTTTCCCCAAAGCTCTACATTATCACCACAAGTCTGGTCTAACTGTGAAATATCTCTCTTGCTGTGTGCTGAAGTTAAGTCTCTCTTCAAGGTTTCAGTCATAGCCGTGTTGGGGGCTAGAAGCGTCAATTTCCCCAAATAACAAGGCCCTCCATGAGCATATCTAGGTATACCATGCCAGGCTCGATCCCCACAGATGAGGAAAGTATTTTCAGGAAGTACCATCACACTCTGATTAGCCCAAATTTGCGTATGGTTTCGACCCCAGCCATAAGTTTTATCTCTGCAGTGCTGAGAAATATTAGCAAACACAGGATGTTTGGGTATAAGCCAAGTTGTGCTGTCATTTGTTTTCCATTGATAATTACCTAGATTAACACAACCTGTTTCATTTTCACCCAAGGGGCGGGATCCCACTAAGTCTAATTCTTGAGGGTCCCAGGGCAATGCTTGATTTAACCCACTCAACAATAATGCTGTACAGTAACTAGCATTCATAGATGAATCGCATTGCCCAGTGGAGTAGCCCGTAAATGACTCACTATCAAATCCTGGTATTCCTAACAAGCATATCTGAAAAGGATCAGAGGCTGATGCAAGAGCACGACAGAATGAACTGCTTTTTGTTTGATTTGCCCAGGTTACCCACAAATTTTGGCGTACATCTATGTCCTTCAGCATCCCATTACTTTGTAACCTGTTTAACAGAACAAGGATTAAACCGATTAACCATTCTTTCCCAATCTTTGGGAAGCACCTCCCATTGCTGAGGAATCTTAATTCCTTCATTACACCTAGCTTCTAACACTTCTGTTCTAGCCTGACCAACTATACGCCTCACATGATGTGAGACTTTCCACTTTATTAATGCTATCCTCTTTTGCTGTTCACTTTCAAAGAGAGTGACACCACTGTGCCCAGGGGCTCCTGTGACCTGTTGTAGGTCCCTTGTTGGTGATTCTCGTGCCCAATGAAAATTGCAACCCTGGCACCACTTACCATTGCGTTGTTGATGAATCCACTGACATTCTCCACACCCTCCACAACTTATCAAAACCCACACGTGGCAATTTGCTCTTTTACAAGCTAAGCAACACTCCCTTGTGCAGTTTTCCCAAGCCTTAAGCGATAAGCAAGCTAAAAAGTAATCAATATCGTCTGGTGAACGCCACTGCAGCAGTCGTGGGTCAATGAGAGGGCGTAATGCAGCAATTTCAGGACGTAGGATCAATCTCCTTCAGAATATGAAGGGGTCACCCACTTCTTCTTCCCGATCAGCTTCAGTTTTTGTCTGCATCAGGCAGCATCGCCACCCAAGGTCAAGTCCACCTAGCGGGAATCCATAATGGTCCTGTAGGGGTGGAAACACAGACATAATCACGACCCCAAAAAAAGGACCTTAGCCGGACCACCCCCACCCTGCCCCAGCATCCTGATTTCGGGTTTCTGAATCGGACCAACACGTCCTGATTATTGCCATGATCTAACTTGGGAAAATGAATGACAGCAGGGGGCTATCCTTTTTCACCGACCACACACGTGGTTAGTATGAACAGACTCCGCAGCAGTTTAGCCTTACTTATTTATATACTGTTTCAGTGTTCCATGAGCCCTTTCTACTATAGCCTGACTGGTAGGAGAGTTGGGTATTCCTGTAACATGTCGAACTCCCCATGTTTTAAAAAATTGCACGACCTTTTCACTGACATAGGCAGGGCCATTATCTGTTTTTATCTTCTCTGGAACTCCCATAACTGCAAAGCAACTAAGAAGATGCTGTATAACATTCCTGGCCTTTTCTCCAGTTTGGGCTGTGGCCCATATGTAATGGATATCAGTGTCAATAGTCACATGAACATATCGCAGTTTACCAAAGGAAGGGATATGAGTAACATCTATTTGCCATATCTCATTAGAATTTAGTCCTCTGGGATTAACCCCCAGTCCAAGGCCTACCCCCCCATTGTGGTGACTGCATATGGGGCATGCTTTGATTGTATCCCTAGCTTCGTCCATTGTTAGGCCGAATTCCCGTTTCAGCCCTTTTGCATTTTGATGGTGCAGTGAATGTGCCTCACGGGCTAACACTTGCTTTGAGATGGGGGGAGACCTGTGCAGGGGTTACTAATTGATCTGCTTGAGCATTCCTTTCTCCTAATCCCACGCCCCATTTGTGGCTCCTAATGTGTAATACACAGTAAGGCTCTTTTCAGCCTGCAATTGTTTGTCGGAGCCCCACTAGGAGCTGATACAGTCTCTGATTCTGCACTTCCTTAATGTCGGCATCTTCAATCCTGTTGCACATCCCTACAACATAAAGAGAGTCCGATACTATATTGATCCGTCCGTCGAAGGCAGCTAGTGCCCAGGCAACCGCTAATAATTCTAAGGTCTGCAATGAATCTTCCATCTCTGCTGCGATGAGTTGTTGTTCCCAGGCTCCTCTCTCGTTCTGTCATGTTATTGCCGCATGTCTGCTCTTTTTCCCAGCGTCCATATACGCTGTTAAGATGTCTGGCAGAGGCTGCTCCCTCCGCTTAGGTATGGTCATCCATCAGTGAGTGCCCATGCATGATAACTGTACTGTGGGGAGGTTATTAGTTTTCACCTCACTGCCTGCTTCAAGCAGCGCTTCCTGCAGGCTTTGACTATTCATCAGATACCAATCCAAGGTTTCTTTTTTCATGGGAATTCAGATTGGGTCAGGCTCTCGACCCTCGAGCTGCAGTGTCTGTTCCCTTCCTTGACGGATCAGCAATGCAAGTTGATTGATCTTCTGTGATAAAGTCCTGTGCTGTTGTAGTGGTGGAGCATTCCATTCAAGTATCCTGACCTCCCCCGTTTTTCTGTTGAATTGCATGAGGGCAGGCAGCAGATGTTGCACAGAGTACCATACAGCCAGGCCAACTGAGAGTCATGGGTCCTTGCGGTGGACAAAGCCAGAGGCGATGTGGTTGGTGATTTTTGCCAGAGCATCCTTTCGAGACTGATGAAGCTGCACCGGTTGTGCAGGATCCATTCCTTTCAGCAGTGGTTGTAGTGCCTCCAGCCACTCACTGGGGATGCCAACTACAGGATGAAGCCATTGTAAATTTCCGTGTAGATGCTGAGCATCGTGCAAAGCCTGAATGCAGTCCTGAAGTTGCAACTTTTGCGGTGACACGGTCGCATTCTTGATTATCCATCCCAGGTATTTCCAAGGTGCTGATGTTTGTACTTTTTCTGGGGCTATTGCCAATCCTGCTGTGGTTAACGTAGCAGTTATCACAGATATTTGCTCATCTGTGAAAGGTTCTGATTGCGCAAACAAGATATCCATGTAATGATAGATGATAGTGTCCGGCCACTGCTGTCGAAGTGGCTGCAGGGCTGCATCAACAAACAGCTGACACAGCGTTGGCGAGTTGCACATATCTTGTGGTAATACAGTCCATTTGAAGCGCTGATCAGGACTTCCTCTATTTAATGCAGGCAAGGTAAACGCAAAGCGGCAAGTATCTCGAGGGTAGAGTGCAATCGTAAAGAAGCAGTCCTTCAGGTCTATTATCAGAATTGGCCATTCCTGGGGCAGCATGGAAGGGTTGGGCAATCCTGGCTGCAGCGCTCCCATGGCTGTCAACTGTTCATTTACTGCCTGCAAATCATGCAGCAAATGGTATTTTCCTGACTTCTTTTTGATCACAAATATAGGTGTGTTCCATGGACTAGGAGACAGCTTAAGGTGACCAGACTGATACTGCTGCTCCACTAAGGCATGCGCTTGCTGGAGACTCTCCCTTTTCAGGGGCCACTGCTTTACCCATACAGGGTCATCACTGGTCCATTGCAATGGGATAGGGAAAGTCCAAGCAGTGCCCGCTAGCCCAAAGGGTGCTCATTCGTCAATACAACTCCTAACTGAGCTAGGATGTCTCTGCCGAGGAGGCACTGAACCCCTTGGGGTAGATCCATGATAGAAATGAGTGGTGTGTACAACCTTATTGTCCACTCTGACAAGTACAGTAGGTGTCCTTTTTGCCAATGTCAGCCCACCTACTCCAGTCACTGTTGCAGAGCTCGGCAAAACTGGCCAAGAGGTGGGCCAGCATTCAGGGCTGATAAAGCTGCCATGGGCACCAGTGTCCAGCAAGCCATCCACGGTCACAGTCTCTGTTTGGTACTGAACAGTCACCGATCGATGCGGTCTGGTACTAGGATCCAAAGTTAACAAGGTCAGACCACCTGTGGACCCGAATCCTTTATCCTGCCGAGAAGCAATCTGTCTTGGAGAGATGCAGGACAGTGTGCGGCAGCGGTATTAAATGAGCAATGCGCTGCCCTTTTTCAAGCTTCAACGGAGGGAAGAGTGTATAAACCATGATCTTGATTTCACCTTCATAATCAGCATCCATTACTCCAGGTACAACAAATAGACCCAGCATACTTGCCGATGATCGCCCAATGAGTAAAGCACCTGTTGCTTGTCCATTTATAACAATTGGTCCTTTATTCCCAGTTCCAACTTTCTCAGGGCGAGTGGTCATGAGCACTGCAGTTACTGCGGTTGCCAGGTCCAGTCCGAGACTCCTGGCTGTGGCGGGGCGAAGGAGTTGGTTTGAGCTGCTGCTACTTGTGTTGGAGCGCGGCGGGGCTTTGCGCTCACTTTCCCGTTTTCCGAATGACGGCAGCAGGCAGTGGTTTCATGCGTGCTGGATCGGCAATCCTGGCACCAGATATTATCAGCCCGACATTCTTGTTTAATATGACTGAAGGCTCCACAATGGAAGCATTTTAGTCCTTGAACTGAGGATGGGTGACTGACTGCCGTAGCATGGAGAAGCGCAAGAGCAGCTAACACTTGTGACCGGGCAGAGGCAGCTTGTTCTTTTAACCCTGCTCCTAAATTATTAATTGCTTCCACTAACATAGCCTGAGGTCCCACCGGCAGATTAGCTGCACGATCTAACAGCTCCTCAGTTGTCCACTTTCCTCCCATTGACTGCAACAGTGACCTAGTAGTAGAATTCCCATTTTGCAATATGCACTGCTTTAACAATGGTCCTTTCATAAATTCCCGTACTACTGCATTGTCAATTGCGGCAGCAGCTCTATCTACAAATGCTCCCAAATAGTCGTCCCTACCCTGCTTGATGCTCTTGTAAGAGGGAGTCCCCCCAGGAATTTTAATCTTATCCAATGTGGTTCGCGCAGTTCGCATACTTTCTCTTATCTGGTCCTATCAGAGCTTGAGCCTCCAGCCGTGCATAGGGACCTGTGCCAAGCAGCCCATCTAAGGTAAGCCCATGCAAAAGGTCTCCTGGGGCTCTTTGTACAGCCACTGTGCTGGGCCTGCCAGTAGGCTCCAAACAGGAGTTGCTGATGTTCTGTAAGAATCAGCTTGCTGATCGCGCGTGAGTCAGCAGGCAGTAAGAGATGTGTGTTCCAGATATAATCAAGCATTTGCCTAACTGGCTCGCTGTTTATGCCACTCTGGGACACAGTAGACCGCAACTGCATAAGCAACTTCCAGTCCAGAGCTCTCACCTCAGCCTGGGCCCCTCCGCCTGGAAGCGGTGTGTACACAACCAGGAATGTTAGACCTAAATCCACAGATTCTCCAGAGGTCAAAACCTCTCATCCTACCGCCGCCCATGCTTCCCTACACTCCTTTGCTATAGCATCTGCCAATTCACTCTCTGTCCCTGGAAGTCTGTCTACTGAAGGAGAAACCTCAGGGGGACTAGGACCTACAGGAGGTTCAGGTTCTGTCAGAGCCGAAGGAGTTGCCATTCCTTCTCCTGTTCCACCCAACCTTCCTGGGGGTATGTAAATAGAGCTAAATGCAGGGGACAGTGGGAATGAAGAACCCTCACTTCCATAACCCGCATTTTTACATCCTGCCTCTACTGCTGCCTGAGTGCCTTTCTCCTCTGCACGATGCTCCAATAACGCATTGTGTACCACCCCCCATAACTTCCCCATTTTCTTTGCTGTTTTATTCTCATCTAACACAGCCTCCCAAATCTTATCTCCCAGCTTTCGCCACTCACTTAACTCATGAACTGTGTGTGGATTCTCAAAACACCCATGCGCATACCCATACGCTAACAGTCTAGGCAGTTCTTTATGTAAATCTATCCCTTGTACTCTCCGCTTTTCTAAAAAGCAAGTAAACAAATCATATGCTGCTTGCCTGTCCATTATCGTGTCAGTGCTGTTGCGGCTCTCCCTGGGACTTCGGCTTCTGCAGCAAAAGTTAAGCGGCTGGACCCTCAGATGAGGACATCCAGAGCACGGTGCGCCCCCCTTTATGCTTCAGCGCTTTCGCTGTCCTGGCCACCACGGACCCGCACACCCCATATCACCACCTCTGCTGTGGGCCCCATCTTCAGGATCATGTCGGGGTCACCATCAGTCAGGGTCGGCGGGAGATCAAGCAACAACCGTTACGATTGATAAGCAGGTCTCGTTTATTGAAGGCTTACACGGTGGTTATATAGGGTGCTTAATGAGGCTCATACGTAGTGCAAAAGCAAGCTCATGATTGGTTTTTCACTTAACCTTCTACATTCTTGTGGTTAAACATTGCTATATTTGTAGAAGCTAGTTTTTTCTTCATATCTTGTTATTGACCAATTCTGTTTGTGCAGCTACATTAAAGGACTCCTCCTGGCCTTGACGGTTCAGCACTCCCTTAGGTCTATTAAATTTCCCAGCTGCGGGGCCTTATCCCTGGCTGAATGGGTGGCCCTCATTAAATTTCACAGCTGCTCTGGCCCTTATCTTTCAGCCAGCTCTCCACAATTTCTATGTTTTTAACTATTCAAATCGACATCCAACTAGCATTTCAGAAAGCTCAGTTCATTATAACAAACAACAGGTTTGTCTCTGAAGTCTTATATGAATTGGACCCTTATTCATTAGCATGTATCTTTTTCTAAGTGAATAGAGTTACGAGTTTTCCTAAATTTAATACAGTTGTAAAATGTAGATGTTCAATGGGCATGAACTACTAAATAAGACTTTGTTGACCTTTAATCTCATCTATAGCCTTATTTTGTTTGGTCACCTCAATATGTGATATTTGTACATCCCCACACATGTCTTGTCCTTTGTTTAGGTACATGGATGTATTATTGAACTAGAATAAGATTCAAACAGGAAGTTTCATATACAAGGACCAAGAAAGAAATGATCCACAATGATTGTACTTGTAAATCCAGTGTGCTCTTCAACATGTTGTGCTGTTTCAGGATAAGCATCCTGAAAAGAGTGTCAGTAGTTAATTGTCCCCATTATTCTGATAATGACTTAATTAGCTGTGTTTACATTACATTATAATTTATTATGTGAAATCTGTCAGCAATAAATACATGTTGACGTAGAGTCAAAGAATTTTAGAATGGTTTGGGTTGGAAGGTACCACCTTCCACCTCCCCCACTAGACCAGATTGCTCAGAGCTCCATCCACACCTGGCTTTGAAGATGGAGGATGGGACATACCCAACTTCTCGGGACAGCCTGTTCCAGTGCCTCAGCAGCCTCACAGTAAAGAATTTCTTCCTAGTATCTAATCTAAAATATGCTCTTTCAGTTTTAATCCATTCCCACTTGCCCTATCACTTCACAGTAGTGTAAAGTGTAAACATGTAAAATGTTCCTCTCTTTCTTGTAGGCTCCCTTTAGGTGCTGGAAGGCTGCAGTTAGGTCACCCCCAGGCCTTCACTTTTCCAGGCTGAACAAATTCAGTTCTATCAGCCTAGAGGGCAGGTGCTCCATCCCTCTGTTCAACTTCACATCCCTCCTTTGGACTTGTTTCACAGGTCCCTGTCCTTCCTGTGCTGGGACCCCAGCGCTGATGCAGCACTGCAGGTGGGCTCTCAGCAGAGCAGAGCAGAGGGGCAGAATCCCCTCCCTGCCCTGCTGCCCGCGCTGCTCTGGATGCAGCCCAGGACACGTGTGGCTGTCTGGGCTGGGAGTGCCCATGGCTGGGTCATGTCCAGCCTCTCATACCCCAACATCCCCAAGTCCTTCTGGGCTGGGCTGCTGTGATCTGCCCATCCCCAGCCTGTGCTGGTACCAGGGTTGCTCTGACCCAGGTGCAGCACCTTGCACTTGGTGTTATAAATTCCATGAGATTCCCCTGGGCCCACTTCTCAAGCTTGTCCAGGTCACTCTGGATAGCATCCCAGCCTTCAGGTGTGTCAAGTACACCACTCAGGTTGGTGTCGTCTGCAAATCTGCTAAGGCTGCACTTGATCCCTTTGTCCATGTCATTAATGAAGATATTAAATAACACTGGTCCCATTATGGACCCTCAAGAGACACCACTTGTCACTCAAGTCCATTAGGACTCTGAGCCATTGACCACCACCCTCTGGGTGTGGCTGTCAAACCAATTCCTCGTCCACTGAACAGTGCACCCACTGAGTCCATCTTTCTCCAGTCAAGATGGAGGGATGTTGTGGGGGACTGTGCCAAAGCTTTACAGTAAAATGACAGATAGATGACATCTGTAACCCTTCCCTTGTCCACTGATGCCATCACCCCATCATAGAAGGCCACTGTCTTGATCAGGCAGGATCTGCCCTTGGTGCAGTTGTGTTGTCTGTCCTGAATCACCTCCCTGTCCCACATGTGCACAGCTCTAGGGGCATCTGTTCCATGATCTTCCCAGGCAGAGTTGAAGCTGACAAGTCAGTAGTTCTCAGTATTCCTCCTTTCTATGCTTCTTATAGGTGAGTTCAATGTTCTTCCCTTTTTCCAATCACCTGGGATTTGCCCTGACTGCCATGACTTTTCAGATATCAAGACAAGTGACTGTGCAACTGCATCAGCCAATACCCTCAGTTGCGTACAATCTATATTGGGTACTCTTTAAATGCTGCAATTACTTTTGCTGAAGACTAGTAAACAATGTGCTAGTTAGCTAATCATAAGATTAGCAGCAGCCAAGCAAAGATTTTGGGGCAGGAGTTGCTTCTTTGTGTTTTTATTGGAAAAGGCAAGCCAATTACAAAGGAGAAAATGAAAAAAAAAAGGTTAAAAATACATCTTGATCATCAAACACTGAATTTCTGAAATGAGTATTGAACAGTGAGCAGCAGAGGGAAAAACCCTCTGATTTGTACATGGATCTTGTTTGGTATGTGAAAAACTTCTGTTATATGTCATTTTATATGTGAGTGGTTATAAAAAGTGATTATTTATGGTGTGAGATGATCTAAGAGCAGGGAACTGAAATGAGCAATCTAGAAGTCCTGGGTTCTATATCACTTCACTGGGACAAAATGAAAAGAATCTACATGGTTCTGTCAAGACATATACAACACTAAGCACAAGAGCAGTTTGTTAGACAATTGTTGCTTCTGTTTACTTCTGAGGGATTTTTAGCATGACTCTGGTTAGGTATCAGAACATACAGTACAGTCCATAAAAAAATATATAAAATTGTTCTGGTTTCATCTGGCTAGAATTAATTTTCTTCTTACTAGGTGGTAGAGTGCTGTTTTGGATTTGGTATGAGAATAATGCTGATAACACACTGATGTTGTAGTTGTTGCTAAGTAGAATTTAACCCATGTCAAGGACTTTTTAGTCTCCTATGCTCTCTCAGTAAGGAGGTCCACAAGAATCTGGGAGGGACCATAGCTGTGACAGGTGACCTGAACTGGCCAAAGGGATATTCCATGCCACAGAACACCTTGTTCAGTGTATTAACCATATGGGAGTTCGCTGTGAGGGGCTGATGACTGCTTAGGTTGATCATCAGTCAGTGGGTGGTGGGTGCTGCATTATGCATCATTTGTGGGAGTTTGGATTTTATTCCTCACCCTTTTTTCTTTTATTATTAATTTTGTTATTGTATCTTAGTTTATTTCCATTATTAAGCTGTGCTTATCTCAGTCCACAGGTTTTACATTTTTTCCAATTCTCTACCAATCTGCCAGGGTCAGGGAAGTGAGCGGGCAGCTGCAGGATACTTAGTTGCTGGCTGGAGTTGAACCATAATAGAAGCTTTGCTTTTACTGTTAAAATTCCTAAGATTTCTTAGAGGACACATGGAATGTAGAGACTTACATCTGTTTGAACACATACTCTTAGATAATGCAACATGTTTGTGTTATTTAGGTAATTTAGCTTCAGATTCTTCTCCAAGTTGCACTATAGAGTGAAAAAAATTTAAATCATCTGGGGCTGCAAGGGAAATAAATCATGGGACACTAATTATCAAATATTCCTCCAATCAAGAAAATTAGTTAATCTGATAGTTGAAACTGATCTTTCCTCAAAGCTCTTTGGATATACTAGAAAAGAAGTAATCTTTTGCGAGCATGGGTGTCTTCATGCTCCACTTGGTTTCCATTTTCCTTTTGTTTATTTCACCTCTTGTGCCTACCCTCTATTGCCAGAGGCAGAACAACTGGCTTCTTGACCTTTATTGTAATTCCATGTGAGTTAACAGGCAGACTATGCACGAGACTAGAGAGGTTGGTTTCTTTTTCTGTGGAAGGTGTTCTTTTCAACTGAATCAACACCACCAGTGCTGTGGATATTACAGAGTCATTTCAGTTTGTTTCACAATGAACCACATCCCTTAGATTGTTTAGGGCAGGTGGCTGTAGCATAAACCTTTCCAAAGGCTTCTGGGTGTTTTCTGGAATGGAAGGCCAAAGCAGGCACACTCTGCTGAGCTTTGTGTTGAGCCCTTACAGCAGAAGCTCTGCAGGATGTACAGGCACATGCAAGCAGGTACATTTCAGCCTTTCCTAACTTTTTGATAAACCAGATATGCCATGGGACAAATCTTATCTGCAACCTTGATTAGAAGAGAGGAAATTGTATGGAATTTTCTTGCAAGATCAGAGACAGAAAAATTGCTAATGAGCCAAGAGGAATTATACGTGTCTGACATCTCTGGTACAGATTATGTCCAAGGAAAAGGCTTTTAATCTGTATTTGCCTGATGTTAGATATCTGCTTGCTTGATTTATTTTCTTGTAATCATTCCTCCCAGTTATTTTTTTAGAGATATAACTTCTATCTGTAATTACTAAAGCAAGATTCTGTTTAAGTCAGTTCTGTTAATTTTCAATTCTTATATTTTATCTAAAGGGTAACATGCCATATGTCCTAAACAGTTGCCAAGAATAAATGGGCTATTTAACATCCTGGGTAATTTCAATTGCCACTTAGAGCTGAAATGTCAATAGTAAAGTTTTACAATTTCTCAGGTAGACAGAACCAATAAAGAATACTTTTTAGAAAGATCTCCTTGAGATATAGAAGTCTTTCTAGAGGAGTATTAGTGATAAATGATTGTTGGCTGAGATTTATCTCTTGCAACTGAAATGTAAACTATTCATGGCAGAGGTAAAGGAATTTTTAAAAGGCATATGTAGTCCTAGTATCTTGTTATTCTGTCCTGTTCTTGCTATTCCATATATGATGCACTTTTGCCTTTTTTACATATTTTGGATGAAGAAAGTGTAAAAATTAAATTGGAGTGTGGAAAGACAGCATTTAAAAAATACTTTCTCTGGTGGGAAGCATGATTGCAACAAGCAGAATACTTAGTAGTAATTTGAATCATTTCGCAAGTTAAATTGCTTTTGTAAATGGGTGTCACATAAACTCATTTGATTCTGTATTTTGTTCCAGCATTGTTTAAAGTGTTGCTTGTAGATTTTTTTTTTATTCAGAGTGCATTTTTTGCCTAAAAAAGCCGAGTCCAGTAAAGCGGGTTAGGAGAGTTGCTTTTTAATTTCTTTTGTACTTTTTAAATTAAATAAGGATGAGGTTTCTTAGGGGAGTGCTGGAGAACTTCAAATGCTTTAATCTCATCCAGACCTTATAAATTGGCACATTTTAATATTTACTTTTGCAGCATTTGCTCACAGATGTGAATTTGTGCTCTACATATTAATCTTCTCTAAGTATGTTTGACTTTAATAGACTTGTGTTCTGTTTCAGTGATTATTCAGTAGATAGATATCTACAAATATGGAGCTTTTTTAACAATAACATGTCAGACTGCTCACACTTGTGCATAACTGAGCTTAATCATAAACTCACTTGACACCAATGGCATTCATGGTGCTATTCCATGACTCTGCTTGCACAGTTTGTCTCTCCACTCTTTTGATTTAACTGTCTGACTGCATAAATGAAGCGAACACCTTATCCTGTCAGAATCTGTCAGGTGGCTGAAACAGATTCAAAGTATTGATTTTACAGGCTTATAAAAAAATATATCTGTAAATTTCAGCTCTCCAGAATTTTTCTGTTTCATTTTCTCAAACCTAATGTATGTGAAGTTGGAATTAATTTATTTGAAAGGGACAGCTGTAGAAAATTTATAGGGATCAAAGAATTACTATGGTAACCAAATAAATGAGTCTCTGAAAAGAAAGTTTTCACACAAAACTCAATTCTGCCATTTTGTCTTTGTGAATCATTTAACTAACTGAAAGAAGATCCAATTGCCACTTTAAAAATTATATTTGATTTGATTTTCATGTGGTACTATCATAGCTGTCATCTGTACTCACCCATTCAAGCCTATAAATGGCAGTTTAATAATGTCTACAGCCTCAAACTTGAAAGTTCATGCTGTTCTTTTGGAATTTATCCTATTAATACAGTTGCATGTGGTATTAGTCAAACCACACTTCTGTGAACTCTGTTAAGGTAGTTAGTTGTTACAGTACCTTTTGACCCTAAGTTTCACATATTTAGGAAGAAAATATCTGTTTGGCTTCCCCTCTTCAGAATAGAAACAAGTCTACCTCTGTTATTTCTGGGTTGTTTTGTACTGCAGATTTCAAAGAGCTCCACATTTCCTGTTACACAGAGAGTGATCAGTACAGCATATATTTACTGTTTCTCTTTTCTGCATAGCTTAGGTGTACTCAATGTAACACTTCACAAAACATATGCTAAGCATCATACTTCATTGTGTCAAGTATAATAGCAATAGACTGTGTCAGTTTTTGATATTTTTGTTTACTATTATTATTGTATAATTGTACAGTTAAAAGAAGGACTTATGTGTTTTGATATTTCTATCTTATGTAATTCAATGTATTTCTTCATCTTTAGGCTGTGCTGAGTCCTCTTATAGCAATTGCACTGAAAATATCTCAGATTCATGAGAGGACAGGAAGAAAGGGACCCACTGTCATCACTTGAAGCCATGGAAGATTGTTAAACCAGGGCCAAAAGAGGAACAGCAAGGAAGAGACAGAACCTTGTGTAAAACTTGTTAGCCATTTGTGCCTTGTATGATTTTAAAAGCTAGGTGGGAAGAAAAATTCAATATAACATTAAGCGTAATCATTTGCATTGATCTCCAAATGCAGTAGTGTATTGACTTGTTTTACCTGCAGTATCATAATTTCTGATAACAGTATAACCAAAGAAAGAGGCCTTAACATTCAAATGTTGTCAGTAATGTAGCCAAAAATGACAACTGCTTGGTTTTGAACAGTATGATAAAAGTTGGAGAAATTTCAATAAGGGGGTGAGAGGGAGGAGTTGCAAAGCAAAGACATGCTTGGTAAGTATTGTTTGGGATTCTTGTGACCTTCTGCTAGGTTTCTGAAAAGGTGTACAGAGCCTGTCTGAGTCACAGGGCCATTTACGAAGCTTTGCACAGGGTGTATGTCCTCCTCTGGCTCCATGCCTCCTCTCAGGCCTCTCCTGTTGCTCACAGAGACACGCTGACAGCAGTGTTGTATACACACTTACACTTGTGCCCAAAGGTGGGGTTATTCCATGCTTTTTTACCCCTGCTTTTAAAACATATCAATGTGCCTTGTGCCTTTAGATTTTCCTTACTTTTTGACTCTTTGGTTGTTTTCCTCCAAAAGGAGGCCTTTGTTCTATAAAGCTGATTTTGTCCTTCCAGCAATATGTCGGGTATGGAATCTGACTGTCTTCCATAAGAATCCTTATGTCAGGAGATGATACTGGTGCTTACTGTGTTTGAATGATAATCTCTGTGAGTTCACCAATTTTTTAAGGAGTTACAGAAGTTTTTTAAGTCTTTGGAATACTCATGCTCCACTTACCACCAAGCAAGTGAGTGAGAGGGAATTTAACCCTAATCAATTGAATAGACATACTAGTCTGATGCACCCTCTGGACATGGTTTCTATTAGACTCTTGGTAACAGTGAATCACTCAATAAAAATTTGGGGAATGCAAGAGATGTTCCCGGCATAGATCTGAGAAGGCTGTTGGGGATATAGACATCAGCATTTTTCTGCCTGTGAAATGATACAGCAGGTCTAGCTATAGTACTGTGCTCTGAAAAAGAAAACAAACGCTTTATGCATGTGATTTGCTTGAAGGCTTTGCTTCCTTGGAAACGGTGTGATCACTTGTATCATTCGTCAAGGTGGCTTTGTGCAGTTTGCCTCTTTGCAGTGTATTTCAATTAATTGTGGTTGTCAAATTTTACTACAATTTATATAATATTGCAGCAAAGGAAATTGTTTAAATTTCTTTCCACACTTCTGTCAGAAAATGGCTATAGCACTTAGTATATAATAAAGAGTAATGCTGTATATCTGTCTTAATACATAATTGTGGACAAGACACCCTGCACTTTCAAGCATCCTAATAAAGTTGCCTTTATTACAATTACATTATAACTTAATTGACTCTAAACAAATGAGGTATGTTCTCCTACCTTACCATTAACTGTTGCCTTAAACCAAACAAGATTTTAAGACTTTAGTTCTTTTTATAAAGATTTTTCTTTTATATGACCATGACATTCTCACACAATTTAGACATCTACTTTATAATGTGAGAGCACTTATCTTCATAGAAACCTTGTTTATATAATATTTTATATTTATTGGATTAAACTTCTCTAGGTGCAGGATAATAAGCTCCTAACTAGTAGATCACACAGGGTCAAACACAGACACATTCTGGATTATGACAGTTCAAAGTACCGGGTTGCATGAAAGAACATTCTGAAAGTCAGTCCATTAAAATTTCTAAAATCTCTTACACATTCTCTGACAATGAAATTATTTTTGGTCACATAGTGAACTAGCTGTTTATACTGCAGAGTATCCCATTTGCCAGGCTTTTCTGAAATGAGAATGCAGTTTGAAAAGTAAAATACACTGAAGCCAAGTGTCTTTCAAGATGCAGTGGGAAGACTCAAGAACAGATGAAGACTGAAGAATATTTGTGCTTGTATCAGAAAACTGTCACTAGAGCTGCAGTAGATGGCAGTCTACTTTCATGAAGGCAGTCATCATAAACAAAGGGCATGTTTTAAAATCTCTCTATTGACTTTGTCCTGGGCTGGAGAAACATTAGTGTTGTGTGTGTGTAGGGAAATGGAGAAAAGGGCTGTTTGAGAAAAGGGTTGTTTGAGTCTAGTTTTGAATAGCTGTCAAACAGCAGACTTGCAGAAGTAGCCTATCCTGAAATCCACTCGCCATCCCTTTTTTATGGTGATGGGTGATACGGATAAAATGTTACTTATTTCCCACCAGTTAACTGCTTTTCTCTGCAAGAATATAAATAAAACTTTGTAAGGCTCAAGTACAGCTTTTTTTTATCTGATATGTGTGGGGGAGGACTGTAGCTACAGTCTCATGGGAGTGTGCTGCATTTCTTGAGATCTTTTCATTATTAATGTGAGAGATGAATGGGTGGAAAAAAGCAAGTTATATGAACTTACAGAAAGATGCAGAGCTCCTGAAACCAGACCATACATTTAGTAGAGAGAAAATTATAATTAATACTGTTCATCTTATCAGTGTCTAGGCACTGTGACAGAGACCCACACCCTTTTGTGCTATTGTTTAATTAGCAGCTTCCTCAAGTCTGGAAGTTGCAAGATTCCTGTATTATTCAGCTGTGATTGCATTAACATTTATTTGGCTCATTCTGTTTCCTAAACTCTCATATTTTCTCTGTGTTCAGAGAAGTTTGGAAGGCCGTATACTACTCATCTGAAACACAGGATCACAGAATATTCAAGGTTGGAAGGGGCCATCTAGTTCATCAGGACTAAAATCACCTATGTCCCAACTCACAGCAGAGTCAGGTAGAGGAGGCTGCCCAGGACCATCTGTAATTGGTTTTAATTATCTCCAAAGGCTGAGATGCCAGAACTTCTCTGGGCAAACTGTACAAGTGATTGACTGCTTCCATAGTGAAAAAAAAAAAAAAAAAAAAAAAACAAAAAAACACCAAAACCCAAAACTAAACAGCAAAACCTTCTGGAGTGTTCAGATGGAATTTCACACCATCCAGTTTGTTCCCATTGCCTCGTCACTGAGAAGAGCCTTGGTCCATACACTTCTTTTTTCCCACCAGATATTTCTGGAAATCAGTAAGATCCTTCAAGAGCCTTCTCCAGACTAAGCACTCCCAGCTCTCTCAGTGTATCATCGTATGACAAATTTTCCAATCCCTTTTTCTTTATGGTCCTTTGCTGGAGGTACTCTGGTAGGTCCATGTCCGTTTTGTGCTTGGGAAGCTCAGACCTTGACCCACTCCAGATCTGTCTTAACTCTACCAGTGTTGAGCAGAGGGAAAGGATCTAATTTCTCCAGCTGTTCCTGCTGTTTTTCCTGGTGCAGCTCAGGACGTCAGTTGCTGTCTTTGCTGTGCAGGTGAGTTGCTGGTGAGTTGACAATTTTTGTTAAGCGCATGACCCTTCTCTGTGTCACTGTTTTCCAGCCCACTGGCTCCAGCATGTGTTGGTGTCAGGGTTTGTTCATCCACAAGGGCAGGACTTCCCTTTGTGAACTTCAGTATTGTAGAAGGTTGTCAAGTTGGTTAAGCACAATTTATCTTTCATAAATCTTTCCTGATCCTAATTACTTTTTTGTTCTTGTCTTTGGCAAAGGTTTCTAGCATTGGCTATTCCATCACCTCCCCAGGAACTAAAGTGAGGCTGACCAGCCTATAACTCTCTGGATCCTCCTTCTTTCAGGGACAGGAGTGATATTTGCTCTCTTACCTCAGGGACCACTTCCCATCACCCACAATCTTTCAAAGGCAATAGAGGGTAGCTTGCAATAGCATAACTCAGTTTCTTCAGCTCTGTGCATGCCATCCTAAGTCAATCCAATAATGTGTGTATGTCCTGTTTTTTCAAATACTTCCTGATATTTTTCTTGGCTCCATCCAAGGTAATTCTTCCTTGCTCCGTGTTTTTCCTTAGTCTCAAAGGCCTAAAATTCCTGAAGGCTGCTTTTACCAGTAAAGGTGAAGGCAAAGAAGGCATTGAGCACCTCAGCCTGTGTCCTTTTTCAGCTCCTATAGCTGTAGAAACTTTCCCCATTACCCTTCACATTTCTCATTTGTCCTAGTTTCAGCCCATACAGAGTTATTTTTGGCATTTGATGGGATGGAGATATGGGAAGGTCTAGGAGGATGGAGCTGTATGGATATGTACAGATGATTTATTCTATACTAGGCATGTCATCATGGAGGGTACGGCTTTGGGTAGAAGAAAAGGCAGAGTGAAAGGACATTTTAGTTCTTTCTTTACCTGTAAAAGCAAAGTGCCAAACAGAGTGGTGCAGTCAGTGTGGTCTGAGCAGAGCCATGCAGACTGGCTTGGGAGATTTATCCATCATTGTTTTCCATTGTCTCAGATGCAGGACAAAAGCCCGCCGCATTGGCTGTGGTAATGTCCAGCCTTTTCTCCTTTGTCTCTGGAAAAGCCATGTGGCCACCAGGGATGCAGTAACAGCCGCCATTTTTCTGCTTTGTCTCAGTCGCTGGCCAAGGTAACAACCATAGATGTCCAACAGGATAGTTGGACTTACATGAGCATTTTTGGCAGGTAATTACCCTCTTTTACTATTGTTAGTATTAGTATTGTTGCTGTTAACTGTTTGTTTTCCTTACTTTGTCACTATTTTTCCAGTAAAATGTTGTCTCGACCCATAATGTCTCCCTTTTTATCCCTTTCTCACTGGAGGGGGTAGGGGGAAGGGAAATGGTTGTTAGGAGCTTAATTTCCAGCTAGTCTTAAACCACAACACCATCTCATTCAGCTCTAGGTGGGCTTTGGCTTTCCTCATCTCATCCTTGCATGATTGTACAGGGCTCTGCATTCCCCCTAATGCGGCAGTCCCGGCTTCCCCTTACCATACATTTCCTGTTTATATCCGAGTTTGGTCAGGAGCTCTCTGGCCATCCATGTAGGTCTTCTGCTCCCTTTGTTTGAACTCTGCAAATCAGGTTGAACAACTCCTTGAGCTTAAAAGAGGTGACCTTGAAAATTAAACAGCTGTCCTACCCTCATCTTTTCTCTAGGGCAAGAACCCATGTGACTCTTTTAAGCAACTCTAAAGATGTTAAAGTCTGTTCTGCAAACTTTGGTTCCACTCTTTGCTATTCTCCCTCCTCTCAAATTTCTGCATTCACCATCTCATGATCCCTGCAACAAAAACCTTCACATGCCCACACATTTCTTCTGGTCTTGTGGGTGCCAAGACCACAAGTGGCTTCTCAGTCACCAGTGTCAGGAAGTTGTTTGTCAATGCATTGAATCTGTTCTGTTCTGAAGATTTAGTTTGTCCAGCTCATATCCTTCAGCCCAAAGAAAATTTATTTTAATGTCAATTAAAATTTCCAGCTGTTACTCTTGGCAAAGACAAATTCATGCTATTAAGTATGATCAAAAGCAAAAAGTGTTTAAAGCCTTTTACTGCCTTAAGATTGTTGACATTTTTGAGTTCATTGCCTGTGCCATTTTGTATTAAGTTCATAATAATTAGCTGCAAAGAGAAACTTAAAACAAATTTGTATGAAAATATTAGGTATTAACATTGATATTCTCCCTATCTCAGTAACTTTTTCGTATCAAATACTTCATTGCATACTGCAGGCTGAAGATGCATTTATCCTTAGTTTCACAATTCTGGATCCATTATGACCTCACAACATCTGCAAAGGCGCTGAAAAGGGGCACTGCAGGACTCTGGTGGAATTGGGGAAAGAACTTCCTGGTTGTTCACAAATATATATGGAAATGGCTCTGAATGCATTTCCTATAGCAAACCACCCCAAGAGCAAACTTCAGTGGTACTTCTGCAATACTTGCTCTTAGTATGGCCCAGAAGTGTAGTCTCAGCTATTGCTCTTGCTTTAATATCACCTAGTGGAAAAGTTAGATTTCCACAGGGAAAAAAAAAAAAAACAAAGGAAAAAAAAAAAAGTTAAACATGCAGAGGGATATCTCCTGGTTAATCAGTCTTACCTGCTGTGATTGTTGCCTGCACTAATGCTTGTACAATGCTGGCTAACTTCAGAATCTGGGACTCTGAAGTAAAGAAGCAAGAGATTTGGGGGATGGGTATGGTAATGCTAGGAGGTAAGGCCATAATGAGGTCACTCAAGCAGATCCTCTCTTTAACTGTTTTCAAAATAATGTGTTGTGTTCCTCTGATTTTTATTGTTCTCTGTGGTGTGCTGCTTTTCAGGCACTTTGAAAAATATTTTTATTTTCTGTTTCTTTCGGGGACTCTTTTTTTCTTTCTCTGGGTACTTTACTATATTTCTCATCCCAAACTTGTCCTGAAAGGGTTTTCTTCCTCTGTAGCTTGCCCACCCCTTTTTATTATTCTTTCCTTTCTACTGACAGCAACTGAATAATTGTATGTTCTTCCTATAAAGAATGAAATTCTATGAAAGACAAAACTGATGCAACTGTCAGTTCCCTGGCTTTAGCCATGGCTACCACCATGTCTTGCATGTACAGCTGAAATGCTTAACTTGTAGTCTTACAGTACATGGACACCTGGAAAGTGTGATAGCTTTTCTGTCTCACTGGTCTGTAACAATACCAGGAACAGGTTGCCCCATTCCTTGAAAAATTCAAGGTCAGGTGGAACAGTGCTCTGACTGATCTGATCTAATTGAAGATGTACCTGCTCATTACAGGGCCTCGGACTAAATGATCTTCTCCAGTCCAAACCTTCCAACCCAGAAAGAAAAGTTCTCTCCTAAGTAAATATTACAAGTTCAAATCTGAGTGAACCGTCATGAACTTTTTCTTGCCATCTGGAATTATAGATGATAGTGGCCTAGATGCAAATGTGCCTCAGTGATTTTGTGGGAGGAAGGATATATGTAACAGAAGAAGGATGAGTCCATGCCTGTCCTTTTTTCTGGTGTTCATTGTGTAATTATGAAGCCACTTGTGTCAGAAACAGGGTACAGGGTCCCTTTTTCAGTTCCCACAGTCCTGAGTAAGCTGTGACAGAAGCAACTGCTCTTAGAACTGGCTCAGAGGAATCAGAGATGATTTTTCCACCTGCAATAGATAGTTCCCTCTGAGGAGATGTAAGCATAACCAGAGCTCTGTTTGGCAGCTAGGTGGTGTATTTTATTGTGCCCTTATCCTGAATCATGGGCACCTTGTGTCATACAAGCAAATACAAGGCATTTGTTTTAAATACAAAATTTATTCATGAATTCACTTGTAAAATAGCAGTTATTTTTACCCTCATATAAAACAAATAACTTGAAAGGTGTACAATACAAAAATAATCAGTTGCAACAAATAATCTACAAATTTCAAAGAAAAGCTAAGTTAATGGGTTTTCCAAGTCAGTTAATGTCTTAAAACCAAAAATGAGAGCTTTCTTCTGAAACTCCTTATGAAGCACAAGTCAAGACTGATAACACCATGATGCTTCATTTATCTTGCAGTGTAAGAAACTCCTATTGCAGATGATGACTTCTACTAGACACAGCCTGAGCATTTCTATCTCTCTGGAGATTTATTCTAATTTGAAATACTTAGCACTTTTACATATCCTCTCCAACCCCACTCTAAGTCACAAATTATCAATATTTTTCCTGTGCAATTTCACCTTAAGCAGTGATACTAATAGGAATCACTGACGCAAGTCTTCTTCCACTCATCCCTGCTTTGCAGATGCAGGATTTTACTGGCTGCCTGTGTCTCCTGTTTTGACAGGTGTTGCTCTTCCTGAGATCCTCTGGAAATCTGTGTCCTGCTGGCAGCTGATTTCTTGCATGAGTATATGAGAATTTAACCGGCTTCTGGGATTTGGGTCTTGGCCAGCTGTTTGCTGCTGCTCCAGAGATAATGTGTATGGTGGTGGCTGTTCCTGCTCATTTGTTTCACTGACAAACTCTGCACTGCTTTCACTGTAGAGAGGTGGAGGAATATTGTCAAATTCTTGCTGTTTTAGTGTGGAGGCAAATGACAGTGTGGAGACCAGTTTTTCAGGATCTATGCTGTCTTCATAAGAGGGAGGATAGAAGTCAGGCCTAAAATAAGAAAACCAAAAAGAAACACATCATGGTGAAGTGTGATTTATCTCACAGATCTTGGTTAGATGCTTTGTCTGTTATGTTTCCAAAATTTAGATGAGGCTTTAACTGTAAACAGGTATCTAAGTGTGTTTAAAGAATGAAATATATTAATATAAAATGTAGGCATAACTGGTATAATTTGCCTTGTCTTTGTACAAAATGTTTTATTAAAACACAGCATTCTAAGAAGACTAGCCTTCCCCATGAAAATTCCCAACCATGGCATACAAATACTCATGCTTGTGAGTATTTTAACAAGTTACAGAAAAGTTTAATTTGGAAGAAAAATGAGATCAGAATTATTTATTATTGCAATAACTATTGTTTTCCACAGTTTTAAAATAAATTTGGAATGTTTCTGCTTATCTAACTAAAATTTTATGAATGTTGCTTTTACAGTGCCTTTAGAACACCCATTGTCAGTGTTTCTAGTAGGGTTTCCACAACAGTCCGGCAGAATAAATTTGTATCCAGTGACCATGTTAAAGAGTTTTGCCAGGCCTAGTGCAGTTTTAGAAACTCTTTCAAAGCATCATACTTTTTAAGAACAAAATCATAGGGTCACAGATTGTTTTGGGAAGGGACCTTAGTGATCATTTAGTTCCTTGCATGGGCAGGGCCACCTTCCACTAGACCAGGTTGTCCATCCAACCTCTCCTTGAACACTTCCAGGGATGGGGCAGCCACAGCTTCTCTAGGCAACCTGCTCCAGTGCCTCGCCACCCTCACAGTAAATCATTTTTTCCCTAGTATCTAATATAAACATTACCTTTCTCCATTTAAAACCATTCCCCCTTGTTCTTTTTTGAAGTCCCTGTCAGTCTTATTCCTATAAGTTCCCTTCATGTACATAGGGTGCTGTAGACTCACTGGAACCTTCTCGGGGCTGAATAACTCCAGCTCTCTCAGCCTGTCATCACAGGAGAAGTGTTCCATTCCCCTGATCATCTCCATGGCGCTCTTCTGGACCCACTGTAGCAGGTCCATGCCCTTTCTGTGCCAGGGATGCCAGAGCTGGATCAAATTCTCCAGGTGGGGACTCACAAAGACAGAGCCGAGGAGCAGAATCCCTTTCCTCATCCTGTTGGTCAGACTTCTTTGGATGCAGCCCAGGACACATTTGGCTTTCTGGGGTGCAAGTGCACATTGCTGGGTCACACTGACCTACTTTCATCAACAAACCCCTGCCAGGTTCTTCACTCCAGGACTGCTCTCAAACCACTCTCCGGTGTTTGTGCTTTGATTTGCACCAACCCAGATACAGAACCTTGTGCTTAGCCTGGCTGAATTCCCTGAGGTTTTTAAATCAGGGGGACAGTGAGACAATAAAATTTAAACAGGAGCCATATAATGAATGAGCAGAGGCCCCCTGCATACCTCAGCTTTGGTGACTTAGATGAGCATCTACCCACAGCAGCACCTTAAATTGTCTGCTAAGATGGAACTCAGAATGCTCCTGCATGAAGTTGGAATAACTGCACCTGCTGCCTCCATGCATGGCTTTGGAAGGTTTGGAAAATCTGAAACTTTCTCTGTTTCATGTAGTATATCTTACCTTAGGTATTGTTTACATGAATGGCTGTTTGCACATTTTTGCTTGCTCTAGCAAATAAAAATTGAGACTACAGTTCTCTCCACAGAAAAATAATAAAATGGCTACAGGATTTGCATTTTGTAGAAACCTTGTATTGCTTCTTTCTTTTCACAGTATGTTTAAAAAATAGCATCCTTCCCTCCCAATTAATCTGCAACACATACCTGTCTATGGTGCAGACATGTGGTTCTCTGTGGCTGGAATTTCGAATGAAGATGCCAAGGGCCCTGTATTTCAGGACTTCATGGAAAGTGCTCCAGAAAATGCCAGTAAGAAGGAGACAGAGCCCCAAAGCTAACAGGCAATGAAATACTAGCTTGTTATTTCCACATCTGCACATGGAGGAATTAATGGACATGCAAAGTGCTCCCAGGCAAATAGTAGAGAAACTGAGTAAGAGCATAAAAAGACGAATGAAAGTAAAAAGACCTTTTGGCATCTTTTGCAGAAGACACAACACTTTGTTCCTGTCTGCTGTTTGTTTGCTGGCTCTCTCTGCTGTACTTCTCATACTCATGTATGGGTACTTTATATGCTACAGGACCAACTGCCCTTTAGTCAGTTAAGAGAAGCATGCAGTTTTAACCTACTCATTAACTATTTGAAGAATTATAAACTCTTTTGAGATTAATTTGTAACCTTCTACCTATTTTAGGAAGGAAGCAGAAACTTCCTGAACCATCCCTTTGCTGCTGTAATCTCTGGAGTGTAAATTTGGACTGCTCCCTTCATTGCATGATTTGCACTGGTTTATACACTTCATTGCTTATGAATGAGACCTATATTTGTACAATGTGACTTGACTTTAAAAGAAAAACAACCAACAACCAACAAGCAAAGATTCTGTTCATAAATCCCCATTAAAAGTTTGAAGGGAAAATATGCTTCATATAAATGCAGACATTGACATGGGAGGGGAATAGGCATAGGTAAAAACTGCTGTTCTCTGAGGGAGGAGGTCATCTCACCTTTTCTCTCTGACTTGCCAAGATAAGGTAGCACTAAAGAATATTAATATCTGACAGGTGTCAATCCAGGCTCAACAAAGGATTTACTTCTCTAAGCACTACATGTTGCCATCCTGTACCTTGGTCCCAAGAGCCTAGGAGGCTGACATGAAGCACTTGCATGACCTATGCAGTCCATAACAGAGTCCAGCACCTCAGACTGGGACACAGGGCAGCCTTGAGGGGTGTCTGTGAGCTCCCAGAAGAAGCAGCAGTTTCTTACTGAGCAGGTTTCCTAGACGTGGAGTTAGCCCAAAGGTATGGTGGGGTCTGACGAGCACTCTCTGCTTTCTCTCCAGCTGCCTACCTTCCATGGTTATTATTGGGTGGGAATTACAACAGCCAGCTCACACCTCCCTATATTGGCTTGTAAGGGTCAAGTTGCAAAAACAGCAAAAAATTCAACTGCAAAAGCAACTGGTGACACAACAAACAGATTACTTCCCTTAAAAGACCTGCTTCAGTGGAAAAGACATAAATGTAGCAGATTCCCACTAATGTGAGTTGCCATTCAGCATGTGGGCAAGTGGATGTTTCTCAGGGACAAGGTGGGGCATTGGTCAGGGAAAACTGTTATTTTAGGCATTGACTTCACCAAATTCAGGTCTTTGAAAGATGTGGCCTGGTTGCAACAGAGAAATCAGTAATCAGGAGGGTAAAGCCATGTGTTTGGGGTAGGAATTCGTGCAGGGAAGATGTGAATGGAGCTGAGAACGTGAAAGGCAGGTGGAGCACAGTGAAATGATAGAGTCAGTGCTGCTGAATGCCCACTCAACAGCAACAGCTACTCTTCCAGAAATGTGACTGCAAAAGTGTACTGTGACTGAAACACATTAAAATAAACTTTTTCAAAAGGCAAGTAATTTACATCTGTCTTGCCTAATATGAAGTCCACCAGTTCATCTTCCTTCTGCTGCAGGACTGTTTACCAGGACACCTTTGCTTCATGCTCTGTTGTTTCAAATATTAAGTAATGCTCTTCCTTCTATTTGTTTTCCCCAGATTAACAGATAAAGCCGAATTGTCAATAATCTTTTCTTCTGTATAATTTCTTGTTTCTGCATATCTGTAAACATACCTTATTTTACAAAATACTTTTTATTACTTCTGGGTTTTTTGATGTTTCAGATCTTAACTAAATAGAAGTACTGAGTTGTTCATGACTGCTACCTAAAGCTCAGTTAATTAATGTAATTCACATCTGCTGTAATGCTACTCCTTCTGCTACAAGACAGTATTTATGAAACAATGATGTTGATTAAAAAAATTTTTACTTCTTGTTTTCTGTACTCACTTGCCTATTTGGTCATTGAAATTAATACCTGGAACATTGTAGCATTGTATCTGAGGTGATAAAGGATGAGTTAAATGTTACAAGGAAACCTGGATGGGAAATTGTATTCTCTCTATGTGAAAAAAAATCTAAGAATTCAAATACAATCCCTTTATATACTAGGAAAAGAGATAAAAAGGGATAGTCTGAAAAAATCCTTAATGAGGAAATTAAAAAGATTAAATAAATATTATAATGCTCAGAAGAATCAAAAGCCAGTGACTAAGCTACACCTCACTTAGAGGGAAGAACTGGATAGCAAGATAACCCTTAGCCAAAGTAAAACTAATTTTCACGACAGCCAGTTCCCTGACAACCCTAAGAAATGAAAGAGAAGCAAGTGACACCTGTCAGTGGCAGCTGCTGGCTCCAGAGGATGGCGAAGGCAGAATCCACCCGTGGGGCAGGAGCAGGCTGTGGAGGGGCTGCAAGGTCTCAGCACTGCCCAGCAGCTGAGCACGGGGGCCACAGGCAACGAGGGGTTAGTCTTTGCAATGCTGTGAGAGAAGATAACATATATAGGAGCCCCTTTTATGGGTAAGATATATATCTGCCTCTTGTTTTGCATTTGGAGATTTGCAGGGTTTTTTTGTAGGCTGCAGAAGTTTGGTGATTTCTCCAAGAGGTCAGGTTCATCTATGACAACAGACTAGGGGTATATTATCCTTGAAAGCAGCATCTGTATCTCACCCAGCGGGTATATAAAGGAAAAGGTAAAAAAAAAGGTGACAATAGCACCATAATGCTGCTTAATTATCAGGGTTCCATTATTTTTATTTTCCATCACTTCATATTTTCTGTAATGTTGTTCTTGGCCTTTTCCAATTTCCCTAACATTTTGCAGCTTGATTGTTTTATTGGCAACGAGTGTCTTGGACTGCATCAGACTGGATGAGCAGATTTCCTATTTCTCTTACAAAACAGGAAGAAAGTTGCTTCTAATGAGATCAGGTGGGAAAAGGGAATAACTAACATGGTGTAAAGGTTACTGAGCAGAATTGGCTGCAGACCAAGGTCAAAAGGTAGCAGTCCAGATGGAGAAAAAGCAGTTCTTAGGAAGTCTGATTGAAGATGAACTTAAGGGGTGTTCCACTGGATGATTTTACAATTGTGATTGTTTGGCAATTTGCATTTCACTTAGAAAGGTCACTGCTTATCGTGTATCCTGTTGAAACATGTAAGGCTTCAACAAACCAGTTTCTAGAATTATGCTGCTACTCAAAAAGAAATTTGTGATATCATACACATTTTTATGAGAGTTGAGAAACACAGACTTATTTTTTAACTACTAATAAAATGGGAAATTTGATAATCAAAAAATTATAAAATAGATCTTCTAATGCAAATACTTGAGGTGTGTTAGTGCCAGCTGCATATTGTATCACTGTACATGCATGATATAAGATAATGCCATATTATAGATCATATTTGCTACTAAAAAGTGATATTTTGGCAGAAATTTGAAGATTATATGTTTTACTCTGGTCTGAAATGAATTATTTTTAATAAAATTAAAACTCTGTATTTATACCAGTTTTGATTTTTTTTGTTCTGTAACTTTCTAGCACCCTTAGCTCTCATGATTTATTGTAATAACTCATTCAAAGGATTTTTTTCCTGAATTAGTTTTGAGAGCGTAGGAAAGCTTAAGAATGACTGAGAGTTGATGCAATATGAACATCAAAATAATATTTAACAGATCAGTTTCCAACCTGAGAATGTGTTGATGCCTAGGCAAAACAAGATGCATGAACACAGCCTGGGCCACTCTTTGTGTCTGAAGGTATTGCGATTTTAGGAGGTGTGACTACTATTTGAGAATGAATGATTAAATGTCATAAAGGAAACTGGGTATAATTCATTCTAAAAACACTTGAAAAGAGCAAAAATCAACTAATTGGGTTGAAAATAATATACTGCAGGATTTGTATTGAGAGATTTCCCCAAACTGTTGAGAATAATTTACTCCAGACACAGGTAACAGAAAACAGCAATAAATACTTAAAATCACTGCAAAAATTTTGAGGTTTAACAGATGATATTGTAGCAAATATTTAAACTTTATTTTTGGTGAATCAAATATTCTTTTTTCCCAGGTATTCTTTCCAAATTTTTTTTTGGTTTAGTTTTTTCCTAAAAGAATGACATACAGTAAGTTTGATAACAATTGTGATAACTAACAATAATTTGAAGTTTAATAGTTGAAAGCTTTAATATTTTAAGTAGTTTAAAGTGATTATGTATACTGGCTAGTCAGAAAAATTTACACGTAAATGGGACAGTTCCCTAATAAATATGGAATTATCCGTGGTCTATCAGGCTATTTATTGATACATCTATCAGAATTGTACATTTTTGTAAAACTTTGAAATGAACATGATGGATAATCAAGACATCTGAGGCCTTCCCTTTTAATTTATATATGTCAAAACCAGCAAGCTATCTGTGTTGGGAAAAAAAATACAGTAGACGCTGCTCTTCTTTTTCTCTTAGCAAGCAGATATAGTGAAAGCCTCTGGCAATGAAAATACAGGCATGCTTATTTGTCTCATGGTCACATCTTTTAAAATACCTTGTTTTGCCTGATATCCAGAGGCTTGGGAAAGCTATGAATTGCATATGAACATCTGTTGAATCAGACATTATGCTTCTTTCTGTGGGATTAAGAGTTAAACAAATTATCATGTCTACAGTGAAATTTTAAAATGAAAGAAAACACAAACCAAACAAGAATAACCAAGCCCACGAAAGAGAAGGCTTTGGTGTCTGTTTACCTAAGCATAAGGATCGGAGCTGTGGGTAAACAAAGTGACAGCCTGGCTGAGCGGATTAGAGGCTGTGCAGGGCCATCCTGTCCATTCTGCTGTTCCAACTCCAGCACAGTTGTATCTGCATGACTTCTGAGTAGGAAACAATTTTACAGCACTGCTTAGCAAATATGGATAACTTTGACCCCAAAGAATGAGCATCCTTTGTACATGAGACAAGGTCCCTTTTGTTCATGCATCAGTACTGTAGATGATGTGCCAGCTGAAATGTTCATTTAACAGAAAGATTTGTATTTCACCATTTCACATGTGAGGATTTTGGCAGAATTCCAAGCATAAATTGGTAAAACATTACCAGTTAAATAATAGTGCTATTATATGTAATTAGCTGATTATATGGTTTAATGGCA
Source organism: Chloebia gouldiae (assembly GCA_003676055.1). Classification (NCBI taxonomy): domain Eukaryota; kingdom Metazoa; phylum Chordata; class Aves; order Passeriformes; family Passeridae; genus Chloebia; species Chloebia gouldiae. The sequence continues at coordinate 2,725,177 of QUSF01000011.1, read as the reverse complement.
GTGTAAAATGTCTGGGGAAAAATTTTACTTAGGGAGAAAGTGAACAAGCATTATTTTCCATTCAAAAATTAAGTGTCACTCTTCTTTTTTACTTTTACTCCTCTGACATACTCCTTTTCTCCAGAAGATAGTCATCCTAAGGATTTTTAAAATGAGGTATAGGACTGAAATATGTTTTTCTGTATAAGGAGTCAACAAAGTAAGATATATAGCCTGTATAAATACTTCCAAGTAGGGCTCAGATAAGCATGAGAACATAGGATACTGGCCATATGAACAGCGCTGTTCTCCTCTAGGAAAGGCAAGGACTACCTTGAGCCCTTTTTAAATCTGTCTTTAGTTTTATGGTATGGGAGGCACTGAAGCACAGTCCCGTTGTCATTGGTGCCTATTTGCCTTTGACAGCAGGGGCAAACTCAGGTATTCTATCTTGGCTCGAAGACTTCAACAGTTTTATCAAAAACAGATCAGAGGTGAACCTTGGAGGAGCAGCTGGTAGCTCTTGATCTAATAAAGCACAAAAACCTTAAAGCTAGCTGTTTGGCTGTGCTGGACTGTTTAATATTAAAACAAGGATTCTTACTGGCTTTCAAATACAGTTAAATATTGTAACACAATTACATTGAATCTCCTGAAAATTAACTGACCTTATCTGATGTTGTTTCAGCAGTCTGGCAGAACGCTACACTAAAATATTGTACATCAGTAGAGTTTAATTATCATAGGTGTAACTTTTAAGAATTTTAAGTGGAATAGATACAAAAGTCTAGCTCTAGGTTAGAGGAATCCTTTGAGTTTTATGCAAAATTGACAAATGGTTTAATGTAGTGAGATCTTAAAATATCTTTCAAAATTATTTTCAGAGTGAATGTGTGTTAGAAATTACAGTTATCTGTATTTGCTTCCATAACTGCAGCGCATGCTTTGATAAGTAATTTTAGTTGCAGAGTAAATTTTACTTGCAGAGTAAAATAATTTCTGATTCGAACCAAATGAGTTAATTAATACTCCAGTAAATATCAACATCTACCTTTAAAGCAGTCAGGTTTGTAAAGAAGCAGGTTTTCAGAACTTACAGCATACCTGATTTGCCAAAAAAATGAAGAAGGTGGATATCACAAGAAAATACAAAACAATTTAAAAATAGAGAATTAAGAACATTGGCCTAAGGAGCAGTTAACAGAAATATGAATTGTCTGGAAAAGCACATGGACGAGAACTACAGCTTGTGGCATGTGTGAAGCTTGCATTGTGGCAAGTTTACACACTTCTGTGCAAATGAACAGGCCTGATTGACAGAGAACTGGTCAGCCAAACACACGCGCACACACACGCACACTCAAAACACACACACACACACACACAAAAAAAAAAAAAAAAAAAAAAGAAAGGCAAACCAAAAAAGCCAGAATAATAAGAAGTATCTTAGGAGGTAGGTATTTGAGATGAAGGTCTACATTCTGATAAGTGGACCCAGAAACATCAGCAGATCCCCAGGGCTCTTAACTTTCAGTTCATAAACCAGACAGCTTATACTGGCAGGAAATACCTACACAACACTGCTCATCAATGCACGGAGCAAGGAGACATATATTTAGTTTGCTGCTTTAAAGGAAAATGGAGTGCAGGAGACTGATATCTCCCTGATGATTCAAGGAGAAATGTCTGCAGCCACTGCAGGATGTGAAATGCATGAGCCACAGATGCATGCAGAGGCTGGCAGTCCCATTGCAAAAGCTGACTAATTCCATGCTTCTGGGAAGCATTTCTGTTCCCTTTGCAGGCTGCAACAGAACATTATACTGGCATTGCTCCTCCCTATTTGGCAATCTCCTGCTGCACATGATACAGGAACCTCTTCAGCCCCTCACAACACACGTGCAAACACCTTTTCCTTTGTAGATCACCCGACTTCCTCTTAGACAAGACTGAAGGGCACTTCCTACCTCAGACCAGGCATCTGTTAGAGTGGTCATGAAGGTTCTGCAGGAAATAAGGGTCTCTACTGAAGACCTTCCATGGGTATGGAGTGACAGAGCAGACCCTGTTTCAGACCAAAGAGATGGTACTGGCTGATGTGTGCATATTTAAAATACAACCTGGTCTGCAACATCATGGAGGTGCGCATGAGTCTATTGGGAGGCTCACCCAAAGCACATTACTGTTTTGTGAACTCATACAACATACTCTAATTTAAACAATAGTGTAGTCTTTGAGAGAAATCATGTCAAACTCCTGCTCAGTATGTTGCCTCCAAAACATGAAGGCATAAAAGGCTTTTTGGAGGTATTTTACCTGCAAAATTTAAGGTGAACCTGGTCTCATCATGTCAGCAATTTAACTCATTTCTGCTCCTGGCTGATTGTTCTTTGGAGAAAGAAAAAATGTGAACCTTTAGCCACACACATACAGGAACCTCATGCTAGTTTGATGGCTAATGCTTCATTTTCCCAGGTAAGTCACTTGGAGTTTCCTTCCCAGATGACCATCTCCTTCCTCTTCCCAGATGACCATCACTGATCAATGATTCTGTCCACCTGAACCACACTAGGTCTCAAAAGTATGATGTCCCATGCTCCAGATATCTGTTGTCTTTACCATCACATTCCAAACACTGAACCGATACAACGCTATTAAAAATATATTAGAAATACAGCTTCAGAGATTTCTCCATCAAAAATGTAGCTGCTGAACAGAGTCTGTATTTTCTAATATAGCCAGAACAGATTCTTCATCCAGACTCGAATCCTGGATTTTTTGGGGTTGTGTGTCTTTCAAAGCCTTCAATAATCTAACCTTGAACAAGGAGCAGAATTGCAGTCCTGTGCATTTCATTCTCAGCTTCTGTTGAAAATGGTGCAAATGTAGTTTAACTTGTGGAATGATGCTCTAGCCCTTCAGTCAGCATAAACCACCATCCAAAGGATTATGTACCTATCTCCTAGCTCACAGTCACTGACTTTTGTCCTTCCCAGCCCCTCTTTTGGTCCCTTCCCAATTGATTCTTACTTACATTCAAATGGCCACAGTCTGAATCAGAGAAAATAACTTTTTTTTTCCTCCTTTTTTTTCCACTAATCCAGTTCAACTTACAGCTGCTCAGCTCCTCCACCAATTGAAGGAACAGCTAGAATTGGGCAGCTGGGTCAGGAAGAAAGGCACAACTTCACCTTTTAGTAACTGTGTACTTGTTGATTATATCCCCAAAGGAGAAGCAGTTGTATTGTACTACCTGTATTCTGATTAGAATTTTTTATTTCTCAGGCTGAAGTTCTGTTCTCTGCTTCTCATTCTCTCTCTTCTTTCATGCTTTTCATTCTCACCACTGTCTCCCAGTTTCTTCCTGCCCCTTACCCAATCCTTTTTTCAAAGCCAACTTCTTTTTTTAAAGATGCTGCATTCTTCTTTGAAACATGCAGAATTTCAAGTTGAGCAACATGTAAGTGTCCAATTTTAAGTCCTGGTTATAAAACAGATATCAATATAGTTTAATGACTCGTGGTAAGGATGACTTAGATAGCTGGAGCTGGAGCATGGAAATATGAGAAAAGGTTAGTTAGAGAGCTCCTGTTCCTCCCAGTGACATCAGGAGGAAGCAGGGAAACTAAAGCAGCCTTCCATCTCCTGGAGGAAGATTACTGAAAAGAATTTATTATATGGCAACTCACTTTGGATACCTTGCAGACTAACCGTCCTTTACAATGTGTTATTTGCTTAATGAAGACAGATACATTTTAGATACAAAATATACTCAGTTGAGTCTAAACATTTTCACCGTTTTTCATTTTTCTGACTCCATCCTATTTGCTTACAATCCACTGTCCTGAACTCTACAGGTCCTGTTCATGGTTACTGAAAAAGGAAATACTTCTTCCCTTTATCTCTAATCCTTGACTATGCAACTACCAAAGTTGATGAAGTCTCTACATACCCTTCAGTACTTTCTTCATGTGCAATTTACTTTGTTTTAAGCTTCATTTAATCTCAATGTCTGATTTACTCCTGGATCATTTCCACTGGCCAGCAAAGATGATCTACATGAAGCATGAAAGAGAAAAAGCTCTCACAAAAAAACTACACCTGTACACTTTATGAGGTTTGGCTGTTGGAAACTTTGCTCTTTCCTTTCAATTCTCAGGTACAAACCATCTCAATATGTGTAGTGGTCTGATAAGCAGCATTTAACTCTGCAGTTTGTCAGACTCATGATGCCCAGCAAATGTAAACAAACATCCATGTTTTTTAAGAGGAAAGAGAGACGTCTTTGAAATTTCATGTTATCCTCAAACATAGAATGTCTGCACATAAACCAGAAGACTTACATATAGATCTTTGTCAGGAAGAAAAAGGAGGGAAGGACATATGAGTGTATTAAAATTTAGGCTTTTTAATAATATGTCAGTCCATACACAATTTAAATTCTGCCATTGGTCAGTGCTTCCGTTCCCTGTGGAAGACCAGGTCTGCATCCATCTTTACTGTCTTAAGCATACTTACAGTAGATTAAAGATAAATAATTAAATTTTGTATTGTTACTTACTTGTAATGCAACTTCAATGATCTCTCCCCAAGCTGTGCAATAACAAAGACAACTTTAGACCATGCAAATTATGATCTCACTGTGGGAGCTATTTCCTTTGATATAACTCAAAACATCTTGAACACCTAGAGACAAATTTAATGTTAAGGCTCTGTTGTGCTCCATTTGCAAACCTACCTGATGAAAGGGAGTCATCTTGCAGTGGTAAAGGAGAACCACTATTCCAGCTGCAGGCTAATTACTCATCTGTGTGCAAAATATGGCTTTGTAACACTACCCCCACTCCCCAGCCCCCAGACTTCTCATTTGAATTAATATTTTGTTCTTAACAAGATGGCCATTAAAATTGATGCTCCAGGTCAAGGCAAAAGAAAGAGACTGTGTCTTCAGCGCTGACATTGGAAAAACTTGATCATCTATATTTTATCTTCTGTGCTGAGTGAAATAAGTGGATAATTAAGTAGTTCCATCATTTTTATGGAAGTAAATGTCTATATTCTCATTCCATATGACTTTCCTAATCATCACCTTTTAAATAACAATATGAAAAATCATAACATTCTTCACAAAAGTAAAACTTATGGGTAAATAACAATCTCACTGTCTTCCCCACTAGCCTGAAATCCTCCTTTCTCAACCCATGGCTCCACGTACTGTTGGCACCTTCCTATCTCATGCTATTTCTCACCTGATAATTTGGCCTCATAAGAATATTATGAGGCACTGCAAAAACATGAATTGAGGAAAACCCCCTTTGAGCAGAAGAGATGTCACACTAAATACAGAATGTAAGTGAGAGCAACATGATGACAAATTTTCTCCAGTTTAAGAGAGAAGAATGTTGTGAGGGACTGTGTTGAAGGCCTTATGGAAGCAAGGATAAATGATATGTGTAGCCCTTCCCTCATTCACTGGCGCTATCACCCCATCTTGGAAGGCCATTGGATTGGTCAGGCAGTACTTGCCACGCTGGCTGTTTGAGTGGTGGCCCTGACAGGTACCTCCATTCTGGTGCACAGCACTGCTCCTCTGCAATGCAGTCTGTGTTGAACGTTCAGCTGACATCACACCAAGTTGACTATCCAGCCCAAGCAGTGGTGTGTGAGCTGTATTTTGATATTTATGAGCAGCTTAAAAAGGCAAGTGTTTCCATTGACTATAGACATATGAATCATACAAATTGCCAGATAACTGCATGGTGATAACTGCATGACTTCAGATGAAAATGTTGTTTTATTCTTCAGATATTAAAAAGAGTGCAAAGAACCCTAGAAATGCTAGAAGAGCTCAGCCAGGTGGTGAGACAGGGCTGTGGACAGCTTGGGGATTCAGATATTTGCATTATGGCTCAGCTCAACACCTGCACACAGGTGGCCACTGTGGACATTGTGAAGGACCAGAGCTGCAGGGCTCAGAAACAACCTCAGAGAGAAGTTATAGAAAAATTGTTTCCATTTCTTAACACATGATTGGAATAGTCTGCAAGACTAACAGGGTTGGAGCTAGTTCTAATGGAACATTTTTCTTCTAAATAAAAGAAATCACTAAACCTCAAATTAGCTCAATGGAACAATACAATACATTAATTATGAATTTTCCCTTGAATTCTCTATGGATGCTTTAGAGATTACGATGAAGAATGGAAGCTGGAGAGGTTTTCAGTAATCAGAACTGTTTGTAAATCATTTGGCATGAAACTACTTCACTGACAATAAATGGTGCAGATTAATGTAAGTCTCTGCAGACTGTAATACTGGTTTGGTTGTTCTTCCAGTTACTTCAGAAGGATTTTTGAACAGCTGGAAGTTAAGTAGAGTTTTCAAAAGATACAGTGGTTAGCAGAATGTATTTCTACATTTGCTTACACTTGACATAAAATCTCATGAACGGTCATTTCTGTTGGGAAATTTTACTGTGCTTCAGATTTAAATATTATTTTTTCACAGTGGCATAATATGATAATTGCATTTATAAATACATTTATATATTATATTGATTTTTTTCATCAAGAATTTATGACTTTCCTTGCACAACAGGGATTTTTCTTAATATACTATTTCCTTCATTCAGGGAACAATTTCCCATGTTTTTCTATATGACTTTCTTCTCATTTCTTTAAGCAATCTGCATGATTGAAGCATTACACCTTATCACCTTCTGCCAGGTAGAAGTTTCACACTTAAAAAATTACCATATACATAATTATTCTTCTCAATTAACATTCTAACAGCATTGCAGTTGCAATTTTTCATGAGTTTCACTGGTAACATCCATGTCAGTTCTTTCCTCATTCTCAAATTGTCTGCATTCTTTATAAAAGTTAAATTTAAAAAGTTAAATCAAGGAAATGAAAATCTCACAGAAGTGAGAGTTTCCACAGGATGGGTGATGATGCTTACATACCTTTTATTAGTTTTTCTAGAACTGCAGTGCTAAAACCACTATAGGGCTACGGACTGACAAGCAATGCAGTCCTAGCTCCTGGTTATCTGGCAGAGCTGCACCCTTTTCCCTTCCAGACAAGTCTGTCAGAGGCAAAGCAGCTCAGACTCAACCTGCAGCTGAATGTGCTGGCCCAAGGAGCTCCCTCCTGCCCTGGCTTGGCTGGGACTGTGCCAGCCTCAGCAGTGGTAGCAGCAATGCTCTCATCTGAAGCCAAGGTCACGCTCAGCTGCATCACGAAATGACCAGAGAAGCCATGTAGCAGTCTTCCAGCTTGATCTGTAGGTCTGTTTTGACAAGGAAGGGTGATGTTACACCACAGTGTGTTCCTGTGGTCCAAGAAATACTTGCTCACACAGCTAGGGGTATGCTCACATACAGAGCAGTGACCTGCTAGGGAAGGACTATGCACCTTTTTCTCCCTCACAGCAAAGAGGTGCTTTATATCTGTAACTCATGTGTAGGAGGTGTTTATCCCCAAATGGTGCCTGCAAGGGGGTGTCCTGTCCTGCATCCCCTGAAGGAGCCCTGCCTGAATGGAGATCACAAAGATGCAACTAGCACAGCATTTTGCACAGGCAGACCCCATGGAGAGTGCAGCTGTCCAGCTGATCACATGTCCCTGGGGACAGCTACCAGGACTGGTTCCTTCTCTTTGCCACAACAGTTCTCCTTAAGACCCATCTTGCCTTCTTGGCTGCAAGAGCCAGGTGTATGCCATGAGCCTGGGCTGGGTGTGGGGACTGTGAAACAACCACATCTAAGGGGCTTTCCGTGTCCTTCACTCTTCCAGTAGCACTCAGAGTAGCAACAGTTTGGGAAGCCTTAATTTGAAGGGCTGCAGGAGACACTAGATGGCTGGATGGAATTGGCATGGAAAAGTACAAATGAGGCAGAGCTATCCAGTGCTGACAGAGTACATGAGCCTAGACCTGCAGAGTCCAGGGCAATGAAGGAGAACACACTAGGAATTTAGGGAAGGAGCTAAGGGATGGGGAAATGGGAGGTGTCTGTCCTGTGGAATTAAATGAAAAGAGATGAGGTTTTATGCTACAAAGGAAAGGATTGTATCAGTGTGGAAAGGAACTGCTCTGTTGAATTGTTCAGCCTGCTTTGTTCTAGGAATGCTTTTTCTGAACTTTCCAGGAAATGTCTCTTGAAGTCTTTTTAAAACTGCATGTTTTCCAGGTGGTGAGCCTACAGTCATGGAGTTAAGCTATGTTAAACTTCTATGTTTCAAGCCAACTCAGTGTTTTTTTGCCTCACAAATGTCAGAAGTGCTGGTCTTCCACTGACACCTGTGGCTATAAGGCAGAATTGCACACAGGCTTTTATACTCTGAAAGTCAGGAGTCTCAGATCCCAAACTTTCTGGAAAAGAGTATCTTCCCTTAGTCTTTTGCCTGAGGAGTCAGTAAAAATGTTCATGATACTGGTGCAGTGATATACATGCTAACTTTTGAGGTTGTGGTTTGTCAATGTTTCTCTCTTTCCTGGGGGAGAATTATCCATGCAAAGTGATTTAGGAGTTTGCCTTCTTCTGCAAAAGCTAACCATGCAAAGCAGAATGCCTTGTGTTTGAAATGGACAGGCATGAAACAGCAATGCCCATCCAGAAGCTGGTTTTTGCTCGCTGATGGTTTTGCCTGATGGGAGCAGTGGGATGGGAAGCGGGGACGGTGCCTGTTTCACACTCTGCATTGCTACTCCAGTTAAAAGTGCTGCTGAAATAGCAATAACACTGCTAACACTCTATCCTAGACCTCCTTAGGTTAACATAGGCTTACATTTAGCACAGGTGGAGGCATGATTTCAATCATGTACCTTAGGCTGATATACAGAACTAAGGTAGTTATTATCTTGTTGAAGGCAAGATGCTGCTTCTAAAAAACTTATGAAGCTAGGATAAATTGACCTTAAACTAGAATAATTTAATGCCTAAGATGTATATTTTTGATAAGGCCAGTGCCATGTGCTTGAGGAATATAGTAGGAATTAATTTGCAGGCAGCATAGTAGAATCATTATAAAAGAGAGAAGGTCAAGGGAAGGCAAGGCAAGGCAAGGACCACCTCTCACCATCCTGACACCCCCACCAACGAGGCCAGTGCCTTGCTGGGCACTTACTCAAATGAGTAAGTGAGTGGGGGCATTCATCACCAGCACAGTGTATCACCACTTGCAGTTTGCTGTGATATACAGCACATGCTCATTAGGAAACATCTCTTATTTCCTCACCTTTGTCCTCTGTAATTGTCTTGACTGTCTCAATAAACAACAGCTCTTGCAAAATCATTTTGGAAACTGACACGAAGTTGTGCACTAACATTAGCTCCAGCTGAAGCCAAACCTAGGAAGAGTGTAGCAATAATTTGATAATAATTTGTTGTGATATGGATTAACTGAAGGGTACCTTTCCCAGTCGCAGACGTACCCTCTTCCCCAATCTTCTTGCACAGATTTGTGTGCTTTGCAGCAGTTTTGATTTGCAAACCCTTTATTGCAAGTGGGTTTTGAAAGAACTGTGGTATGTAGTAGGCCTTCTGCTACATGCTGGGGAACCCAACATTTTAAAATAATTTTCTCCATGATATTTGTAGTGTTTTGGAAATAAGCGATGTCTGATCTACAGCATTACTGAGGGCAAGATAAAAAGAAAGCCACAGGTTTTTTTTCATTTCTCTAGGGCCTTCTTGAGACAGTTAAGTTTAACCAAAAAAGTTTGGTTAATTGTGGGGCCTTGCTACCATACCAACAGAGAAACATGCACTCTCCTGGCTTTCAAGAAATGAGGGTCATGAGCAGTCCTCTGGCAGGGAAAGTTTGGGAGAGAGAAAACCTCTTGTGGCAGGACACTCTTTTTGTTTGCAACAGAACTTGTCACATACTGTGGGGTTTTTTGGGTTTTTTTTTTGTATTTTTTAAAACTTTTTCAAGACCTGGAAATAGACACGGACCTGCCTCTCAGGATCTCTTCATATTTGGCAGTGTTGGCACCCTGTTTTGTGTGCTGTCACAGTGTTATATCAATAACTCCCACTGAATGGCAGTAGCAGGCTGTGGATGTAATTCTGGCGCAACTAAAATGTCAGGTATTAAATTAAGCGTGAACAATAACACCATTTAAATGTTGCACTGCTCTGAGCTAATCTGGACACCTTTCCAGTACTTTATAAATACATGTTATATTTACAGTTTTGTGGTTAGATTGATGCAACCTATTACCATAATTATAGTACTCACCCTGTATATTCAATATGATAGGAACAACAGATATATGCTGTGAGCCTGGATAAGGCACAGTTAGATCAGAAAGTCACATCTTTCTCCTTAAATAAGGGTTATTATTTGTGGCATTATAAGTCTGTGCTATGATGAACAGAATTAATCTTCTTCATATCTGCGGATTATATATGATATCTTTGTACCAGGGTGGTGTGGTCTTAGTACACACTTTGTATATTTCTTGCCAAAGACATCTCTTCCAGAGTGAGAAGAATATTTAGAGAGGCAGCAAATGCAGTGATAATATTTCTTGATTAAGGTTTCAAAATGATGTCAATATTCATAGGGGTCTGTGGTTTATAGCTTAACATAAAGGCATTCCTCAGGCCTTTTTGTGATCTGTATGCACACAGAGTTGATGACTTGTGCTTTTGTGGTCATTTGTGCTCAATGCAGAAAAATATCTATGTCTTTCCAGCCCATATTTATGAGAATCAAAATGAGGGGCCAGAGTTTATGACCTCTGGTTATCAAAGAACCATAGAATGGCTTGGGTTAAAAATGACCTTAAAGATAGTCTGTTTCCAGTACCCTGCCAGAGGTAGGGACATCTTCCACTAAACCAGGTGGCAGAAAGCCCCATCTAACTTGATATGGTTATGCTGAAGAATTTCTATGCCACTGTCACCCCATTGTTATCACTAGTATCCTTTTAACTGTTCAGCTTTCTCATTTAGCTTAAATGATACCATGAGATGGGGTAGTTTATCACTGAGATACCTCTGCTCAGATTGCTATCAAAACACCAAATATCAAACACAACTTCATTGCACCAAAGACTTATTCCTCTTTATTCTCCATTGTTCTCTCTAAAACATATTGTTAGCTAGAGGATGCCAGTGGCATCCTGGCCTGGATCAGCAATAGTGTGGCCAGCAGGACCAGGGCAGGGATTGTCCTTCTATACTCAGCACTGGTGAGGCCACACCTCAAATCCTGTGTTCAGTTTTGGGCCCCTCACGCTACATAAAACATCGAGGTTCTGGAACACAACCAGAGAAAGGCCATGGAGCTGGGGAAGGGTCCAGAATACCAGTCCTATGAGGAGGGCTGAGGGAGCTGGGGATGTTTAGCCTAGAAAAAAGGAGGCTCAGGGGAACCTCTACCACTGCCTGAAAGGAGGCTGCATGGGGCTGGTGTCCTCTCCCAGGTAACAAGTGAAAGAACTAGAAGAAATGGCCTTCATCTGTGCCAGGCAAGGTTTAGATTGGATATTTGGAAAAATTTCTACACTGAATAGGCTGTCAAGCATTGGAACAAGGTGCCTGGGAAGTGGTCACTATGGCCAGAATTATTCTAAGGACATGGGAGTCTTCCAACATGAATGACTCTATGATTCTAGAGACATAGACTTTTTGTAAAAGAACTGCCCCACTCAGCATCTCTGAAGCCTTACTTGGACTTCCAAACAGTGTGGAATTAATTCTGCATCTGACAAATTCTGCAGAAGACAAAAGGAACCTTAAGCTTAACTTGCATGGAATCACACTGAAACTGCATCACTTCCATCCCTGCTGGAAGACTCCCAAATAAGCACCACTGCCATTTTACAAGTAAGTATCTTACACGTTAGAGGCGGTTGTTGCTGAAGAGATGGCCACCAGCAGCATGTAAGCCCATGGAAACTAATACTTCATTTTGAAATAGATCTAATAATTGGCCCTCTTAAGCCACTTTTGAATGTCTCTTTATTAGTATGGCTATGTAAATGGCACCCTCAATTTTTTGAACTGTAACTATGATATGGATTTGCAGGTATTTCTGCTGCTACCAAATTAAGTAGCAACACGTTTTTGTAGCTGTTAAAGATCTTTTGCAAAATGTAATATTTTGAGTATTTTTTTTTTTTGGTGCTCTTATCTAAAACATAGTTAAGGAATGCAATTTTAATGCTGGCTGCATAGAAAAAAAAGCCTGCATAAAAAAACAAACGGAATATTTTAGAAGAAAGCTGATTTTCCACCTTATCCAGGACTTGACTGATGATTAGGAAAACAAATAAAAAGCATCATAATATACCCCAGTTACTTCAGTCTATAAAGAGCTATCATAGTTAATTACTATGCATATTTCATACAGCTAGACCATAATTACTGTTTTCTGACCGAAGCATCATTTTGTGTAACTCACTGAAACATCTGTTCTACAGATTCTAGTTGTCCAGGGGAAATAAAGGGATGTTTTTTCCCTTGAATATCACTGTTGAGAAGACCCTACTTCCATAGCAGGACTGAGTGGCGCAGCTTCAGATCAAATGGTATCTGCATTTCTTGTCATGGCAACTTTGTAAAGGGAGTGGAGGCTCTGGAAAATGAAGACCAAAAGGAATAATCAGAGAGAGCGGCATGTGGGCCTGAGTAGAAGAGCTCCTTGATTTCTGCAGAGTAAAGCACAGCCTTTAGCAGTATCTCTGATGATGATGGAGACTACAATAGGGTCATGATGGACAGGGTTATTAATGGGGGGCTTGAAAGGGTAAAAGGCAGAGGTAGTTGAACAGGAAGGGGGTATTATGGCAATATTAACAGTTTCAGTAACGTGTGTGAGGGTCTGAAGCTGAATAAAGGGGAAAGAAGGAGAAGCAAAGCCAGAGAGCATGAAGATAGGGGAGGTCTCTGCCCTCAGCCCCAGGCTGAGCTCTAACCACAAAGAAAGCAAAAAGCAAGCTTAGGCCCTGGGTTGTTGCAGCTTGAAGATGATGTTTTTCTTCCTTGAAATCTAGACTAATGCAGTCATCAAGACAGTATTATTTTTTAAAACAAAAGTGCCTCCCACACTTAAAAAAAACCCCAAAGCAAACAGTTTGCTTTTTGTCTTACTCCTGACCACCATCTGTGTTGACCAAAAAGCTGACAACAAGGATACTGAACCCTGCCATCTCCAGAAGTTGCTGATTTGCCTTTGCTACAGAGTTTGGGCATATGCCGATGGGACACCACACAAAAGAACAAGTGATGCTCATTTCAGTGCATGTCAGAGGATAGGATACTACAGAAGTTCCCTTGGGAATCAAGTTGGAACTGGGGAAATCAGAAGGAGATATTGAGAGCCGCAGCAGACTTCAGGTAGGAGAACACCAGGGGTCTGTGATCAAATCCCTGCTCAACACCATCCATGGGTTTCTCCAGACCTTTCCATGGATGGATATGAGTATTTTACAGCCTCATCAAGCAATCTGCCCCTGTGTTGACTAAAGCACTGTAATAAGGGTCTGTTGGAGGAAAAGCAGAAATTTCAGCTGCAAGAGATCTTAGGATACAGACCAATCTCAAGTGCAAACTGAAGTCAAAGACTAACTGGACCCATAACTTCATGGTTTTGGTTTTTTTTTTTTTTTTTTTTTTGGAGATCAGAATTTAGATTTTGGCCTAATTCTTCAAGATCTCTGGATGGCTTAAGAAAAAAATGTTAACACATGAACATGTCTGTTTGTTACATAAGTGGGTGCTTACACCACAAAACATGAGTGGATGGTGATGTTAGAAAACAAATATTTTTGAAAGGTTATAGAATCATAGAATCCCAGGACCAGGTCAGGTAGAAACAGATCACTGTGCTCATCTGGTCCAACCTCCCTGCTTAAGAAGGGCCTCCCAGGGGGCATGACAAGGACTGTGTCCAGACAGTTTTGAAATATCCTCAGTAGTGAAGACTCCACAGCCTCTCTGGGCAATCAGTTCCAGTGTTTGGTCACTTCCACAATAAAGTTCTTTCTCATGTTCAGGTGGAACTTTTATCCATCAGTTTCCACTTGTTGCCTCTTGTCCTATTGCTTAGCACCATCCAGAAGAGCCTGGCTCCCTCCTCTTGCCTCCCACTCTTCAGATACTTACTGGCCTGCATGATGTCCCCTCCCAAACGCCTCTTGAGGCTGAACATGCCAAGTTCCCTCAGCTCTTAAGACAGATGCTCGTGTTTCTTAATAATATTTGTAGTCCTTCACTGCACTTTCTCCAGGAGCTCCATGTCTCTCTTGTCCTGAGGAGCTGGACACAGCACTCAGCACTCCAGGTGTGGCCTCAGCAGGGCTGAAGAGGGGGGCAGGATCACCTTGCATGACCTGCTGGCAGTGCTCTTCCTAAGGGCCCCCAGGACACCACTGCCTTCTTGGCCACAAGGACACGCTGTGGTGACCTACAGAGCTGTCTGTGCTGCACTGTTGCATGGTAGGCTAATGGTTTAGCACTCATCTGTGCTTAAAAAAAAGCTCAAGTGAAAGAAAGAGCTACATAGGATATGACATGAATTAGTTCCCGTTTTGAAAAGCCTGATTTTGCCTGTCGTGTGCTGAATAAGGCATAGATGTATTCTGTTGTCATTCCAAGGAATTATTTCCTTTGCAAAGAATAATATGAGTAATTACTCAGGGTGTGAGGGTGGTAAGCCCCCGATGTAAGAGCAATGGGGCATACAGCTATTCCTCATGCCTCCCAGGAGTGTGTAGGAAGCCAGCCCAGCCCCAGGCAAGCAGGGGCAGGACAGGGCTCCCTGCATGCAGTTATTCTCAATGCACTCACCCACTTGCATGGTCAGCAAATAGTACAGACAATGCAAACAGAAGGGCTTGGAACAGAGCTATCTCAAAAGCAGTTTAGTCAGTTTTTTATCTCCTTTTAAGAAGGATTACCACTAACAATACTGATGCATAATTTTTGAATGTTTTGTCATTTTAGGAAATTACAGTGGAAATATCTAAAAAAGCAGAAGAAATCTGATCACCCTGGCATTTATAACACAGGCAGCAGTGTGAACAGCTGATGCAGAGATGCCTCATCTGTCCTAAGTTAAACAGGGAAGAGGCCAGTGTTCATAACTCAATGTTAAAATTAACAGGATTTCTTTTGAGAGGAGTCTGAGCCATTGATGTCTCTGAATGCAAGACAAGTTTGAGGATTTTTTATATATGTAGTATTTTCTTATACGTGTAGCAACACAGTTACTAATTTATTAATCCCTTGTTTAAGATCTGGCAGTTTGCTTGGTGTACTGGAAGTGTAAGAAAGACAGTCCTTTCTCCAAAATGCTTATGAATCAAGTGCCCAGGTTTTTTTTCTCCTCAGTGTCTTCCTAATGTGAGGCAATCAAAAGGAGGACTAGATCAGTACTGGCATAGAGAAAGCACAAGCTGTTCTGAAAACCCCATACCATGGAAGACTCCTGTTTTTTCTATCTGCAACCACAACTCCTTAGCCTGGCAGACTCACAGGGTGGTCCTGTCCCTAGAGAAACTCTGTTTCCTGGGCTTGGCTATGCTAGAAGCAGCAAAAATAACTGTGGTTTGTGCTCTGGTTATTTTGCCCCTCCTGATATGGGACCAGAATAGGAATCATGGTTATTGAAGAAAAAAGTTGATGTTTAAAATCAACCTTCCTGATAGTCAGCTGTAATTAGGAGTTGGCTTGAAAATGATAATTTAGGTGAATGAAAATGCGCTTCTCTCACCTCAGTAAGCACTCTGCAAGAGGCCAGGAGCAGCATAACACATCTGAATTTGGCTTTCCTAGGAGGTAAACTGCATTCACCAGGGAGTAAAAAATCTGAAAGGGGATATAGTGATGGGGATCTAGCTGCTGTTTCCAGGTACCTAGTGAGAGTTATAGAGGATGTGGACACAGAGCCTTTTTCAACATATAAGGATAAAAGGACACAATTTGCATCAGGGGAAATTCTGATCATGAACTAGGAAAGGGTTCCTCATTTTGATAGTCTTTACACAAAAATAGGCGGTTGTGGAATGCTCTGGGGTCTCTGCCCTTAGAGATATACAAAACCTTTTTGGGTGGGTCCATGAAAGATCTCATGTTTCCAGCAGAGATTTGGATTAGAAACCACCAGATTTTTCTACCAATCTATGAAACAAATGAGGTAAATTGATAAATTATGACTAATTATTCAATGAGATTTTTAAACTCCCAGAGACTATCTTACTATTCAAGGCCAGCCAGTTAATACAGAACCTGGGAAAGCATGTTTGATCAGACTCCTCCCAGGCAAAGGCTTAACAGAGAAGCCTGTTTTGTCTCTAGCACACTCTCCCTTTATGCATTCCTCCTATGCTGAACTCTTAAATAAAGCAGTATCTTTATTTGTGAGGTGATGACAACAACTGTGGATATGTTTAATGGAACACAATATAGTATGGTATATTACAATTATCTATTCTAAGCAAATGTAAGTGGGGTCTGTAATAACAATTGGGGCTGAATATACTATTTGATTATATCTCTTTTTAGATAAAGTACACAACCTTTACAAGCTGAGCAAGAAAGTAAGAAATTGTGCATCTATTATTGTCTTCTATGAACAATCTTCTTGCTAATGTGCTCCTGTACCACCTCCAAAAACACCTCTGATGTTTGAGCAAGATAATCCTTTTGCAATTGGGCTTTCAGTGGCACTGCAATGTCTCATTGCAATGGTGAACATTTAGGATCCTTTTCCATTTGGATTTCATTATTTGCGCTCAGCAAAGCTGTCATCACAGGATGCATTTTTGTCCGTAATCATAGAATCACAGAAGAGTTAGGGGTGGAATGAATCTTTCAAAATAATTTAGTTCAATCCCTCACCATGACTAGGGACACCTCTCTGGGCAATCTGTACCAGTGTTTTAGTACCCTCATTCTAGAAAATTTTTAAAATTTCATCTAAATTGAACCTCCTTCATTTTAAAATCATGATCCCTTATTCTGTCACAACAGAACCTGCTAAAAAGTTTGAGTTCATCTTTCTTACAGTTCCCCTTTAAGTACTGAAATGCCATAAGGTCTGCCCATATGTATATATTGGATTCTCTAAGAGTTGGGAATTGGTATTCCTGTTCCCTTTGATCTATGGTAAATCTTCAGGAATATGACCAAAGCATGGAAACTCTCTCCATGTTAATGTTTCCTACCTGAACAGGATGAGCAGGGCTTGTCCTCAGGCTGTGGGACAGCTGTCCCAGCCACCCCAAGACAAGGCAGGCATGAAAAGAAGGAGGAACAGGTGTTTGTCCTCCCTGTCCCTTTCAGGGACTTCATGTGGGCACTGGGTGATGAATATTTTCTCCCTTAGGAGAAGTGGTGAGGCCTGGGAAAGCCGGTGCAGCTGCATGACAGATGGCTGTCTCTTGCTAGGCAGAGGCAGCAATGCAAACAGGGGGTCAGGCCAAGTGCATTGACTTAAAATCTTAACTTCAACGTTTAATTAACATTTCCAAAGTTTCCTTGATCCTTAAGAGACTTTTCCCTTCCTGTTGAGAATCAGCCAGTATTGTTGTTGGGCAGATGCCAGATTTCCTGGCTTTAAGTTTGTAAGTCTGAACCACACTAGCTGTTTCCCAAGCTTTATGTCTTGATCTCTGATAACATATTCACTTCTCAGATGGAAATAGCAAGTCTTTACAGAACTCCAGATTTTTTCCATCCAAGTGTGTGTCTGTGCACATACCCTGCAGCCAATCTGCTTGAAACTCGCATCCAAGAATTGCACCAAGGTTTGAAATCACTGCTTGTAATGTGTTTGTTTTTTTTTTTTTTAATGAAAATATAAAATATACATATCATAGGATCTTAAATAATGCATCTATGGCTGGATTCTGGGAAGGGTGGCTTTCAGCTCCAGCAAGCATGACAAACATGAAAAGGGATATAGAGGTTTGTAGAATAAAGGGATCCAAAACCAGCAGAGAGCAGGGAGACTTTAGAAATGTTTGGGGTGAATGCCATGAGAAATCTCCCTAATGAACACAACACTTGGGTCTTATTAGAAAAGCCTACAGAGTTGACGGCCAAAAAGAGTGCTTGGAGAGGCTCTCCCAATGATTTAATTGTACATCTACCCTGAGCTAATGTAATACAGTCGTATACACCAGGGGGATAAAATACTTGCTTAAAAAGCCTTGCTTAAAAAACACTCTTAAAGGAAAATTCATGTGTATTCTGTATTGCTATATTGGCATATTCTGTATGCTGAATATGACATGGTACATTTGAACAATTTCATTGTCTCCTCTGACTTTTTGGGGGAGACAATATTTGTTAGAAGTATGTATGATTTGGAAAAGACAAATGTCTGAAGGAACAAATTAGGAAATACAGATACTTTGTGAAGCCTTAATTTGTGATATAAATTTAATTTGTCATTTGTCTTCTCATTCTTGCTCTGTTTTTCAACTCAGGCACTGAAATCCTGCAAATGGTGCAGCTCACCCACATGGCAGTGCATGGCCTTGTCTGCTCCTATTTGCTCAAGACAGTTATTCTTATCTCAGGTGTATAGTTACCAGAGGGAGGTGGACACGTGGACCTGCTCTTCTCACGCTCATCCCAGGAGAAAAATTAATGACCATAAAAACTTCTTCAGGTTAATGCATTTTTATTAAGACCTTTTCAAGTGATGTCTGCTGTGGGTTTGTTTGAAAAATATCATTAAAAATCTATACAAACAAGCAACACCAACCTTTTCCTAGCTATGAACATGTCTTACTGAAGCAGCCATACCTGAGCCAGCAACACATCTTGTAAAGTGTTTCACCTGCATCAACAGAGGGCACAATTCCCATAAAAATCACCCTCACTCTTTATTTAAATGAAGCTCAGGCAAAGCTTAGCTGCTGATGCTTTGAGCCTTTGTATCTTAAAGAGAAAAGCATCTGCTGCTGCTGCTCCCCCACACGGGTGTCCAGGTGGTTTTGGGTGGGCATTCTGCATTTCACAAGGGCATTGTGCAAGTATTAACATAAGTGGACATTATCCAAGCCAATTTCCCACAAGCAGTTGAAGTAATAGGTCTCCAGTTTTTTAAACTGTTGTTTGGACCTGACACCAAAAATCCTTTTAAATGTAGCCTATTGAATCTATGCAGACAAGACTTTTTTTTTTTTTCTGGTGGTTGGTGTGTCTATGTTCCTTTTGGAAGAATCAACAAAGTATTGCTGTCATAAATTTCAGCCTTAGTCCGTCTGTCACCGGATTTCAGACAGATCCTTCTACTTCAGTAGTTATTTGATAATAGTCAGGGCTCATGGTTTGCTGTTATAATCCTTGTGGTTATCTCTCCCTGCAGCACATCTTACCATCTGCTTTAGCATTGCTGCCTGAGGCACTGAAGTTCCTTTTTGCTCTCTCTTTCTAAAAATTGTGTAATTGCCTTCATTTCTCTAGTCAAGGAGGAGAAATCTGATTTCTAGAAAAAAGAAAGCTGATTTTAGAAGCAGAATACCAATTTTTTTTTTTAGGATTAGCTTGCAGCAGAGTGTTTTCAGCCTTGGTGGCACATGGAAGAAAGCCCTCAGACCAGTATACACCATGGTCATGGGGGATTCAGCTCTGGGTTTGGGCTCTTTGATTTAGTTCCATCTCCCGTGGATGTAAAATAGCAGTTTTTTTTCTGTGGGCACACCATAAAGCAGCTGAGCATGTTACTGGGCTTGAGGCAGACGGGGACCCAGTACAGAGGTGGGAAGGGAGGGCTTCCTTTCCTTTTCCCCATGCTATTACTCAGGGTGGATGAGAGTTGCAGGCACAGCTCAGTCCTGCTACCTGTGCTTTAGAGAAGCTTGAGACAACCTCTGGGTGATGTTTGTCTGAAATGATCAAATCATGGGAGATGTTACAGAAAATGTAACATTGCCTGCACCAGCTCCTGACAAGGTGCATGCTTTGTAAGGAAGCCACAACAGCAGAGTCCTTTTCCAATGCTTTTGAGAATGATCGAAAAGAACGTGGTTGTTCTGCATGTGAGCAGGAGCAAAACCTGACAGCCTGGCAAACTCTGAAGAGAGGTTATCCAAAAAGACTCAGCTAGTAAGGGTAGTAAGGACAGGAGCCCAGCTGTGGCTTTCAGCAATTGCTGTTGACTTGGGTATCTGGCTATGGCCACTGCTAGTACAAAAATGAGGCTAGGGGAAGCTATGTGTTACCCCAGGGTGGCATGGAGATGGCCTGAGATGAGACTCATTCTGAAAAATTATGTCAAAAAATAATGGAACAATCTTGTAAATGCTTTCCTCATGATCCTGATTTTCTTTTGCCTTTCTGGATACAGTAGGGTGTTTCTCTCATCTTTGAGTTCATTACACAAAACTCTAAGGAAAAAATAATAACTAAAGGAAGGTGAACAAATGCAGGGGTTGTGTGCACAGTATTGCAGATTGTTCTGCATATGGGTGAGAAATAGCTGTGTCTCACAGTTCTGACTTGGGTACTGCTGAAATGGAAGTATCCTAGAAGATGATGTTTAGACATTAAAGCACTTAGTGTTTGCAAACTTGCACTAACTTCCCCATTCACCCTTTTACACTAGAGTTCTCCTTGAATATGCAGCTGTGATGGAGAATGTCATACTGGAATCCATTTAATGTCCTCTTGAGGGCCTTTAGAAGGCAGATTCTTAGCTCATATATGTCAGAATGACTTGCAGGACCTGACATTTTGAGAGTCACTCTCCACTGAGACTAATTAGATAGTGTAAAGGAGTAAGTTCATGTTTTGCTGTGTGGAGTGAGGTCTGTGCTGTTTTTCATGAAAGAAATCACTGGAAGAAGGTTATGGCTGGGAATAGTAGGCTGGTCTAACCAGGCACCTCCCAGTTTGTGTGGAAATCCTTTTGGCTTCCTTAGGATCCTCAGAAATTAATCAGCACAATCAAAATATTTCTTCTCTGCTCCCTCCAGGGTTCACTATAGGCTCAGAGTTTTCTTAGCCAACCTGTAAGAGGAAAGGTAAACCATGCACCCTGCACGAGTCCTCTCTGTTGATGGTCTCTCCTGCTTCACTAAGGTGGCCAGGTAAGGGGAAAGTTAAAACTTTCATTACCCAGAAGCTGTCTGAAATCAGGAAAGGACTAAAGTCACCAGCTTGGGAATTTCACAAGGTAGCTGTCAGTTTGACCAAAGCCAGGCTCAAATGAAGCCTGCCTTTTAAAAAGCTTTTAGAGAGTGAAACCTTGGGCTGGCAGGAACAAAGCATTGTAAAAATCAAGCACTAATAGAGTTATCTATTTTAAGCTTGTTGTGCATATCGGAAGAACGAATGATACAGTATCATTTGAGATATTGATGTGTTTGTGGCTGTTTTTACTTTAACTGCTGTAACAGCTAGTGATGGATGGCGCCATTCTAATGAAGAATATTCTTCCATAGAAAAGTAGTGATTTTCTTCCATATTTATTTTCCTTTGGGTTTTGAATTACTCGCGGTTTACTCTGGGTTGCATATTATATAATTTTCCAGTTTGATTGGTGTTTTGCTGAGTCACAGCTTGGTTTTCAATTTCCAAGGGATACAGGAGCTAGTAGCTGTTTTGTGGGAATATACACTGCAGTGCAGGGCAGTAGTGTAGCTCAAAATACAAGGAACACCACAAAACAAACAAACAAACAAACAAACCCCACAAAAATCCCAAAACAAAAAGCCCAACCAAACAAAAAACAACAGCTTGTGTTTGGCTGTAGTGGTTGGGTTTAGCCACAGTGATCTTCTTGTTCCTGGATTGTAGGGAAAAACAAGAGAGGAGAAAAGTCCTCAGCATCAAGGGCCCTCGACCTCATGTTTCAGAAGTATATTTTATCTGTAAAATTAAATTTTCAATTCGGTGTAACATATACCTCTGAGGAGAAGAATTTATTGATACACTGTGTGCTTCTGCCAGGAAAAGAACAGCTTTTTCAAAATGCCACTATATCTAAAGCAGGAAAGGAAGGCCTATAGTTCTGCTTTAACTTTAGAGAAAGCAGATAAGGCAACTGCTATGTCAGCTGTGGTCTTTGCTAGGCTGTTTGCTGATAAATGAGGTGAGATGTTTGAATGCCATAATTAAATATCTCAAACATGCCATCCATGGCTTTTCTTTGAGTGAAGAAGTCTGTAGAAACAGTCACTGCAGACTTGCTGACTCAAGCCCTCTCTGTTCCAGGGTCAAAACAGAGTTGCTAAATACAATTCCGACTAAGCTACTCAAAGCCATTCCCTTCAGGGACATGTTCTTAAAATTCAGTCTGTGAAAATGCATGACTGACTGTGACTGTTACTGCTGTGGCAGTGAGAATTGCTGCTGGCCCTTTGGAAACAATCTCCTAAAAGATGGAAGGAAAGAGCCTGTCATAATAAGATTTGCATAGGAAAATTTGTCTCTAAAATTCACAAATTAATGAATTATGTCTGGTAACAACAAGCAGTGTCCTCCTTTGTGTTCAGTCCAGAGGGTGTGTAAAGCAGCGTTCGCCTCTCACAAGCTTCTGACAAGTGCAGTTTTGCCTTTGGAAAGATCACAGTTAAAGGAAAAATTGTGGCAAGACTCAAGGCGTAAAGTTCACAAAGGGTACAATTTTACTGATTCTTCACGTGGGAAAAAACATAGGTGCCAGCTGAGCACTCCAAAGCCCATAAGCCAGATCCGCAGCTGTGGTTAAAAGCCTCTTGGGCTCTCTTCCAGGTAAACAATATTTTCTGCCCAGACACTGTACTAGGCAATATTTTTTACCATTTCCAGTTATTGTAAACCAGTCATTGCCCAGTACAGCATCTGTACAACCAGTGCAGCATTTTCCATTTCAAAGAAAGGTGTTATTCCACAGGGTTAGGGGGAAAATGGGAACGTGCCATCTGATGCAGAGAAGATCTGTACAGACAATTAAATATTCCAAAGCAAAGGTTTGAAAACATCCCAGCAATTCTAGCCTAGCAGCATGGTGTACTAGGAGAGGAGAAATGAGGAGCATCCACAGCTCAGGGAACATGCTGTTGGTGGAGACTGTGCAGCTGCAGTCTGCTGTGTGGAGGAAAGGCCATGTACCCCAGCCATGGAAATGGGGTAAAGCCTGGTGCTTCCTGGGGAGAGAATGCGATCACAGCCTGATCCTTTTACAGTGGAGAGGGAATTTCACTTTCCTACTGTGGACTGATTGAATTCAGACTACATCTGTCCTGGGTGTTGAATACAGAAGATGGTACAGGAACAGGGAAGAGGACAGTCTGTCATGTTAAGTGCATATATTTTATGTGTCACTGGTTCTAATATGAATTCTTAATCCTTCCTTGCTGCCTGTACTAAAATACATCTTTACTGAAGTATAATTTCTGCACTTCAAAAATGAAAGGTAGGTCATTGTGATTTTCCTTTTACTATTTTAAATGGTACTTCGATGGGTACACATGGTGCAAAGGTCTTAAAAGATGCATACACAAACACTACTGTGTTTCTCAGCATACAATATTATGGATATAAACAAGTACTGCCAAACCTCATGGCAAACTTGAGACATTGGAAGGCCAGCATCTTTTTCTACAAAATAAAAAATGGGATAGAATAAAGCAAGAGTAACGTGTTTCAATTCCTAATTCTGTTCATAAAATTCAATCAGGCCTTAGACTGGATATATGATGGAGTGAAATCACTTTCCCAGTCTCCACATGACAAGAAGATGTTTCCAAACAAATACTTAGTTAACTCTAGAACAAATGAATGTGCTGAAGAAACCTGTGGGCCTTAACTTTTTCTTCAAGGAATGCATGGTTTGTGTACATTAATGCATGCAATGTCAGATTTTTCCAATTGACCTGGTATTCAGAAGTAAAATATAATAGCTGATAGATATGTTTAGCCTTTCAGCAGCAGAAAGAAGCCATAACTGTCTTGTGAGAGGATGCTTTGGTTTTCAGGCATGTTCACATTTAACAAAATGAAATTTTTATCATTCTGAAACATTTCTGGCAGATGAATAAAAGTAATACAGAATATGTTACAGTCTTTAGGATTAAATTATAACAATCTATGATGTATTTTGCTGCATGGTTTATCAACTAAATGGAACAATTATCTAGAAGTAAATTTCACTCTACTTCTCTATTAATCTCTAAATAGATAGTGTTTCTTATGCTGTGTTCAAAAATCATCTACAAAACATAATCTGTTGTCAAGATTCAAGCTGTTTGGCTGTAGCACACTCCTTACAGATAAAAAAAAATTCATAATGCAGCACACTGCATTATGGTCTCAAAAAAAACCATCAAAGAAGCAATCAAAAATCCTACCAAATCCTGGGATCATTTATTTTTAATTCTCTAATAAAAAACAGATAGGCAAAAATTGGTTATTTTCAGCATTTCAGACAAATTGTGACTATATAGATAACTATGTATGCCTGAGATGAGACTCCAGTTTTATCTTCTGCTAAGAGGGAGTATTATATGGAGGCAATATGTGAATTTTTTTATGATCAAAATATATAGTACATCTATGTGAAAATCTTGAATAAAACATACTTAATTTATCACCAGGGGTAAGACTATGAATAGCATTATAATTCAGACTTTCTGAGTCACTTTGCCATCATCTTCTGCATTTTCACATTTCTTAGCATGTACCCATTCACAGGCTTTGCTAGAAGCTAGACTGGAATGTCTTTTATCATCTGCTCCATTTTCATGGTGCCTTATGGTTGAGAAGTTTCCATAAAGCTTTATGGCAGTTATTGTTATCTTCGTAGACCTGTGAAGAATCACTTCTCTGCACCTTCTAGGTGTAGAATATCTTCTTTAAAGGGGCTGGTTTGAGCTGCTGTGGCAGCTTAGTGACTGTCACACTCAAGATGTACACACAGATTAACTTGATCACTTGGAAATACATATATGGAGCTTATGTTTAACATTAGGTGATTCTCACTCTCTGTTCTCTACATTAAGCATACCAGACTAATATTGGCTTGATGCAAGCAGTAAGTAAATCAGGATAAATGTACGGGATACTACAAGCCTGAGATGCCAAAAGGTGGAATTATACAGGTTAGTTCTCAGAGATTTGTTTTAGGCTGGCAGGAACTATTTGGATAATACTTTTCAGATATTGCCTTTTTGGTTTGGTTAGTTTGTTTTTGGTGGTGGTTTTTGATTTTGGATTTTTGGTTTTTTTTGGGTTTTTTTAGGTTTTTTTTGAGGTTGAAGCTATTTCCAAACAAAAGAGAAAAACATCAAAAGGACAAAAGTATGTCCTCAGCTACTAAACCTCATCAAAGACCTCCACACAAACTACCAATCCATCCCCTCTGCTTCAAATTTGCCTTTACAGTCCAGCAGCATGACAGCAGTTTAACAGGACTGTGATGCAATGCCTCTGTGGCTCCAGCTTTCCCTTGTCCTCTGGCTGCTGCACCTGGGGAAATATTTGCACTGACCTCTGGGAAGCTCTCTGGAAGCTTGTGAGCCTGCTGGAGGCAGCTGGCTGCAGCAATGGTCACGCTCCTGGCTGCTCCTGCCTGGCAGCATTTCAGCTGCATGCCCATATCCACAGGCTCCTAGCACCCACACTGACCCACCCCAGAAATCTCATCCTCTTCACACCTTTGCATTATGAGCATTATGAGCATTACAGATGCATAAGCAGAGGTACAGTGCCTCAAAATCTCAAACATCAGTTTTCACTTCAGATGTTCTGCTCTCAGACAGTTTCTTGTCAGTGAAGAGTTTCCATCCTAAGAAATAAATCAACTAAATAGGAGACAGTGACCCAAGACAAGGGGTGACTCATTTGCCAATTGAAGCTTTAAATATTTCAGGACAAGAAAAATATGAACAAGTTTTATATTTTGGTTGTAGCACTAATGTCTTCAAATGGACTTTTGGAGTGGTTTAATTTTTGGAATTCAAAACCAACTATGTTTAGCATGTAGTAAAATCAGTAAGCAAAAATATTTCATTATAATTATGCCTGTACAAAAATAACATTCTGCAGAAGTTAAAAAGTATTGTAAATATTTTACATCTGTGAGAATACTAATTAGTTCTTTGTATGGTGGAAATATGGAATGAAGCACTGAGAAATGTTTATAAAGGAAGTCTTTATACAGTGATTTTGTAGAGAGAACCATATATTCAGTTTGAGTCTTTCTGTGTGATCATTAATAATGGCATTCTGGTTTTTTTTAACTAATCTGATAATTAGCCATTTTTGCCAGTAGGGTTGCTAGTGTTCAATTCTCAAGTATTGAAGAAAATGTGATTTTGTTAGTGCACAATTCCTGCAAAGATGAATGTACAACAAATACTTTCACACATTCTCCGTCTGCCTTATGGCCAAGGCAAGCATTTTGTAACAACTGCACTGCCAATAACAGGGGTTACCATTTGATTACCTAGTGAAGATCCTGAAGTAACTTCAGTTAAAATGAGCTTCAGTTAATATGAACATGTTAAATGTATCCAAAAATCAGTCTCTTAAAGCAGAATTTAAGATGGTTTTTTGCATTCCTTTTTGTTATACTTGTTTGGAGTGGGAGCTTGAAAATTGTGAGAGGGGATGAGTTTCTGATCTAAACCAGTATTCAGCAATGAATGAAGCAGCATTGAGACACACATGAAAAGGTTCTGATATGGGCAATCATAAATTAACCTTTCCAGAAAATAAGGCTTTTTATAATCCCATTTGATGGGAAGCTGGTGTGTGCCCTGCATAATGAAAGCTTATAACATTGCCAAAACTCATGGCTTTTTTAAAATTAAATGCTTTACCATAATGATAGTTTTTATCTTTCACAATGTAGTTCAGTTATTGTTTTGGATCCTGTGAAACTCTTTCCCTTTAGGGTGGAGGAACATGTAGCTCCTGGATAATGCCTTTTTCCAGTAATTTTCAAAGCAGTTCTAAAGAAGATGACTATAATGAAAATATCCTCTTTTTTAAACTTAAGCTGCATAATGAGTTTTATGAGATAAACTGCTTAAGAAATGGTTTCACAATTTAAAGTATGCCATTCTTTATATATGCATAGGAGGGAAGAAACAAAAAATCTACCCTGCTTTCATTTAGCCTTCGATTCTTTCTTATAATCCTTCACTTGTTTTCAGTTACTCTTCATAAGATTTCCATTTTTATAAGATTTCATCTTATATAAAACACAGAGAATGAAATTACTGCCAGAAATATTGGAGTCCATGTACTATCAGCAAGTTTGTGTCTCTGTTGTGAATGATCCCACTCTAGATTTGGCCCTCTGTTAATCTGAGCCCATGTGAATATTAGCAGCGTTTCACTGTTTCTCAGTTTTGGGACCCCCAAGACCCCCTCCTGTTCCAATCTGTGAGTCTGGCAAGTGTCCCCTGAGTTAAACATCTGCACTTTGGGTTTTCCTGTTGTTTGGCAACGAGGAGCAGGTGTGTGTTTTATCCCTCCTCTCTGTGACCATCTGGTAATCTTTGTGGTGCCTGCACAGGAAATCAGGACAACACACAACATAACACTGGAAACACGAAATTTCTCCTCTCCAGTTCCAGCTGTCCCACTGGTTCATCCAGTGGAGGTTCCCAAGGTAGGGGGCAGTGATAGCCAGGCTGTGGGGTTTGAGATGAGCTGCTGTGGCTTCTGACTACTGGTTTTGAGTGGCTCCACCTGGCTCTGAAAATGGAGGTTATGCTCCACTCTGCAGAAGTGCAGGAATTATGCCAGTAATTTGCAACAGTGTTGGGAAACTGTTTTTGAAATTATTAAATGGATGAATTTGCAATCTGAGTCTAACCCTTGCCATGACCAAAGCAGTGATTTAGGCTCATTAGCTGGATGAAACATAGCAAAACAATTTTGAATAGCTGTTGTTGAAAACTATTTGTGAGTTTTATTTTAGATAATTCCTTGATTTCTTGTCAACAGATTAAAGAAAGGTGGTTTTGTGAGCCACTTAACTCTATGATTTATGTGTTTCCAGACTGATGTTGTTACCTGCCATGTTCTTCTTCCTCCTTTTTCTCCTGGTGTGAAAAACCTTACTAGCAGGTGCCAAACAATTATACATTCCCATCATCCATGGCTTTGTATTTCTGAATTCTTCTGTCTTACTGAGCCATGCATTGAGTTTTTAGGTATCTTCCTTGCCCTCTGGAAACACAGAAGAACCAGGAAATATAAATTCTCATCTTACATTTTTGAATAAGTTTCTAATCTGCAGGTGCTGCTGTACTTGCACAGATCTGTGGCAGAACTCCAGCAATGAGCTGCAGGAAAGAGGTGTCTTGCATTACTCACACTGGGGAGGCAGCAGCTCCTGTACCCAGGCACGGACTGGCCCATCCCTGAATATTTAAGGCAGGTGTGATTCCCTGGCTGGCACCTGCCCTTGGATGCTGCTGGAGACTTGAGCCATGAGCAGCAAGGGTTCCTGGGACATGCATCACTCCTCTTGAAGTCACCATGCCTGATCATGCAGCAATAGGCGTGTGTTCTCTACCCCCCAGCCCTCTGAGGAGTGCAAGTTTGTGCGTTAAAATAGCAACAATGAGGGTATGAGACTGTTTTACCACTAAAAAAGTACCAAATTAGGCAAACTGTGAACAAAAGGAGCAGTGCTGCAGAGAGAAGTCTTCTACAAAATCCATGTTCTACCCCAACAGCAATCAGATCTTTAGCTTGTGTAATGTTTCATTGCTCCAGCACCACAATTCTGATTCAATGTCTGGTATCTAATGCTTTATTAATTTTTAATTTTCTTTATTTGCTTCAGTGTAAATACCCAACTAGCACTGGAGACAAATAGAAAATTCTTTCTGTTGCCTCACACATTTCATTAACCTTTCCTCTGCCTTCAAATTCTTCCTTCAAAGAATTTCCTTCTGTGCCTTCACTGTCATATCAGGAAACTCTTTTTTCTCTTTTATGGACACAAGGGCGTATTTAAAACGTGATGCTCCCAAAGTGTGAGTGCCGAGGCATATCCAGCCAAGAGATGCCACTCATCACAGCCTCATGTTAGGACAGTTTGGGAGATCATTAAGATGTAGTAGCCAAGACAAACAACTATGTGTGACTGTAGCCTTGTATGTGAGTAGAAGAAACTATTTTTATAATAGTTTAAATATAAAAACTCTCAAATTGACCAAATTTCAGGAAGCTAGCCTTTTCCCCTTCTCCTTTCTCTTTTCTTTATCCTTGAGAAAGGCAATATCCTTGCTTAAAGACATAAATAAAGGGAGGAAAATCAGGACAGATACTAAAATGTCCTCTGAGATGAAGGCTTAATCATATGGTTTCTGTCTGTCTATGTGTTCTCATTATCAATCTGTTGTTGAAAGCAGCACATGCAGAGGGAAATAAGTAGATGATTGATTCACATGAAAAAACTTAATACAGGTCATTGTACTAGACATGAGAAAAATACATTAACTTAGGATCTGTGAAAGCATCAATGGAAACAATAACTGAACACAACAACTTGTCAGTGAAAACCTCTGTCTCTGTGTGCAGTGGGAAGCTTGCCTGTGTCACTGCTCTTGGAAGCTTGTCCAAAATGCAGTGGAATGGATAAGGGGCTGATGGTCCAGGGTAGGGCACCAGAGAAGGCCCATGGAAGAGGGTATCTGGACAGTAGCTGACCCAATATAATGGTTTAGCCCCAGCCAGTAGCCAAGCCCACGCAGCCACTCACTCCTCCACCAGCAGCCAATCCTCTCCTCCTGGGGAGAGGATCAGAAGGGTGAAAGCTGGAAAACTCATGGATTGACATAAAAACAGTTTTATAGGGAAAGCAAAAGCTGCACATGCAAGCAGAAAAAACAAGGAATTAATTCAGTGCTTCCCATGAGCAGGCAGGTGTTCAGCCATCTCCAGGAGAGCTGGGCCCCATCTCACATAATGGTTACTTGTGAAGATAAAACTCTGTCACTCCAAATGTCCCCTCCTTTCTTCTTCTCCTCCCAGCTTTATACCATAAGCATGATGTCACATGGTCTGGAATATCCCTTTGGTCAGTTTGGGTCACCTATCCTGGTTCTGTCTCTTCCCAGTCTCCCAAGCATCCCCATCTTCCTTGCCAGAGTGTCAGTACAAAAAGCAGAAAAACCTGCTGAGCAGGTTTAGCACTGCTTAGCAGCAACAAAAACATTTCTATATTATCAGCCTGTTTTCAACACAAGACCAAAACACAGCCTCATACCAGCCCCCGTGAAGAAAATTAACTCTACCCCAGAAAAGAACAGCATACCTAGGATCAATGAATTATTTGTGTGACTTTATGGAGCTGCAAAAGTCATAAAAACAGCTTTTGCATTTGGAAAATGGCAATACAGGTTTCATACAGGCAGTGCATGAAATGCTTTCGGTGGTTCTACAGCAATGTACTAACTTTGTTCCATAGCTGCTGATTGTCAAGAGGCCCTTGTGTCATTAACTTCCTCCTTTCTCGAGAGCCCCAGCATCACACCATGATGGTGGACCTGGTGAGACCTGGCAGCCTCTCTACCCCAGGCCTCCTGCTGCTGCTGGCTCCAGCGAGGGACTGCACTGGAGGCCACACAGCAGAGTCCTTAAATTGGAGAGAAGCTGTGGGAAGAGAGCAGGGCCAGATAGTGTCTTTATAGCCAAATCAATGCTGAAAGGGGTGGAGATTGGAGTGGAAACATCGCAGACAATAAAACATAGCATTTTTCCACCCCAGGAGTATCCACCCAGAGTACTGAATAAATCGAAGCCTTGGCTTTGCACGTGTGCATGGGTGATCTCTTCTGGCTTTGCTCTCATCTCATTGTGAACACTCTGATCTTCCATTTCAGTTAGGACAGGCCAAAGATGGGATAAACCTGTGCTGGAGCACCACCCACGGCACCACCATGGCCCAGAAAAACAGTGCTTATTCCTGAGCAAGGGAAATGTCAAAGTTTCATGAAGGATAGAGAAAGTGACACTGTTGTTGAAATGTTTTTGAGGCAATGAGTAACCCTTCTTGCTCCCACTGGTATCCTCCAGGAAGGCAGATCTCATTGTCTTCTCACTGTGCCTTCTCAGCAACCTCCAACTTCTACTTCTGGCCTCTTTATTTGGCCCAGTATTCCTCTATTTGACTTCTACTACCACCTGTAGGGCAGCAATGCCCAGCATTACAAATGTGCAAGAAACTTTTGCTGTAGCTGGATATACTGATGTGAATGTGGGGTGATCTTTTATGAAGGTAGGGGCTGGTGTGAGCAAACAGCAATGAGGTTTTTGCTTTGAGTAAGAGGTTAAGTGTGCCTTTATCCATTTGTACCTAATTCCTCTTGGCTGTTGGGAATTAAAGAGATGCGAATTTTACTTTCACAGCTGTAACTGAACATGAGACATCAGTGCCTCTCTGCCACAAGGTAAAGCACCAGTAGCCTGCTTCCTGGGAACACTGAATCGTAAAGCAGGGGCATGAAATCTGCCTGGATTTCCCCTGGATGCTTCTGACTGTTTGTCCAATACAATCTCCTTTCTCAGAAAAGCCACTTGTACAACACAACTCAGACCACTGCAAAATATAAGTGTAGAGGAAAACATGCTAATATGGAATATCCATAGGGAAAGGGCTGTTTATTCCCTAAAGGTTTTTTCTTCCATCTGTTGTGATCCAAATTCAAAATACCATCTAGATCAAGTGTTATGTCTGGAGCAGAGAAGATTTTTTGTTTTAACAATTCTTGAAATAAATTGCTGCTTACTGTGTTGTCTTAGAGTCATTAGTTCATGTTTGCCATTTCTCTGTTCTGCAATCTTGCTATCATACTCTTTTTTGTCTGTGAACAATTTAGTGTCACTAAAAGCTCCAGAACAAAGTGTAAAGACCACAGTGACTCTTGTGAGTTAACTTCTGAACATTTTGGAGCAGTTGCAGTGTTTTATCTCTTTGGAGTTGCAAATATTATGTGATGCCTGGGGATAAGGTAAGCAAAGACAATATGGGAAGTTTGTATGTGTAATTTTACATGGAAAGATTATTAACTTTGTGGAAGTAAATTGCATTATAGCTGAGGGATATGACTATTCAACTTCTTGACTGAGGCAAAGCTTTCTGTCTCCCAACAATTCACTGTGTCAAAACAGATCCTGCTTGCAAGTGTTAAGCATGAAAATGAAGGTGAGTAGTGATGCAGGGGGTCAATGTCAGGATTACAGGGTTCAAGAAGACAGAAACAACCACATTGCCTCTAAGGTGGTTTAAGCTGCTTGATTTTTTGTCTCAGTACAAGCAGGTTTTTACACTATTTTTCTTGCAGAGCCATGCATTCAAGCAGGTGGGGAGCACTCATTGTTTGGGACTGTCTTGTCCAGAAAGGATCTCACATTTCAGCTGCTCTGGGGTCTGCACTCCCTCCCAGTGCAGCACTTGGCAAACCAGGTCCCTGGTGATGCTGGGTGAGGCAAGCTCTCAGTGCGTGGTGTGTTTGCTTTGTGACTTGTTGGGGGTGGGGGATGCGTGCCAGCCTGCAGTGAAAGCACAGACCATGAGCCCACCAGTAACCAGCAGGAGCTACGGCTGCTCCACGGTCCCCTGGCACCTCTTCCAGTCCAGTTTTAATTGGCTGCAGCTTGAATTTGCATTTTGCCTTTTTTGACATTCATCATGTGGGTAATAGATGCACACACAGGCTGTCCTCATACAACAAAGAAGGTGCAGAGCTAATTTGAAAGCACTTGTGAAAATTCCAGCTTCAGAGGGCTTATTAAAACAAAAGACTCTAAACTGCTAGGTGTACTTCTCTGCAGTGAACCTGGTTATTGCTGACATTCACCCCGCCTTACAAGCTGTTTTTTGCCTTTCTTCTTCAACACACATATGTCTGTAAGGGAAGTACTGCTATTGAATTGTACAAGCACTTTCCAAATGCTATATTTACACAGAAATAAATGCTTTGTGTTTCAGGTTTTAATCCATTCTTTCATACACTTATTTGTTCAGGTATTTTTATATATTTTCCCCACAGCAAAATATTTTTCCTCTCGGCTTCTGGGTTATTTGTGCTTCTGTTTTTATTTGCAAAAGTCAATACAGTGGGCCAAACTCAGCTTTGGTGTAACTATATTGGATTAAATGTGCAGCATTGTAACATTTTTTATTGCATTTCAATATTAATTATTAATGTGTGTACCTACTACATTGATTTAAAGGGCACTGCATAAGTTAAATGTTCATCCATAAAATTAAAACCATTCCTGGTCACACTGAGTGACATTGCAGAGGTATTCTGCTGCTCTCACCAGAATCCTGGGCAATTGCAACACTATTTGTCAGACAATGACACAAAAAACCTGCAAAACCCTAGGCAACAGAGAGTAATGTGAAGAAATGCAGCTTTCCTTGAGCTCTGCGACTTGCTATATGTGTGTGTAATTACCACAAGCAGTGGGGAGGAAATCCTAACTATGAGACACATACAGACAGAAATATATCTTTTCATACATAAAATTACATTCTACAATTTTTAGTACAGTTTTACTTTGGTTGTACTTCTCGCTGACCCTATCTAGTTTTATAATCTTCAGAAAAACGATTGCAGAGAATCACAGAAAGAGTTGGATTAGCAGGGACCTTAGAGATCTCCTTGTTCCAATCCCCCACCATGGGCAGGGACATCTTCCACTGGGTTGCTCAAGCCACTTACAGGTTGCTCAAGCCTCCATTCAAATTGGCCTTGAACCCTTCAAGGATGGAGCAGCCACAAGTTCTCTGGGCAACCTGTTCCAATGTCTCAGAACTCTCACAATAGGTTTTTTTTTTTTTTTAGTAATATCCAATCAAAATCTCCTCTTCTTTCAGTTTGAACCATTCCACCTTGTTCTGTCACTACCTGCCCTTGTAAAAAGTTCCTCTCCAGCTCTCTTGTTGTCCTCTTTAGGCACTGGAAGGCTCTTAGAAGGTCTCCACAGAATCTGTTCTCCTCAAGAATGAAAAATCCCAAGTCTCTCAGTCTGTCATCCTAGGAGAGGTGCTCCATCCCTCTGATCATCTTCATGTCTGTCACTGTTGAGTAAGAAACAACACAGACTCACCAGAAGGTGGTTTGCACAGCACCCCATATCTTTAATTCGGATCCTCTTTTATACATTGTTCCAATACAGATAGACCGGATTGGTCAATTAATCAATACATTTCACCTGATGGCTAATTAACAAAACTAATTTCTTATAAACAATCTTTGAGAAAAATAAGAAAACAGAGAGTAGGAAAACACCACCTGCAGGTTGTTTATAATAATAAGCTATCATTGTTTATCTTCAACTCCCTAAAGTCTCACAAGCTGATTCTGGGAAAACTTATGTAGTTTTCTCGCTCTCTGACCATGCTGTCACATCCAGACATGGCCCTTCTCTAGACTCTCCCCAGCAGGTCCATAACCTTTTAAGCTGGGACCCCAGAGCTGATGCAGCGCTGCAGCTGGGGTCTAACCAGAGCAGAGGGGCAGAATCCCCTCCCTGGCCCTGCTGCCCACACTGCTCTGGATGCAGCTGAGGATAAACTTGGCTTTCTAGCATGGACAGTCTTTTACAATTTTGAGAAACCCGGATGTTCTTGAGAGGGCTTTTTCCTCCACATGTGTTTCATGAAGGGATGCATGATAAATGCTTGAGCCCACTCCCTCGTTTTACTCCAGCTTCACTGTGTTCTCAGCTAGCCTTGCTCCCTGGGGATCACACAGGTCTCAGGCCAGCCTTTCTGTGGGCTGTTCTACAAGGGGTGCTATTCACGCTCTTTGTTTGGGTGACAGATTCTGCAAGCAGGCAATTAGATTTCCTGAAAGGGAAAGAGGCATTAATCCCTCAGTGAAGTGTTGTGGCAGTGTTGGCAGCTCTTAGTGCAGCCATTCTAGGGGAGCAATGCTTCTGCCCCTTGTGTCAGCTCCAGGATCCTGAGTTATATCTTTTAGCAATCTGTGGCAATGCTACCAGTTTGTTGTCAGCATTAATTATGTCTGAGATGATCATCATCTTTTTGATGCTGGCACATATAGTAAGAGGGATGTTTTCTCCAGCCTTAAAAATCAATAATATTGGGGATTCTTGTTTGCATTTATCAGTGAAGTATCTGTGCATGTCTCAATGCTACAGCTTACCCCAGCAGTATCAATGTTGTGCTTCTCAGGAGCTGCTGGACTGAGAAAATAAGCTATAAGTAAAATAAAACTGCAGGTAATATTTTCTGTTTCTAGGTCTAGAATACCTGTAGGATAAAGAGTTTGTTTAAAACTGTCCTTTAACATTGTTTTCAAAACATTATTTAGCAATTCACTGATACAGATCATGGATCACAGTATATTCTGATTTGAAAGAGACACGCAACTCTTAAGGGAATGGCCCATATTGAACTTTATTGAATCTTGGTGCTATTAGCACCATGCTTTAAACAACTGAGCTAATCTCTGTTCCGCAACAAAAAATAATCATGGCTGCATTTATCAGCAAAAGCTTATTTTTCTTCTAGGTGGCACAAGATATGAGTCTTCTTTATAGTTCAACTGTAGGGGAGTGATGTTTTGCCTGGGTACTTCAGCATGTACAGTAACATGTGCACAGCCCAAATCCTGCTCTCACAAGTAGCAGCAGCTGGGGCTTGGGCCATTAAATCTGCATCTGATAGCTTGTGCTGTGTGATGTTGGGAAAAGCCTCTTCTGTGGATGAAAAAGCCTTGTAGTAGGCTGGTGCAGGACTTTGTGGAGTTTCTCTATAGTAGTTTCTCTCCAGGGTTTTATATGCGGAATATAGTTGTGCTGTTGAGAGAAAATAAAGATATGACATGCCCTCTGGTTGTATGTTGTGTCAGACAGTAGGAAAAAAAATACGTTCTGCTTGTTTTTAATGCTGTGCTTTTCCTTTGGTGCATTGCCATATTTTTTTCCATGTTCAGTTTTCAAAGAGAAAGACTATATTTACACTTTCTTTTGTGATGATTAAAAAAATATAAAGAGTATATTTACATTTTCCCTTGTGATGAATAAAAAAACGTGAAAGCCAATACTTCTCTTCACAAAGAATTCTAATTTACACCAGATGGATTGATCTACAGGAACACAGGAGATTTGCTGTGCATAAAATATGGGACTGTCACAGCTTGTGCTCTGTCAGAAAGGAACTCGTCTACGGATTATATGGTTTATAGTAGAAAATGTTTTTGAAGTTTTGTACGGGTGGCTGACCAGTTAAACCAGATCTGTAGTGCTCTGAAAGACTGCCAGAGATACCACAGCATGCTTTACTGACCAAGTTGCTTGGGATTCTTTAATGCCATTTCCCTTTTTCTTATATGTCTGCTTATTGTAGCATAGTTATACATAAGGTGGTTTTCTGCTGTTCCTGCAGAAGAATAAATGGAGCAAAGCTTCTGAAACTGATGAATACAAATAAGATTTCTTTTGCATACATGCACATGGAAAGTTTGGTCTCCAACTTGTGCTGAACCTATACATGCATTTACCCTGTTTCACCCATGTGCTCTTTAATGCATGTTTAGGTGAGAGGTAACAACCACATAGACACATGCACTTTTCTGTGTGGTTATGAATATAGGACAATGTGTCTTTTAGTTGCCAGAATATCCTCAATACATTGCCTGATTCATCAGAGTGAGGTACAAATTTCATACTTTTTCATGTAGGTTTTGTGAACAGGATGTACAAAAAAAACCACCAAAAAAACCTAGTTAGACTGCTAGGTAGGGTTTTGCTCTTTATAGCATTAATTTTATTTCATCAAATTTTAGAATGGCAGTAACAGCTTTCTGTGCCATTAGTGGCTTCATCCAAGAGACTCTGAGTTCTTTAAAATCAATTACATTTTTAAACAATACATCAAGTACAACACTTGCATTTCTTTATAAGGCATAAAATACTTTAGAGAGGTCAGGCTCCTGTCTGCAGTCTTGGTTCAATGCAGTGACCCAAGGATGAACTGATCTGGAATATTCTGACCCTTAGGCAATTTTTCAGCCATTAAACCCCTTAGTCAGAAGCTGAGACTTAAGCAAATGCTATCAGCTGGAAAACAGGCATTTTGAAAAGAAAGGAAGGGGATGTCTGGATTAAGGGTTGTTTTGCACCTTTAGACACCTACAGTTCAAATAGCTGCTTCATGAATGATTTCCTCACCAAAGCACTGGTGTTATCCAAATTAATAATACTCTCAAATGTCCTTCACTTTCACCTGAGTGGCATAAGGCTTGCAATCTGCCTAACTTGGTCTGTTCTATTGGTGTAGTAGCCCATCAATACAAAGGAAAGCAACTGTTTCAGCTTAGGCTGAACCTCAGCCCTTCCTGAATCACCAAAAAAAGTCAATGTAACTATTGTCCTTTGCTGCTGTTGGCCTGCACAGCATGTCTTTTGAAGGGCATCGAATTATCTACATTTAATGCAGAATAATTTTCATTGTATTATTTTTCTAAGGCATGTGCTTGAACAAGGGCATCCAGTCTAGGATTTCACTTGTATTGAAAGTGGGAGAGTTGTGTACATCCACAAAGATCTAAAAGCTCACTGCCCAGAAAATCCACGTGAATTTTCTGGACGAAATAAAGAAGTTAAATGTGCTGTGTTAAATCTTCCGTGTGTTACATTCAGTATCTGTGTCTGTGTCTGCTTAGGTTTTGCATTGAATAGGGAAATCTGTGCTTAGGCATGCTTGGGCATTAGCCTCATCCATTTTCTCTTTTCCAGGCACAAACAGTAACAGCAAATCTCCTCCTATGAAAATATTCATTTATTCTTACAGAAAAGAAGCACAAAGACAATTGGGTCTGTGTTTATGATCTATACTGATGAGACACACAAGGATCTGTGCAGACACATTTACCATCCTAATATTCACATTGAATGCTACAGTGGAGTTACCGTGAATAGGGGTGGAGAACTCAGCTCCCCAGAGGTTTAGCCCTGAGCCTGATGAACAGAACTGCAGGGAAGTAGCTGGAGATGTGCCTTGGGGAGGATGATGAGCAAGGTGACATTTTATGTTTAAGGATAAAAGGGCAGACTAAAAATCTGCAGTGAATATTCACTACAGGCCCTCCGATGGGGAGGAGGATGTGGATGAGCTCTTTTGCAGACATCTGGAAGCAGCCTCACAGTCATGAATCCTGGTTTCAACCATGCTGATGTCAGTTGAAGGAAAAGCATAGCAAGGCTGTGATAACAGTCTCTGAGGTTCCTTTCAGGTCACCCCTGATGTTAACTTAATTGTTGAGGCTGTGAAGGATCCAGCAAGGAATGGTGTACTGTTGGATCTTATACTAATTAACAAGAAACACTGGAGGCAGCCTTGGCTGCAGGGACCATGGATTGTCGAGTTCAGTATCTGGCAAGGATGAAGAACATCAGATTGCAACCCTAGACTTTAGGAGAACAAATTCCAACCTCTTCAGGGAACTTCATGGAAGAATGCCATGGGGGTGGCCCTGCAGGAAAGTCAGTCTGACAAGCTGGTCAGTATTTGGAGATTCCTTCCTTCAGGTTCAAGGAAGGTACATCCATCCCCATGGGCTAGCAAGTGAGAAAAAGGGACAGAAGACCTGCATGGTTGAACAAGGGTTGGGGAAAACAGAGACATGGGGTGGAAGCAGGGACAGGACAGGATGAATACATGGATATAGCCAGAGTTTGCAGAATTGCAGTGAAGGCCAAGAATTGCAGTGAGGAAGGCCAAGGCATAGCTGCAATTAAATCTGACTAAGGACAGGAGGAAGAGCTTCATCAAATATATCAGTAATGAAATAACTGCTAGGTAAATTGTGGGTCTGCTACTGAATGGAACAGGCACACTCACAATCAAGGTTGTAGAGGAAGCTGAGATACCAAATGACTGTTTGCTTCATTCTTTACTGCCAAGACCACCCCTTAGGGAAACCCTGACTCACGAGACCACAGAGAAGACTTGGAAGAAGGAATACTCTTCTTTGGCTAAGAGGAATTGGGTTAGAGACCATTAAGTCAAATCTGACATCCACAAGTTTGGACTTGTGGCTCTGATGGGATGCATCCACAAGTGCTGAGGGAATTGAAGCTTCATTGCTATTTCATTCACTGCTATCTTTGAAAGGTCATAAAGATAAGCGGTGCCTGAGGACTCAAAGAAAGTAAATGGCAACCCAGTCTTCAATAATGGAAGGAACTACTGGCCAGGTAGCCTCACCTTAATCCCTAGAAAGTTGAAGAAATGGCTCATTCTGGTTACCATCTTTGAACATGAAGACAAGAAGGTGGCCAGGAGCAGTCAGCATGGATTCATCAAAAGGAAGTCATGCTTAACCAACTCAATTGCCTTCTATGGTGAACTAGCTACATTAATGGATGAGGGGAGAGCAGCAGGTGGATGTCTGGACTTCAGAAAGTCTTTTCATGATGTTTCCCATAATATCCTCATGGACAAACTCAGACATGGGGGCTGGATGAGTAGACAGTGAGGTCGATCAAGAACTGGTTGAACAACAGATCTCAGTGGGTCAAAATCAGTGGCACAGTTGGAGCCCTGTCCCTGATGGGGTCCTCCAAGGTTCAATACTGGGCCCAGAACTGTTTAACTTGTTAATCCTTGAGCTGTAAAAGATGGAATGTGCCTCCTCAGTGAATTCACTGAGAACACAAAGCTGGGAGGAATGGCCAACACTCTGGAGTGCTGTGCAGCCCTTCAGAAGCACCTCGCCAGGTTGGAGCGATGGGCAGAGAAAACCATCTGAAAGTCAAGAAAGGCAAATGAAGGGTCCTGAACCTGGGGAGGAACAACCCCAGGCACCACCACAGCCTGGGGCTGACCTGCTGGGGAGCAGCTCTGTGGAGAAGGACCTGGGGGTCCTGGTGGCCAGCAAGGGGTCCATGGGCCAGCAATGTGTCCTGGGGGCCAAGAAAGGCAATGGTATCCTGGGGGGCATTGGGAAGAGCACTGCCAGCTGGTCATGGAAGGTGATCCTGCCATTGTACTCAGCTCTGTTCAGGCCATACCTGGAGTGCTGTGTCCAGTTCTGGACTCCTCAGTATAAATAGACTGAAGCATTTTTCTTACCAAGAAAGTCCTGGGGAGCTGGGCCTGATCAGCCTGGAAAAGACTGTGATGATTAATTATCAATGTATGTAGGTGCCTGAAGGGAGGGTGTCAGAGGATGGAGCCAGTCCCTCTTTGATATTGCTGAGCAATAGAATGAAAGGCAAAGGGCAGAAACTGATGCACAGGAAGTCCCACCTCAACATGAGAAAGAACTCCTTTACTATGCATGTGACTGAACCCTGGAGCAGATTGTGCAGAGAGGCTGCAGATTCTCCTTCCCTGGAGATGCTCCAATTCCACCTGAATACAGTCCAGAATCCTAAGGACCCTGCTTGAATAGGGAAGTTGGACTATATGACCTCCAGTGGTCCTTTCCAACCTTAACAGTTATGTGTTTCTGTAATTCTGTGAATGGAAGTCCTAGTCCTTAACCCCTGCCTACCCCATTGAATAGATATACTTACACAGTACCATGTCTTAGCATGCATTCAGGTTTCTGTTGTTTTTGTGCACATGTATTTTGGTGCCTCAGATGGTAATGCTGCACACAGCTCCCAGAGGACCTCAACATCATTTCCTGAAAATCATTTAGCTGGGGATCTACTGGACTGGACTGTCTTCCTCAGTACAACAGTTTTGAAGATTTGCAGCTAGTGAGGAAGACGTTCACAGCAGAGCCTGTATCTGTCTTTCAAAGGTGCCCTCTGTAAACTTGGCAGTTTCCTGCCTTAAGAAAAAAAATGTAGTCTTTGGATTTCACTAATTTTCAAAGGCTCACTGTGCTTTAATTACATTTTCTGAATCTGCAGAATGATAAAATGGCAGCAATAGGTTTGAGGGGCCATAACGGTGAGTTTGGCTTCTGCATACTGTCTTTGGATGAGATTTTCCAATGACAGGAAGTCTAGACATTTGCATTGAAGAGTTAAGCTTTTAGGGGGAATGCAATGTATGCTTTAGTGTCCCACTGTAAATAATTCACAAAATGTCAGCTGATGTCAAGAAATGGAAACTTTTGAATGCAACTGAGATGATCAGTCATGTTTTTGCTTCTAAAGCAAGGCTGGAATTATGCAGGAACAATGCAAAATACTTTAAATATGCAGACCTTATAAACTGCTCATCACAGACATTAAATTGAAGAACACTCTCTTCTTTCTTCCCTTACCTTCAAGCAAAGTCTTTGGCAGAACTTCCTGTCTTGGTATCACATACAGTCGACAAAATCCTGCTGCTATAAAAATTTGATAATGCAGGAAAAAAAATCAAAGGCCATAAAACACATTAGAGTGACTAAGCCTTCTGCCTGTTTTTAGAACAACACTGTCAGGCATTGGTTCACACATCTGACTTTCACCCAAGTGAAGAAATCTTTTTTTTTAAACCTGGGAGAAGAAATCTGCTCCTACCTTTCAGGCCTCTGCTTTCTCTCTTGGGTACCATACAGCTCTGGGAGCTCTAGAAGACTTGGGCCTGCAGCAGCAAGAGCCAAGGCTCTTGGTTGAAAACCACGGGGAATGATTCTACAGTCAGCATAAATGCAGAA
Source organism: Chloebia gouldiae (assembly GCA_003676055.1). Taxonomy (NCBI): domain Eukaryota; kingdom Metazoa; phylum Chordata; class Aves; order Passeriformes; family Passeridae; genus Chloebia; species Chloebia gouldiae. The sequence continues at coordinate 2,683,642 of QUSF01000011.1, read as the reverse complement.
TTGATCTGTTTTGTAATATGGCCACTTAGACTTTTGGCATATTTTACCAATCATATCCACACCAGTTATTAACTTGTAAGCTTTGTTTTCTCTGCATTTCTCTGCCCCTGAAAATTGTCAGACCTCCAAATTGCTGGTACTGTAAGGGCTGGGCGGCAGATTCCATTCTGTCTCTTGATATCACTTAGATAGCAAAGTAAAAATACTTTTAAAAAATATATGTTATTTTCTCCCTTTCTGTATCAGAAGACAGTGGCAATTCTGTGAAGAAAGGATCATAAAGTAATGTAATCTTAAAATACTGTAGCAAGAACCAATACTTTCAGTCAAGCTCCTGCAATACCAATGTAGAAGTGGGTTTTGTCAAATTTGTCTTGTGTGTCTCCCACTTGCTTTGATAATCAACTGCTGAATCTGTGCATTTAATTTCTGTAAAAATTAAAATGCTGGAAGCTAATTCTGCAGGAGGCTTTCATATAACTGGAGTTGAGTACTCATTGACCAAAAGGGCAAAATTGAACCCATTCTTGGGTTGAACTTTATCTCAGCTTCTGCAGCATGTTCCATGCCAGCTGCTGTGAGACCAGACCAAGGCTGTGCCAGTGTCTGTCCCCAGTCCTCCGGTACCTGCCCTTACCCAGGAATGGTGGCACTGTCTTTGTCCTCCTCCCCTTAAAGGACACATGTGGGCTTCCCAGACAGTAGCAAAGCTGTGAGAGCCTTTGCCCCATCCTGCCCCTTTGCATTGCAAATGCCTAATGATAAATGAGCTGCCTGGGAAGAAAAAGGGGCAGCTGACATTCTGACCAACTCAGTGCCTTGTGGGCAATGCATAGAGTCATGATTGCCCTGAGAAAATGGGCCAATTCTGCTTGTTTGAAGACAAGCATGTTTGAGGTGAGGACCCTTTATCTGGACTGTGCCATCAGCACTCAGAAAACAGCCACAGACTGGAGAGTCTGTGTTTTCCTCATCTTGGGAAATGACAGGCTGGAGGTGGCGCAAACTCAGGAGGACTGGGTAAACAGCCTTCTCCAGGAGCCCTGGGGCAAAAAGGGAGTAATCAAGGCAAAACCAAAACTCTTCTGGTGGCTGCTAATATGACTTGAAAGGTGCTATTTCTCAGATGGAGGTAATTTATAAAACTTCCCATAGCATCCTAGTGCAGAGAGAGAAGATGGAGATGGTGGCACTGGAAGCCTTGTGAGAAGTCAAAGAGGCCAAAGAGGCTATCTAGATCTCACTGCCTACCCCAGGCAGGGAGCAGGAATCTTTCTGTTATCACACACCCTCACAGCTTTTTAAGAAAAGTTTGTTTGCTGTGGAAGTGAATATACTGCATCTGCAGCAGCAGCTGCAGGCTAATGGAGTTACTGTACCGGAAGATGTTGCTCAGTGATATGCAGCACGTTTTTTCCCCTCTGATCAATGAGTATCAAGAGAAACTGCAGAAGCTCTTTGAAGGAGAGAAAAATACCCCGTACATTATAATGAGAATGAAACATAAAAATGAGAATGACTGGCCTGACAGTAAATTCAATACAGTTTCTGAGGAGCTCAATGCTGCTGGATTGCATTCTTGATATAGTCTTTCTTTATTATAGTTTAGCTAGACCCAAACATTATTTCAGAAAATATTTAAAATGTGAAAGTTGTGTATGGATTTAATAATAATGAAGGAGTAGGGAAACAGGTTTTCATTGTGCCCATTGTTTTTACTTATCAGAAAGGTACCAAATCCCTAAGAGCTGCAGTCTGTGTAAGATCAGTTGCATTTCTGTATCTGTGTGATACATAATTACCATCTGAAAGACAAATTACCTGTTATGTAGGCACTGTCAAGATAACTGAACAAAAATCAGCCATGTAATTGTTCCGTATGTTTTTGAAAATGACCTTTTGATATCACTTGAAAATTTGTCTCATTATGTTTAAAATGGAAAATATGATATTATATTATTTCTGGATGTTTGGTCTAGTAGAAGAAAGAATACAATACATTTCATGGGCTTGCATTAACAGCATCATAATCTTCCATTTGCTAACATATATTAAAGCAAAGCAACACTTAGATCAGATTTCAATTCTGTATGGTTTAGGAGATCAAATAGCTTTTGTGATTAAACATTTGCTTCTAAAGCTCTTTACACTTATTTTCTCTTACTTTGTGCTCTACCTGTGTCTTTTCATAAACTAGTGAGTGGTCTGCAATCTCAGGGAATGGTGGGACCAATATTAAATCCATTACACATTGCCTACCCTTTTCCAGTTTTTACAGGAGTAATTGCTAATAGGTACTGGTACAGAGGAAAGATGCATCACAGTCACTGCAGCAATGAACAAGCTGTCACTGAAGAGCCCTGGGATACTCTTCAGCACCATATATTGTCTCACCCATGGGAAGGTACAGAAAAGGCCATGGAGACCACCCTACCACCATTCTAGTAGGTTTAGGGCTGTACATTTACTTTTAATATTTAACATAATATTTAATCTTTACAAAAGCTCAAGTTTTTAAGATTCCCACTTGTCTCAAAGGCTGAAAAGAGAAAAACAAGGAAAGTTTTTGCTGTGCAAAAATTGGAACAGCGGCAATACATTATGGTGCCACAAAATCTATCTCCTACTTTGCTCTCTCCCTACTGTGCTTTCCTGATCCTTCTCTCTCCCACCTGACCAAACTGGTTTCTTCCCCCAGCTCTTTGGCAGAACTATCTCATTTTCACCTTGACTTAAGTCCATAATCACCTTTTTTTTCCTTGCTCTTTTGGTGCATCTTGGCATATTTGGCCTCCTCTGATGTATATCTTTCTTTTTTCTTGCCGTGCTTCTGCTGGGGACTGGGCTGTCTTGTTTTATCACCTAGCTGTACCTGTCGGCATCCTTCATTGTGTGTTTCAGTTGGAATATGCTGCGGGACACTTAGCTCTTCCTTAAAGGCACTGCCAGCTTATCTGAAGGAGCAGAGTCTTGGGATACATTAACTGATGGCAGCAATCAGTGCATAGGTGTGCCTTCTGGAGAAAAAATATTTTAATAAATAAATGAGATGAATCAGTGCTCGTGAAGCATATATTCCTGTCTATGGCTTTCCGTGACTGTTTTAGTTTTTTGATTTGCATTCTGTTCATTTATTCTAGCCTAAATCTGTGCATTGCATTCACTGGCAAGAACAGCAGTCATAATAAGCCTTGGCTTTCCAGCTAAGCTTTTCTCCCAGATTTTTACAGGCTTTTGCCTGATTTCCCACTCAATTACTCTCTCCTTCTCACTAACTGCTGCCCGTCTGCCCTGCAGCCCTCGGGAGAAAGCAAGTTGGGGTTATTGCCATGAACAGGGTACATTCATGACCAGCACTGACCACCAGCAGTATGGGCTAGGGGCAGTATCTGTGTCCATTTGCTGAGTTATAGGACCATGCCATGAGAATCAGCCCAGTAGAGAGCTGGTCTGCAAAGACTGATGGTGGCAAGGCAGAGCATTATGGGCTCATAAAATCAATTTAGAAGCCTAAAGGTAAACACTTGATTACAGTCAGTAACAAAAAATTGGCAGGCCTGTGATGATGAAGATAGTCGTAAATGTAAGTCAGATATGGGTCTTCACTCTCCCCCACCATTTTATAGTGAGGCATAAGACTGGCAATCCACCAGCATATGCGTGGAGATCACAGATGGTTTCTATATGAGGTACCCTTAAAATAGGCTTAGGACTGAAACAGCTCTGTCTGCTCTCAGTGTGCTGAGGTTTTGCCTCTAGTCCTGGTGCTTGGTCGAAGAACTAATGTTTTATCAGCACTAAGAAGCAGCAGAAGAGATCTTGAAGGAGGACTCTGCATTTGTTTACTGTATTCTTCCAAGGACACAGGATGATAATTTATCACTTTCTTTACCTTCTTGATACACTAATAGAAGGGACATCAATATTCTATTACTTTTTCTGACAGTGTCATTGTTTTGAATCCATTTCAGTATATATTGTAGCTGGCTGACCTTTGAATCTTTTTCTGTTAGTTAAATGCAGAATTTTGGAGTCACAGTCAGTTTTTACATATGGCTGTGTTTTTTCTGCAGAAGGAAATATGGAACAAATAGGAGAAAAATAAATTTCTCTGCCTGAAGACTTTTTGAAATACATAGAAGAAAAGACCTGTAATGCAAGATTTCTAATGCAGATCCTTGTAAAACTAATCCCCTTTCAGAAGCAAAGAAATTTGAAATTACTCTGATACCTTGATTAAAGAAAACCTAACAGGAAGCTTGAGCTCATGAGGAACATGCTCCATATAATACAGATCAGCTACCATGGCAAAGCATGACCAGAGATAGTTGGAAATTTCCAGCTTTGAATTTTTATTTCTGCTTAATAGGGTTGTAGTTAAATGTTTTCCCTTTGAATGGTGTGGTTTTTTCTTTAATTTTTAAGGAAGACACCATTTTAGGACAATAAAAGAAAATGGAAATGACCCTTGATAATTTGTCATCCTTCACCATTTTTGCATCTGTTTAATGTATTGCTATTAGAATTTATTCATAAATGAAAAATAACTTTCAGAATTGCAACAAAAGTGGAAAAATTATGCAGACTCTGCCTGCAGCTTGTATGGAGACTGAATTGATTGTCAGTGATTGTTTTAATTTCTTTGGTTCTCATAATGTAGAGTCATTATTTATGTGCATATCTAATTTAGAAAAGTGAATAATTTAATTTAGAGGACTATTCTCACATTTAAAGTTAGTCTTGTGACAGGGTATTATTTAGAACCAAAGAAGTAAATCTAAATGCATATTTTAAATGACTATTTTTTCTCATTAATAAAATATTTTCAGTGAGGGATAAAAAATACTTCTTTTATTTGAATCATTTAAATGACACATAAAAGTTTGAAACAGAATTGCTGGCTTTATTTACAAAAACTGTCTCCAAGAATTTGTTCTCATCTCATCTTAATACAATGTAGGGAGGCTAGAATGTACTAGGGAAATAAAGCTCTTTTAATTGCATATTTCCAGAAATAAAGACAATAAGATATTTAATTAAAAGAAAAAGTCAATTTTTTTGATCAATAATAGACAGAAGTTTTACATAAGTACCCAAACTAACCATCCAAAGTACCTGAAACAAGAATTTAATGGAACATGTCAAAGTTCCATTTTATTAAGCAAATTTATTATTTTCCTTTGCCTGGTTTCTAAGGGTGTTGAAAGGACAGAGCCTAGCCCTGGGTCCATAGCATGTCCATGCTGTTCTATTCATTCCCTGGATTACATCCATAATAAATCAAATAATGATTTTGTTAGCTATGATTTTTTTAAGTCACAAAAATCAGCACTTTAGTAATCTATTTCAGTAGTCCCATACTGCAAGTTAATATCTGTATTTACAGCCATGGGACTTAGAAATGGTTGTTTTTCTACTACCAGTTCCGTTTGCACTGAAACACTGCACATGTCACACATGCCTGTTTGGTAAATAATATTTTGAATATTCACTACTTAGACAGTTTGGTGATGCTATGTTGATGAATTACTCCAAACTAAGTGAACACAAGACTATGACCTTGCAGTATTTTCCTTATTAAAATAACTGTTATTGCTCAAAAAACTGTATTTTGAAATATTTCTTCATTATTTTCAGATGCTGACAGATGTCTTCAGGTTGATCTTGAAGTGCTCTTCTAACCTTCTAGCAATTGAGGATATGTGTGGGATTAGATATAGCCAGATGTGTTCAAAGTGTGAGTGACTACCTATTAATAACACTGGAAGAACTGCAGAGGCGCAAGTTACAGATATGCAAACACATTTATTACAAAATCTCTGTTGAGCAAAAACATCTTGTTTTCTTTAACTTTTTATGCCCAACATCCTACAGCTTGTATTAGTATAGTAATTGAAATTAAATACTCTACATTGATTGAAATTGAACGCTATCAGATGCTAAGACTTCTGTCCTATTTTCAATGTTGCTGGCAGTTCTTCCTTGCTCAGTTGGTTTTGCTTTGTCTGCTTTCACAACTTCAAATAGTTGTTTTTAGCTTTATCCCCTTCAGCTCATGTTTGCAGAAAATTATATGGTTCGTTGACTTATCTTGACTCCCTGACATACTTAAATTATCACTCCTTTGATTTTTCAAATAATGTTTTAATAGTTCCAGTTGAGGGAGGAAACAGACACTGTAGTGCAGTCCTGCCTGGATCACCTCCTAGAGAGCATTTCAGACAGTCACACGCATCTTTGAGAAATGATTGCTCGTTATATTTATTTGGTTTGTGTGGCAAGGATTTGGTAGTAGGAGGGGGCAAAGAGGGGTGGCTTCTGTGAGATAATGCCAGGAGTGTTTCCCATGTCCAACAGAGCCAGTGCCAGCTGACTCGCAAATGGAACTGCTGCTGGCCAAAGAAGAGCACATCAGCGATGGAGGTAGATCCTCCAACATACTCTATTTGGGGGTAAAACCTTGTGTTTTACGCAAGGCAGAGAGTGGAGTGAGAGGAGAGAAACAGCTTTGCAAACACTGAGTAGGAGGTAAAGTAAAGTAGGAGGGCACAGGAGATGTTCCAGGCACTGGAGCAGAGATTACCCTGCAGCTGCAGACCATGGTGAAGCAGCTGTGCTCCTGCAGCCCATGGAAGTCCAAGGGGGAGCAGAGATCCAGCTTTGGCTCATGGATGACTCCACACCAGAGCCAGTGAATGGTGGACTGTGCCCCCTTGGGAATTGTGGAATGGTGGCGGAAGAGCCAGGCAAGGGCTAAGACATCCTATCTATGGCCCAAACTTGTACCCTCTACTTTATCTTTGAAGATCGAGATCGGCATATTTTATATCAAGAACTATTCAACTGAAATTAGTTTCTGTTCTGATAGTGCTGCATTTTTTCACAGTACTATTTCAAGTGACTAGTCTATGTTGATGGGAGTGGTGAGTTTTTATGCCATCACATGTTGGTACTTGCTTTCAGATGGAGAACAAAAAAACACAGTTCACTGTAGGACTGCTATCCTCTTTCTTGGTATGGATGCTGACTTCATGTAGTCTCTTACAGTTGGCAGTCAACAAAAGAGGAATTATATGGTGAATTGTATTTTAATAGATTAGTATATTCTCTCATTTAAACCAAAAAATACATTGACCGCTTTTATATGTTAAAAAATAAGGCAGTAACATGAAGCTGATAGATAATAACTGTGTCATTACTAAGATCTCACATTGTGCCCTAGATGTTTTAATGGCAGGAGCACTCTGCCAGGATCAGCTGCTCTTCGTTGCAGCAGCCCTCTTTGCCCCCTGCAACCCCTGCTCTCCCAAGCAGCCAACATCCCTGTGCTTGGTGGGGCTGGGCTGCTCCCCATCTGTCATTCCTGCTGAGCATCTGGGCACCTTTGGCAATGGCTTGGCAGCTCTGACAGGATGTAGAAAATAGGAGGAGCTGGCAGTGGAAAAATTTCAGAAAGTAGATGATGAGCTTTGCAATTGCCCTTTCCAAGCTGAACCAAGAACACAGCCAAGGATGGGAACATGCAGGAACTGCCCACATATTTTCTCTTTTGTCCATTGCACTATGAAGTAGCACTGCCTTTGGTAGCAACAGTAAAGCCCAGCAGAGCTTTGGGTTTGCCTTTGGGGTGTGTTATTTTGATATTTGAGCTGACTATCAGCCATTTTTTTGCTATACTTATAATGACTGAATGACATTAGTTATTCAGAAATCACTAGAAATATGTTGTCATCCTTGTAGTAGCTAATGTTTATCCCTCAGTGGAGAATAGTTCTGCATTTGATGACATGTCACTCTGATGAGTTTTAATCTGGTTGTTACAATTTTTCTTTTACGGTATCAATAATCAACACAACATCTTTCTTGCCATTTGGTCTGTAAGTCTCTAATGTGTAGGTAGCTTTATCTGCAGCATCCCTGTGATGTTTTCTCTTTGATTAATGACTTACTTATAGCTACTTTTGTGTGAAGATAAGGTTATCTGTGGAAATAATTGCAAGTGAGGAAGGACATAATATTTGTAGCATAGTTCTCAGAAGGAATTGAGCTAAGGGAGGTAAAATATTCCACTAATCTCTAAGGATCATAGGAGTAGTGTCGTTGTTGCATTGCTAGGTAGAATAGCCATCCTTGACAAGAATATTGCAGTTGAAGCCTCACTGTTACAAAAAACTTAATTCAGTTTGTGTTTATCACAGTTTTACATTAAATCTCCAGACTGAAGCACACACTTACTGTAAACAATCTCACCCAGTGTCATCTACATGCCAGGTTTTCTTCCTTTATAACTTGGACAGGCAAGTAATTGTCACCATTAGTTTTGTGTCTCTTGGGATTTATGCCAATCTTATGTGTGAAATAAATCTAGGCAGGGTAAACAAAAGACTACAGAGATTCAGCTGTGTCATTACACTGACGAGTATTTGAACAAATTAATGGTTAATGCTGAACAAATAAATGAAGAGACGTCAAGGAAAGTTGTTAGAAGGTGAAGGCATTAAGATGTCAGTGATAACTGTGCAAAAGAACCCAGCCTAGTGGAACTAGAAAGGTTTCTGAAAACTGCCTTCAACAGGAAATGTGTCTGGGACTGGTTGAGCTTCTCCCCAAACCTCTTTTTTCTGTCTTGATGCAGATACTGTGCAGGCAGATGAGTCAGCACTACCATAAACTCTGACAAAGGGCTGGTGAGTTTGGGTACCTCAAGCTGTCCATCTCCACAGATTGCAGACATTTGATCTTGCATAGGGCAGTGGTGACTCATTTTTGAGGGAGACACCCAAAATGGTGCCTGCTCCTAGAAGACCAAGGTGAGCATGCTATATGCACTCAGAGGGATCAGATGCGGACTTGATGGTCCCACAAGACAAGATCTGCCCAATGTCAGCACCAAAAAGGTTCACACAGCTAGGCAAGTGGGCTCATGACACCCTGCCAGGAAGAATCATCCCTCTAAAGCGCAAGGCCAAAAGATTACTGCAGGGTAAGGTGAGTGAGGGAAGTCAGATTTCAAAAGATCACAAATTCAAAAGCCAAAAAGTGGAATAGACATTTTTTTTGCTGAACCACAATGCATATCATATCCTGGGAGGTCTATGCACCCATGTGATTAATAGCTGAGTGTTACAGCTCATATGTTGATTACTTGCATTCCTTCTGTTTTGCCATGTAAGGGTGCAGAGTGACAGACCTTTGGCACTGGCGTATGACCTGCTGAGTCAGACAGTCCTGAGTCACATCTGAGTGTGCCCAGCCAGTGAGCCCTGTGGCGAGCACAGCAGAGATGCTACATTTTCTGATGAAGCAAATTGAGGAAGCAAATCATTGCCATGACACAGCACTGTAAATATCTTGATAGCATTATTTTGAAGATTAATATCTACTGCAGCTCTGGGCTCTTTCTGCTCAGGTACCAGAATACTTCTCTGTTAGAGAAAATGTGAAGTAGCATCTGAAGCAGATGGGGATCCCCTCTAGAACAGCACGTTGTTGGCCGGGGATGTACAGCTGATTGTCCTGAATGTCAGAGTGCATGGCTTTCAGTGTGTGTAGTACAATCACGTGGTGGAGTTTACAGCACATCCCCCCTCTTTCTGGTACCTTACACACTGCATCCAGCCTAGTTTGAGAATATCCTTTCAGTTGAAATTGTCTGAAAAATGGGACACTTAAATAATGATACCAATGTTCAATTCTAAATGAAACTGCAGAGTGCTTGCATGTCCTCAGGTGAGAGATTCACTCTCATCCTCTCAATTCTCTGCTTGTAAATCAATGCCTAATATGTTATTGTGCCTTAAGAGGATTAAAAGGGTGCATGTGAGGTACATGGATGCTGTTGTCTTAAAACAAAATTTAAAAAAACTTCCAGCAGTGCATCTGAGACCCAGGTGTGCTAAGCCTTACTGCATAGAGACATAAGGATGCATAAAGTGTGGAAGGATTTCCAGGTGGGGTCAGGTTGGCAGATCCTGCCCTGAGGTCTGTGTCCTGCCACAGTGACAGGAGAGTTTATTAGGCACATGTATAAGCCTTAGCCCTCCTTCTCTTCTTCTGTGACTCTGATAGGAGATATGTTGGTGAAGACATCTTTGAGCCATCCTACCTATATCCTGTTGTAGGACTGCAGTCAATCTGTCCATCTAAAACATTTCCCACCATGCTGATGCCATCGATCCCAGACCGCTGTGGCAGCATATTATAGAAATTACTAATTTTTGGGTGTACTGGTAAGGAAGGACTGTATTTCGTGTGGTTTAGGCTTACCTACTGCTGATTTTACTGCATGTTCCTGAACTCTCCGACTGCCTGACATTTGCAGGGAATTTCTGTTCACCAGAAAACCAGGTACCACAAATCCAGTCCCTCCCAGCCAAAGGCACCTCTGGCAACCTGAGTGTGGTTAAGGTCTTGTTGCCAGTGAATCCCCTCTGACTCTTCTGCAGGTGGGCCCAGGCACTGCCTAGGAGATCTAGCAGCTGTCTGAAGCTTCTTCTTGATGTCTCTCAGATAGTATTTTTGCCAAGGCATAGAGAGCTCTCCAGAAGATGTCTGAGCAAGTAGAAAGCACAGGGTAAGGTTTCCCGTGGGCAAGGTGTTTTGGTTGTCTCATATCTCACATGGAAGAACTGAGAAGGTTGGTGAACACTCCATGATCCAGATCCAGCCAGGAAATTCTAGTCAACACTTTCATTTTCAGGCTGTCATTTTGAGGGGTCCTTTTATTTCACCTAGAACAGAGGAAATACCTTTCCATTGTTCTCTTTTCTCCTTTGTTTTTATTTTCTTCTTTCTTTTTTATTTTTGTTTTTTCAGAAACTTAGTCTTACTGAAGCATATAATGGAAGGGCTTGTCAAGACTTTCTAACCTGCTTATTGAGTGTCTTAGCCAGTACAAGAAACACCGTTTCTTTAAAGTTCCAGAATATTCCTTAGGCATAGGTCAAATATGTCTAAGGTGTCTCAAATGCTTTCCTGCAGATTTTTTTCTGCTCTGCCAGATACATCTTGTTCATTCCTGAAAACACAACTCTCCTTCTAATCAAAAAACTTTTTTTATAGTCACTTGTCTCTCCCATCATGTAATTCTACTTGTCAGATGATCTACTTATCAGATGATCTGGTTCTTCCTCACTACCTCTGGAGAATAGGGAAACATTTGTGCATCACTACCACAGGAAACTGGAAGTCCACCAAACCCAGCATGCTGTAGGAGGAGCAGAGCTTCAATTTGAAAAGGACAGCATCTGTGCTCCCAGTGTTCAGCTAGGAGGTAGGCCAAGAATCACCAGGTCACCCCTCTTCTTCCCTCTTCTAATCTGAGCAAATGAAAGGAAACATGAAAGCAAATTTGTCAAACAACACTGCATGAATGCTGCAAGCTTTGCAGATATTTGTTATTCTCACCTCAGTTAAGTCATTTGAGGAAAACCACCTGAACTCAGAAGTGAGACTTGTACAGAGTGTTGGCACTAGTCCAACTGTCATGAAATTTTGCTGACTCCACAGTCCTGGTGACACCAGGGGTTTGATTACTGCAGTCCAGGAGGGGTTTCCTTGTGTTTTCATATCGTTTTACATTTGGCACAGTTTAAACATGTACTTACTCTTATTTGAAACAGCTGCTTTCATTCTGCTTTGCAAAGAACTCATAGCTGTAGCCATGGCTTTCAGACTTGTCTTTGCTACTACAGGGATTTCTATGACTTGTGGTGACATCAGCAAATGAGACCAACATGACCTTTATGTGCAACCTGTATTTATAGGGCTGCTGCAGATTGCCCAGTGCCCTTGCCATGCAATCACCTTGTTACTGGCATTGGAAAATTGCATTTAAAGTATAATAAATTAGTGTAATTTTTTTGCAATATGGAACTTACTAGAAATCTGAAGAAAAAGCCTTGCTATCCTTGTTTCAGAATCAAAGGTGCTCATTTGCAAATGTGATCTTTTCTGTTTAGAAGGAGGTTATATTTCATGTGCTGCTTCATAGAAAATCAGCTTATTTTCAAGCCTGGGCTTTTACTAGTGTCCTGGTGACTTGGAGTCACCATAGAGTCAGTTCCAGCTGGACTCACGCCTGAACAAAATGTCTGTTTGAAGATGAAGGTCATAAATTTGCTTTTGGAGGGTTGCTTTGCTCATGAACATTGATTCTGTGATGTCCCCCCATTCTGCAGTAAAAGCATTGTCGTGCTTGGCACAAGCAGCTTTAGCTACAGCAAGAGATATCTGTACACTGTAGGAAAAAAACTCCTTAAAACATTCAAAACATACTGCTGCGATGAGCTCTGCTCCCTTTAAAGAAGGGTAAACAGGGAAGCAAAAAACATTGAAGAGTTTGCTGTGCATCTCCAAAGTGTGAAAAGGTTTTCAGGCCTTAGCAGATCTTCATATTTTTTATTTTTTTTCTATATGGAAGCAGTTTATAAAAATTCAACAGGTAGTGCTGTTACCAATGTTTAATCTCTGACTGTTCTTAGGGCTGATTCTTCTTATATTCCTCAATCTTTACAGGTTTTAAGGAAATCTTTCTGCTGCACTAAGTTCCATAGAGTGAGAGCTGCTATTTCAAAGTGGTTTCCTTTATTATGGATTTAATAGTGCATGTGCAAATTCCTCAGTCATGAAAGCTTTGCTCCCTTGCATCCCAGAGGGCAGCAGCCCAAAGTGTATTAATCAGCCTGATTCTTGTCTCATGCACACAGATGATCAGTGGATTCTGCAAATTCTGCTTCTCCTAGAAGTGTGACTGCATCAGCAACAGCTAGATCATATATTAATAGAAAGCAATGTGCAGAAATCTGATCCCATGAAGACTACAGTTATTTTGGATTAAGAAATGAACATTACACATAATTGCAGAGCAAACTCTAGCTGTTTTAAAAGATACTGAATTGTGTGAAATGCCTGACATGAAACAGATGAATAAGGCAATCACAGTAGATGAGGAATGAATGAAAGCACAGACAGCAGTGGCAGCAGGGCTTTTGCAAAGAGCTACAGTAGTTTCTTTTAAACTGTTTTCACAGTTTAAAATAAGCAGAGCAGTGGTCCTGAAAGTCTAGAGCAATGAAATTTGCATGAAAATTTTCAGCCACAGTAGCTGCGCCATGTTGCAAATAGACTTTTCATTATGTTCAAGTTACACTGAAGGTTGCTGGGTGTCCCAAAGACACTCTCGTGTCTCACTATCAAATGACAAAGGTTAGGGAAGAATGTCCACTGTCAGGATTGTTTCTGGGGATTGCCAGGACTGAATCCACTTGGATGAAATATATGGGAGTTATTGGTGGCAACCACATCTGCACTGGCACACAGAGGTGCCAGGGCAGGGCAGCACATGGAGAGGGCAGATGTGCTTTTGTCTCTGGCACTTGTGAATTTCAGCAAGTTTTAAACTTTCCACTGCAGCTAATTAGCAGGAGGTATGTTTTAATACTTCCATGTAGGGTGATGTGGGAATGAACCAAGATGGGATGTCTGATTCCTGCCTCTGTGGAGGGCACTGATGCTGGCTGTAGACACAGGCCTCTTAGCTTTTTTTCTTTTTTTCCTGGTTGCTCACTCCTTCCCTTCAAGTGTGAAACATCTAGCTGTAATGTAATTCAACCCTGAAGCCACAGATGACCAGTAAAGTGAAGAAAATGAAAGCCACCCTTAATCAGCCAAATCTAAGCCAGGACTACTAATGCAAATAAAATGTGAAATAAAATGGTATCCTCAAAGTGTTCTGGAAGTTAAGGACAGCAATTCAGCTTGACTGCTTTGTGTGCAATTGCCATAAGCGCAGTAGGCTGAGGTGGTGTATAAATAGTCATGTATGCAGAACTGAGAAATGTTACAAGGCCAAGCATCAGTGACATCCATTTGAAAATTCATGCTCAAACATTCCCTATTTCCAGTTCCAGACTTACTGATTAGTTAATAACCTGTTCTAAAGTTTACTGTTCCACCAGAGAAAGGAAGCCAGGTCCTGTGCCAGCCATGATCAATCACATAGTGAGGAATGAATGGCTTCACATCAACTGATCTTGTACCCAGTAGCAGAAGTGAACCTCTAGGACTTCAGAGACGTGGGATTTATTGGGGGAGGACCGTTGGATGTTACCACAGGACTGCAATGTGCTGATGACCTTCGCTGGTGAATTGTGGAGAGATCACAGAAACAAGATCTCTGGGCTGTTTTCTGCCCTAGAAACAGTGTTTATCATCAATTTGTCAAGTGAAAAAAAAAAACCAAAAAAACATTTTTTTTGTTTTGAAACACAGTCTTGTTTATTTAATTGCAGTAAAAAGGTAAAAGGCAAATGGAAATCAATATACAATGGTAGAAAAGGACTTTGAAATTACTTTTTTTTTTTTCTGGAGTTGCAGTTTGGGGAAGGTAATGAGATTTTATTTTTGAATTGGAGAATGCTATAGCACTGTTAAAAGTTTGAAACTGAAGGAATTACTCCTTGTCTCATTGTTCTAGCATCCCATCCACCCAAGAGCAAAGATGGCTCTGGAACCAATTAGTGTGTCATATTCCAAACCTCCTCCTCCATTGAACAGGAGTGAGAGCAGCTCAGCTTGCCCTGGCAGTACTCCCCTTGTTGGTGATCTGTTTATGATCTGTTTGGTAATAAAGCCAGCATGCAGGCAGGAAAGAAGGGTTGTGCTGTCCTTATCTTTTTACACAAAAACTCAGAATAGAATTCAAAGTAATGTATGAAAGCCTCTTATGAAACCATAGTTCATAGGAAGGAGGCTCATAACTAGCTTTTACAGGACAGAAGAGAAATTAACTAAAGAGAAATTTCTTTCTTATTTTATCACAGGTGGCAGGATTTTATCACAGGTGCTATTCTGGAATGATGAGAACCAGAGCTGTTCCTTTGTATGTTCGATTGACTTCATGTGGGAAGTGGATTTTTTCTGCACCCAGTTCAACACTGGCAAGACAACAGGGTGTTTGTTTAACAAGACTAAACCCGTGTCTGTTTTCCTGCCCAGAAATATCTCTCACAACTTATCTTGTTCCTGAGGTCAGCCTCAGATAACTGAATCCTTGTCTGTGCCTCACTTTGGTGTGGAGGGAGGCAGAGAGGAAGGTTTGCTCTTATTCCCAAAGCTCCCACTGGGAACCTATGCAAAGCAAATATGTCACGTGCCCCTAAGCCCCATGGTGAAATCTAAGACCCCACTTCATTTCAAACATCACTCCCACCACAGTCAATAAAAAACAAGAACAGGAAGACTATAGCTCTTTTAACAGTGCTGCAGTACTGCTGGGGTATAACAAGCATGGCAAAAAACTACAGCACCAGGAAATATATCAGCTGCTTTAGCTGATAATTTTCAAGAAATTTCACCTTTGAATTTTTACACATGGGCTTTTTTTATAGTTATACTGAGTAGCAAATTACTTCTGAGTACATGTTGCAGAGATGTATAAGCAAAATTTCTTTTTGAACACAACCCTTTAGGCAGAACATATATGTGGATAGAGCTCCCTAATAATATTCCTCCACTGAGCTACACATGTAGATAATAATTTTACAGTTCTGAAGCCACTATAATCTGAATGATAATTATCTTGTTTCATTTTGCAATAACAACAGCAGTATAGACTAACTCAATGTATAGGTCTTGGCTCCTGTTTGAAGAAATCATGTCACAGATCACATGCTGTGCCTAACCACAAAAAGTTTGTCCACTTAGAAGGGGATTGTAAGTAAATAGATAGAGTGTTGTAAGTCTTTGGAAGCTTGAAAATAAGATGAAAGATCACAGAAATTTTGGAATTCCATGCCTTTCTCATCCTTTTTATAATATCCAGTCATCTGAATGAATGGCATCTAGTTGAATGGCAGTCATATGGTTGCTACACCTTTGAGATCGTCAGTAAGAACACTGTATGCTTTAGTTGCCTGTACATTTTTGCTGGAGGCAACTGTGGAGAAAAGACTTCTTGAGGATGGATCAATAAATAGGAAAAGGATGTAATCAAGTCACAACTTGGCATGTATCCCTAAGTGGTAGTGGCTGGAGAGGTCTTTGCCTCAATTACTAGGCCTTTCTTGTTGCAGAGTGATGTCAAATAATTGTAACAGAGATGCCCTGACACAATTTAGGCTCCTCTCCTCATTGACTTCTACATGTGGTTTATAGTATCTGCCTTTTGCTCACAGTGAAGAAAACATAACTGTAACTTAGCACCAGCATAAATTGCTATGGCATCCTTGGCCAGGATGCAGTCCTCAGGACCTAGACTGACTGATTTTTCAGTTGAATGTCATCAAAATCCAATTCGTGATCTCACGTTGTCTGAAACACAGGTACAGTGCTGAACTGGGTTCAGTGCTTGATAACAAAAAGCACGGGGCAGTTCCTAGGAATAGCATGTATGCTGATCTGCTAATTAGCACTTGTGTACAGGCAATATGTTTGTTGTACTGTACGGATTGGCTCAGTCTGGCTTCTGATGTGCTCATTTCTTAGAGGATATTACGTTCACTCATACAAGGATGAAAATTTCTCTAAGGAGAAGGGATTCATGTAAGACAACAAGGCTATTCCTGGGATTAAAAGGGAGATCCAGAGTTCAGACCAAACCTTTCATTTCAGAAAAAAAAAAACCAGAACAATTCTTAACTTTTATGAAGCCATTTCTGCCTTTTTTTCAACCAATATATCTTTTGCACAGCAAAATGTTATGCTGAACACAGAACTTTTAATTCTGCAGAAGATGGATATTGCTCTGAAATTCTTTGAATATCTCTATACTAGAATGTTCTTCCTCAAAAGTCTGCTGAAAATGCTGAGAAGGCCTCAGGGTTTAAGCCCTCATTTCTAAATGCAATGGAAATAATCAGCAGTGGATGAGAGGAAATGTTCCAAACCTCCCTCATTACTATTCACAGTCTGTTTTGAAAGGTAAGAACATAATGGCCTGTTGTCCAGAAGGGCACATGCCCTTATTCTCTTGTAAATCTGCCCAGGGAGCATTTCACAGGACACCAGCCTGAATTATATTGCTCCTGACAGTGATGTCAGAATGAGCAAATACTGAGGTCATCGACAAGAAATGCTGTCAACATGGCACAGCAGTATTCAGCTTGTAGACCCATGATTTCCTTGTCTTAAAAAATGAAGACAACAGAATAACTGCCTTTCAGCTTCACACAATAATTGCATGAGCCTTTGCCTCTGGCTGCAAACAGACAGGGCTCCCTGGACGCCTGCCTGGGCCTGGGGCTGCTTCCTCTTCTTGCTGCCAAAGGAGTCAGATGCCTGTGGGGAAAAATGACAGGGGTGGGGGCAGCCTATGAGCCCTGGCAAGGCTGTCTGCAGCCCTGCTGCCTGCACTGCCTTTCCTGGGGTTTCCTCCTGATACTGTTGATGTCTTACATCTGCAGGAGTTGAACCCACAGTGACCTGCTTTAGTATTTCTATGTTTCCCTTGTATTTTTGTTCCCCTGAATTTTTTTGAAAAATAACCTTTTTTGATTTTAGTTTGACATGGACCCTGCTCTGTAAGTGGCCACTTGTAAAGGTGAAGTTTGCCCTCCAGGACAGACCTCAGTGGTTTTAAAATCTCTTTGCCACAGCATCACACTCTATAAAATACACCTGGTAGCAAACACTGCACATCCAGATGTTGCTGGGAAGCCTGGTATTGCAATATTCAAAGCCCAGTGAAGCAAAAGCTAAGCGAGGCTGAGCATCTGGGCGGAGAGGTATGGTCATGGGCACAGAGCAGGCTGCACACTGACCGGCTCCCATGAAACGATGGCTGTGCTGAAGAGCACGGTGCTTGGCTCAGGGAGAAGTGGTTTCCCTGAGGCAAGATACGCCCACAGTAGGAGCAGGAGCTCCAGTGAAGTTCTCCTGTCAGCTTCAGGGACAGCAGAGCAATGGAGGGGGGGCACCGTGCCAAAAGAGAGGAATGGGTTTCATCCTGTCCTCCCTGCCTCTGCCTGGTTTCATTCACAGAGCAAACATGTTTTCTGCACAGAGATGGTCTGCTTGGGAAGGGTGGATGTGTCTAGTAAATTTGGGTGGGGTTTTGATCATTATCCCAAAAGGCAGAGGAATTTTCATCATAACAGCAAAGCTCAACTCTCTACTGCAGATCAGAGAGAGAAGAATCAGCAGACTCCAGAAAGTGCACAGTAAACACCACTGGCAGCTGATATCTGGTGAAAATCCTCAGCATCTCCAACTGAGCTGCTTTGCACGTTTGAGGTTGCATGTCACAAAACCTACAGCATGGACATTTCAACTACCCACTGCAGTGAACCTAGTTATACTGTTTCCAATACATTTTTAAAGCTATGGTTTATATTGAAGAGATTTGGCCCACCTCCTCTTGTTCTCTGCTTTCCAGCCTTTCCAGCATTTCCTTGCTGCTTCTATGGCAGGAGGGCAAAGTTAATCCTTATTTCCTCTAGTGCAAAACTGGTTCCTGAGCACCCCTGTGCCTATCCCTGCTTCTGCTGTGTGGCCCTGCTACAGGGCAGGGTACCACTATTTTGATACAGAGGAAAGTTAAAAGCTTTGCCTTCCCTGATGAGTCTGGCATGGCCTGTCATAACTTTGAGACTGACATAGGGATGCTCTGAAGGAACAACTCCTTCTGGTAATAAGAATTTACCCTTAATAAAGGGTAAATTTACAAGTAATGAAAAAATTACCCTTAGGAAAAAGAATTGCTAGAATTTGTAGAAGAAACAAGAGTAGATGCATCTCAAAGTTTGTTTCACGCTCTCAGAGGTGTGGGGGCAAACATTAGTCTAGAGAGCAAAGCATACTCTGGCCTGGTGACCTCTTACAGAAAAGGGGAATAGCACTTAGCTAGGGACATGCTGTCTGCAGGACTCTGCAGACTCTGCAACTGAGAAAGGATTTTGATATCTATGCTAAGAAACACAGTGCTGTGACCACTTCAGTGAAAGTTCCAAAATTAAGCAATTTACGTGTGTCTTCATGTAAGCATTCCTTATGTAGTGGTGGGACTTGTTCCTCTGGAGTTGCCACCAGCTATCCCACTGATATCCTCTGCCAGAAGCCACTCACTGCCTCCGTCCTTAGGTGAATTAACAAACATAAGCTTGGCAGTATTCTGTTTTACTTGGGGATTTTTTTCTGCCTTTGACAAGAAAACGACGCTACATTATTGAATTTAATTATTGAATATCCTCTCTAAATTTAGCACAGGCACCTGGAGTACTAGTGATTTATATCTCTTTGAACTGAGACAAGTCATGTAATTGAGGAGTCATGCCAAAATGAATCTGCTGTTGAAGCAGGAGAATTGAGTGTAACAAATACCCATATGCTGGAGAAGTCAAGTCCACTGTCTTCCATTCTCCATGTTAGACATAAATTTAGAAGGTCATAGAGAAAAACATGTCATCCGTGCATATCTAAAGTCTTGTTGAACTGTTTTGTATACTGCTTCAAATTCTTTAACGTAGAGGCTGAGACAAGAGAAAGATTAGCATTATTTTTGTTTCTGACATTCTGACATTTCTCACAACATGGTGGGTCACCTGTGTGGGTCACCTCCTGCTAAGGTCAGGGTCTCTGTTTGCTACCTGTTGTACAAACACAGAGTAAGTAACAGCACCTATTCTGACTAGTATACTGTGTAAATAAACAAGGTAAGTCAAAGATGTAGAATGAGAGCACAATTTTATAGCCAGCTACCTAAGGCACAGATGAGTTGCTCGCCCAAGGTCACATTAGAAGTCAACTGGAAGGTGAGGACAAGTACAGCTTTCCACAGTACACATCCAGATCCTCTGGGGAACACCCAGAGAAGGCAAGGGCCTGTTTTGCCACATCTGCAGTCTTGACTGTAATTTGTGATTCTACATGTGGAAACTGTTTATCAAACATATCCTTTATAATATCTTATATATATAAGATATTATAATATAAGTATATTTTCGGCTGTTTATATATTCTTGGTTAGTTTGGGTGTTGGTATTTTTGTATTTTCACTCTGAGCTGCATGATGTGCAAGCAAAATTCTTGGTTTTGCTTTTAAAGCCCAGAGACCCTTAGCAATACAAAAACAAGTTTTATTTCTGTTAGACAACAGTGATGAGTTTGCAGCTATTGACAAAACTGAAGATCTCCTTACAGTCTTGGTGTTCGATGCCTTTCAGGCCAGTAGACAATGGCCCTTAGCATTGCTAAATCACCCTAATCTGAAGAGAGTGAACAGCACTTCACAAGCCATCCACCTCTTTCTGACATGTTTGACACCTTCTGAGTGAGGAGCAGTCTATATTCAGTTTCCTGGAGTCAAATGAAAGAAAATATTAAGTATGCTATTTCTAGCAAAAACAGTCAAATATTATGCTGACAATTACAGAAAAAAAGTATGAAACCAGAAAACCAGCAGTTCCATTCTTATCAAGAAGGATCTTTCCCACCACCTTATTTAAGAAAGGTGATAAAAGGTGACTCCCTGCCAGAGGAGGTCTAGGGGACTGGCATATCTAGAGGGAGGGCAGGCAGGGGTAACCCAACATTCATCCAGAGTTGCTTCCGAACAAGCTCCCTTCACTCAAAATGGCATTTCACATTCCTATTTTCCGTCTCACTGGTTGTGCTGTCTGGAAGCTGGGACAGGCATTTCTGCTTCATGTCTTTATATTCGATTAGTGAATACATCTATTGCTGTGTTTACACCTTTTATTTCTCCCTGGCCTTTCCTAGCACCATGATCTGATGGTAGAAGTCCCATTTGTACATTTAATAACTTCTTATAAGCCCTGTAGGTTTTATTCTTATACAAACTTCACATAAACATGTAATGTGAAATACCTGATGTTGAGTTTGGGTATCTGCTGTATGCAAGGTGCTTACCTTAAGAGGGAGGCTTCCTGTGGAGCCCTTTCCCATCACACTGGGAAGAAACTTTTTGTGGAAGCATTTCTGTTCAGTGTGGAAGGCTACTTCTGAAGCATACCTAAATCATGCTTACTGCTAACTATATCCATGAAGTTAACAGCCCTCTCCCTCCTCACCAAGCCTGAAGACCTGATGCCAAAAATCAGTCTGTTTATCAACAGTGCAGAGAAACTTGGACCACTGATGGCACAGCCTGGCGATCTTTTCCAAAATGGCATCAATTCAAAGCCAACACTGCCATGTAGTCCCAAAGGACCTCTGGGTAGTGAGGTGGATTGCTAGCACTATTGCTTTGTTTCCCTCTCTCTCTTCTTGCTGACATTTCCTTCAAAATTACCTGCTTTGTTCTGGAGGCTCAATAGGTGAGACTGAGTGCAATCCTTCTTGCTCGTGATACATTGTTAGCCAATATAATTGGCCACACAAAAGCAGAATCAATCACTGCTCTCCCTTTACCATGTGCCACTTAAAGAAAGAGGGTAAATGACCTGATTCCATCTGGTGTGGGTGTTGCTTACATTTTTATTGAGGTTCACTATGTAAGACCAATACAGATTTTTTAGACAGTAAATGCAAAAAATAGACCATTTCAAAATTGTTTTGCATTTCATCTTGGCTCTGTAGAGGACTATATGATGGGTGAACATGTTCCTTTGGATCCAAGGTGAAACCAGTTTGTACAAAATTTTTGGAGTGTCAGGCCCTGTTTTGATGTTATATATACATAGATTTTCTTCACCCTCTTCATTTCACCATTACTGCTTTGTCTTGCTCAGTCTTTTGTACTAATACATGCCAGGAAGCATTTTATTTAGTAATGTTACTATTATTACTTTATAAAAACAGTAATCATTTCAGACACCTAGCAGGAGCCACCTCAGACCTAGAAAATATGCCAGGTTAAGGAAAGGAAGTCAAGTCTACATGAATGATGCCCTCAGTGAGCAGATCATGTATGTAATGTTTAGGCTGGCACATTTCATAAATGTGCTCAGCTGTACAGAAATACCTGTGTGTGCTGAATAACATATACCCATTCCTACAGGCACATCAGCTAACACTAACAGAGTGTACATTTCAAAGTGTTTTAAAATTCACAGCCAGGGAGATCTTACTGAAAACTAATTGTGCATTTCAGTCTGAGTTTAGTAAATAAAGTGTCAGTCCAGAAGAAATTTAGCAAAGGTGAGTGGATCTCCTGCTCTGCTCATAAATAGGTATGTATTCAGTGAAATATATATTAAACATACCAATTTACAGGATAAGTACTGAAATATCAATCCTTTTGGCTCCATAAAGATAATGAAAGAAAGATATTGCTGTCTGTGTCAGTTGATTAGTTTGGACCAATGTGACAAATCAGAGAAAATATAGATGTCAGAAACATATGTACTACATATGTTTGTAGGAATTGGTAGAATCTTTTTAGTCAGTTATCTTAATATGTACTTACTTAACAAACCATGTATTTTGTATCTCATGTGCCAGACTTCAGAATTGTGTTTAGACATGTAAAAGTACCTGTGCAAGCAGGATCATACTCATGCACATCAATATAAACACACAGACAGAGCTAGGTAGATAAATATAATATACTATTTATATTATTAGAAATTATTACCAAATATAATATGGCAGAATGATTGCAATGGCAAACTATAACAGAAATATCCAATGCACATTATGAAATACAGCAAAAATGTAAATGAGACATTATAGGAATATCATTAATGTTTTCTATTTCTGTCTTTGGAATATGAATCTTGCCTTGCTCTGGGTCTGTTTTTCCCAAAGGTTAGTGAAGTGCTAATTACAAAGTGTGAGAAGCAATCAATTTTCTTCAATGGTCTGAAGATTTTATTTTGAAACCATTTTTACTCTGAATCTCCTATCTACTGTCTCCACAATTACCCTCTTCAGTATTATTCTTTCATGTTTTTTTAGAAACTGTCTTTTAAGATTAAGAAAGTTTCAGCAAAAGAAACTCATTCTAAAGTACTAAAGCAACAAAACATTTCTATCCAAAGAAACACAAAACTGAATCAATTAATGGGCATGAAAAATATAGTAAAAATAGCCTAAAAATAAAAGTGTTTCAAATGAAACTTTCAGAGATTGAGACCACTGTTACTTCTTTAAGCTGTAGATATGGTGACCAAAATAAGAGCAGAAACAGGCATACAAATCAAGCCACAAAGATGAATGAAGGAAATACGTATTTCTACAGACCATACATGAGACATTTTTAGCCAGAAATGAGTTTTCTAGCCTAGAAAAGATCTCCCTCAAAATCTCTAAGTTTAAAAAGTGATAACATTTTACAAGAAAAACAATAAACCTTTTCAAAATTTGGGGAGGGCAAGGGACAGGGTGGTGTGTGGTGTTGTGTAGTTTTTTGATTTTGTTTTGGTTTGTTTTTAATAGGTCATAGAGGGTAACAGTTGGGGTAGTCCAGTCCCATGAAAGATGTTGCCTATATGATACATCACCTGAGAATCAGAGAAGTGCTCTGTGGCACCCAGAGGGGCAGGCTGAATTCTCCAGGGACAACAAGGACACACTCAGTAAAAAGAAGGAAGAAACTGCAGGCCTTGAGTCTTAATCCTACTTAGAACAGTGAACACTGTGATTATGTTACCTACCGTAGCTAACAGTGGGTAATAGAGGCAGAAGATGTGATGATTCACATGTGATGTGGAAAATTACGAGTATGGGAGAGGAAAATTCCCCCAGCATACAAACAGTAACACAGGAATGAACATGCATGTATAGAGTAAATCATGCTACTAAAGGTTAATCAAGAAAACTGTGGAAATTATAGAAGATGTGTAACAAAACACTTCAGAGAAAAAAAATTGAATTATTGAAGACATGTTCTAAAAGAAGGCTGGATAATATCAAAAAGCTTTTAATTATTTACACTTTATTGCACTGAGTCTATAAGAGATATGTCATGCTTTGTCTCCTACCTGGGCTATGTAGAGAGAGCAACTACCAAAATAACACCTCCAGCAATTTATCTCCCATCAAATGTATGGCTAAATAGATTCCATTCCTCATTTACAAGTGACATTTCACACAGAAGTGACTTACTGAAAAGTTACCTCCTGGGAAAATAGGTTCATGATCACCGATCTGAGTCTGCATAGGCACAGCGGGAAGCTAAAGGGGTGTTATTCAGAAATACATCTTATTATTTAAAGCAAATGAGCTTCATGCCATCTTTCTCATTGTGAAATATAGTACGTTTCTCTGACTTTTGTACTATTCTGATAGCTAGTTAGGCATACTCCATTGGGCTATGATCTATTTGACACAGACAAAATGTTTAATTTTTTCATGGATAGCTCTCACACATGCTCTCCCCCCTCATCCCCCACCAACCGTGAGGTAAACCTTACATAACTGCAGCATGGCAAGGATGTTTGGCTTTGCACAGAGAATGGTAGCTCTCTTTTGTATTAAGGAGATTACAGCCACTTTAATCATCTGCATTTACTGGTATATTTATGTGTATGCTTAGATTAGACCAGAGAGCATATTTTATTCATTATGAAGAAATTAGAACCAGGTGTGATATTTCAGTTCTTGCCTGGACTTTAAGCGTGCCTCTTGGCTATTTGCTTCCAGTAAGGTGGATGATTGCCTGGGGGAAATCCTACTGAAAAGTCAGCACTTTCAGGTATTCTGCCTCCAGTCCTTTGCTCCCGACCAGCTCTCAGGCCCCAGCCCCTCAGTTTCCTGACAGTATTTTGGGCATCATGTGGCTTCACTGCCCTGATGGAGGCAGAGTACACAGGGTGTGCTCCTTGCACCTTGGTACATCTTTCTCCAGGAACCCTAGATGGAAGTGCTGGTTCTTTCCTTGATGAAAAAAAAAATTGAAGTTTTTAGTTGAAAGAATAGCAACAAAAACATATTTGTAAAATAAATTTTAAATCACAATTGTAGCTAGAATTTAAAATGTGTTTAACAGTCTATTAAATAATCTTGGCAATGCACGGTGGGGCTGGATCCTATAGCTGTCTGAGACTACATAGTGTTGCTTTTCTTTGAGTTTATCAGCAAGCTGCTGCCTGGCCTGACAACATAATGCCTGTCAGAGAATATAAAGGCTGCAATTATACACATACATTAGTAAAGCCATAATTTCTGAGAGGTTACCTGTGTGGTATAGCATCCACAACTGATACATAAATTATGCCAAAGACAGACTGATTAGCAATGTATTTTGCACTAGCATGCTGCATCTTCTAAGTTCAAAATATTGTGAATTCAGTATGAAGGTTTCACACAAGTAATGTGTGGCTACATTGAATGATCTTTTCAAAAAAGCAAAAATGTTGTAATTCCTTTTTCTCTTTTTTAATTTACCCTACCAGAATTACAAAATTTAGAGTGCACTTGTCTATTTCTCTTGATCCATGAAAATCCAAGCCTAAAACTATTTTTAAAAGCCCTGGGATAGTCTACTTTAATCATGCACTTCTTTCAAGCAAATCATTTTCACACATTTGTAAGTGTGTCTACAGAGAGGCAAGCACATGCTGCCATCCCATGTTTCTAATTTCCACAACAGTAACAGTGGAAGTTCCTGAGACCTGTCCATGACTTGTGGATGTCCTTTCCTCATTGCTGTCCCTATTTTCTTTTCTTTCATTTTTTTTCAGTGTCCTTTCCTCAGGAACAAATGCATTTATTTAATAAGCACTGAATTTAGGGAATTTGTTGTAGCCTCCTCAAAGGGACTGGAGCCCCGATGTATAGAAGCATTGATAAGCCCAAATATGTTCTCAATGACAAAGGTAAATTCATCTTTTAGAAAGGAAATTACAATCTAAATTTAACTGAAGTCAAGAGGAAAAATCATCTGAAGAGACTGTTTAAGTGTTGCAAAATCATTTTCTCAATTGTGTGGAATCTTACTAACATATCTGGGGGAAATAAAACCACTGATATGAGATTCTGACCATGAAACTTCCACAAAATTACATTTAATTCAGAAAGATGAAAACACATGAAGACAAGTGTTTCAAGTGAAAATGGCTTGCTTTCTTTCTGCCCTGGAAACATTTCTGGTGGACTTAAGACTCAATGTGTGCATGTGTCCAGCAAAGGTTTGCATATGTGTGCATGCACACACTGCACACACTCACACATACCTGCTCAAATGAGGACCTGACAGGCTTTCATTTCTGACAGGCAACATCAAACAGGATACAGGGCAGTTGTGACATGCTCACATCTGGCATGCAGGTCCAGGAAGCTGACATGATATTCACATTCTGCTGGAATGGGGAACGAAGTGATTTTTTTTTTCCTGTCTTGAGGAATTGATTTTTTATGGAAGGTTTTTCTCCACTGGGACATGTGTGCAGTCTGTAACATCTAGCATGAGTTCAGGCCTGAAAACTACTATCAAGGGTTTATATCTTGCTGCTGGTGCTCAGGTTTTCCATAAACACAGGTATTGTTATTATCTTTCATTTGAACAGCCCCTCTACTTCAGTCAGGGCTGCTACTTCTGCCAAGCAAACACAAAGGTCAATGACCAGTGTATAGGATTTGCACAATTGTTATAGAAATCTTCATAAGCTTTTGTTGAAGATAAAGAAGCATCATAATCTTTTCTCACTATGTGTGCAATATTAGTTGTAAAGATACTGAGATTTCCCAAAGTTGTAAGCGTGTCCAATGCATGCAATAGCCTAGTTCTCCTACACCTTCAGCAGCCCTCTGATTGTGCATTTCAAACAGTACTTTCCAAGATCCCTCTATTCTTCTCCAAAGCCCCCAGTTTTTGAAACTGAGGTAATTAATCAGTTAGGGATCAGTCACTAGTAAAATTTTATCAATACCTTCTCATCCCAAATTTTCAAAACCAACCAAAGATAATCACTTTGCTTCAGCTGTGGCTCTTGGAATTCCCATGCTCGTGAAATATGGACTCCCCTGAGTACTGCCTAGCTAAAGAATTTTGGTTTTTAGAAGTCATGTCAAGACATGGCCCATTCTGTTTTAAAAATACAAGAGAACGATGGCTGTGAATGGTTTTATCTATGTTCCTAACAAGTTTTAGAACACTCCCAATCACTTCTGCAAAACAAATTTTTTGTGTTTTTCGTGTCTGATGAACTTTAGGAAGAAAGTAACAGCAGCAGAAAACATGCTTGTCAGCAAGTACTGCTTGTATGAAAATAACTCATAATTGTGCTAAATAAATTCCAGTCTCTCAGATTTTTCTTACTGTCCTCTCCAGTGTGCATTACATAATGAAGGCACATCACATACTAGATATCATAGCCATAACACTATGGGGAATTATGAAACTAATTTTTATAAACACAGGGCTATTTATATAGCCCTGGGTGAGGATGCACTCAGGGTGCTGTGAAAGGAGAACAAGAGGCACCTCTGAGGGTCCAGATGAGACTTCAAGTCCTAAGGCACATGGAAAGATGGAAGGAGATGAGTCTGCAAAGAGGAGTCAGCAGTACAGCTAAGAATTGCCTGCAGTGTGCAAAGGGTGACTGCCAAGGCCGTGCAGCAACCAGTGAGGTGAGGCCTCAGTGTTGCAGCCTGCAAACTCATGGTGGACATCCTACTCCCTAGGAGAGGATGTAGCACTTCACAGAGGGGTCTCCAACCTTACAGTCTTTAAAGGCTTGGCTAGGCAAAGCCCCACCAACCTGTCAGAGATATGGAGAAATTCCTGCCTCAGACTGTGTATCAGAGGAAAGATCTCCAGGGTGCCATCCCATCTAACACTTCTGTGATTCTCTGTATGAACATACGAGCCATGCCACAATGCCACTTCGGACCTTACATGTACAAGGAATTTCACTTTCTTATTTAAAAACTAAATTCACATATTTTCTGCTTAAATTCACAAATGTTTTCTACCATCCTCAGTGCAGGAGGTGCACAGCAAAGCTGTCATAGTTGTGGAGCTGGATTTTAACACACTGAATGCCCCTGAAGACATGGTACAGTGTAGGTGTAATTTTTCTTCAGAGCAGTGACATATCTGCAGGTAGATGTCTCAGTGGCTGAATTCAGTCTGAGAGTTCACCAGGCTGTGACACAAGTTTCTCAAGCAGGAATGAATCTTGTACTGTGCACTAGGGAAGAAGACAGTAAGGAAAGAGGACATTATGAAATATTGGAGAAGTGTGTCTCTAACTTCTCACAAACCAGTTTACACAAGATTTCTGAGATGCAGAAATTAATCTACAGGGAAAGTGATGAAGCAAGATCACACCAAGCCACAGGTGGAAATATCATATATATGAGCACAGAGAGAGGATCTATATGTCTATTTATATCTGTCTATTTATCTATCAGTCATCTCACCATGATGCTTTCGTAGCAACCTCAAAACTACAGACCATCTAATGCCTTCACCTTGACTGCTAAAAATCACTCTTACTTCTGTCAATCAGCTTTTGCAGCTACCACCAGCATGAACCCCTTTAATATAAACAAACCATGGTAGTAATCCACATATGAATCTCTAAATCTGCCTGCTTGTTAATTTACTGATATAATTTTTGTGGGTTTTCTTTCTATGGGAGAATCCTCTGTGAAAACTTGTTAGCTAAGTTTACAGTGCAGAGAGAGGGAAAATGGGAATAATCACCAGTGGACAGTATTTCAGTTTCTGCAGTTAAAGAGGATTAATTAAATTACATTAAATACATATATGCATACAAGATATATATAAATGCATATATATACATAAATGCATACAAGAATAGCAGTCAGAGTCAGTGACAGGAACAAAATGGTGGGAGATGGTCTCTCATTAGCAAAGCAGTGATAAGAGAGAGGAGAAGAAGCTAGTGACAAAGAGATAGGAAATAAAAGGCACCGCTTCAGAGAAGTGCTTGGGTCTTATTTTCCTTTAAGATTGTCACTGTTCAGCCTCTTAAAGTTGTTTATTATCAGTTAAGAATCCCTAATCTTCTTTAGATTCTATTTTTGATTATGCTTTTCAGTTACTTCCGAAACTGATGTTGTTGTTTGTTGCCCTCCTTGTTTTCTAGTGTTTCCAGCTTTTATCTTCTTTATCATACTTTTTTAAAAAATAATTTTAAATAAACACAACGTTTTCAAACTAAATCCAGGTTACCTAGTACCTTTTATCCTTTCCAATAGGAATAAATTCAAATCCAACATATTTCTCTAGGACTTCACCAAGAAGTAGCAAGTACCTTGCAATGGAAGGTAACAATAACCCATCATGACTAATATTTGTGCATTTTTCATATATAACACATGTGAGTTTTTCAATTCCACATGCATTTAAACATGTAACATGTCATCACAAATGTCATGTTTCAAAGGGATGTCCAGAAGAAAGAAAAAATTCCTTTTTCCCGTGCTTTATCTCTGTAAAAAGATGTTCTCTTGTCTTTGTCCTCCTTATTATTAGCTCTGAAAGAAAGAAAATTCTAGACTGATGGTTAGACTTCATACCTTTCTCAGAAAAGTCATCCTATTACCTTTAACAGATTGATACATTTGTGTTCACAGCATCATGTTTTTTCTAAAAAATTTACTGCAATTTGTTCCTAAGTAAAAGCAACCAGATGTGGCACAAGGACGCCTTAGCTTTAACCTTCTTTTTACCCAAAGTTATTCTCTACCCATTACATAATTTTCTCTTTGGCTTTTGGTTACACTTCTTATGTACCCCTGCCTTCATGGCAGGAGTCTGCACAGCAATTACAGGGGTGTCATTGCAATGAGACACCTGTATTTTCTGCATAGTGTGTTCTCTTAAGATGGAATTTCAATATGTGCAAAAACCACCATATCGGTTGAAGAGTATGGACTAAACTCCCTTGCTTCATAAGTGGATGGCTATTTTCGCTCTGGCTGCTGTCACTAAAAGGGTCCAGCAAATGTGTCTCTAAAAATACAGAGATTATTTTTCACCTATAAATAGATGCTTTGAGAAATGAATACAAACCTTAGAGAGATTCTAACCATCACAGGCACATGTAATGGCTTGCCTGTGGTAGTTGTAAGCCACCTTGCACTTAGAGCAAGCAGTAAGAATGTGCAGCTGGGTGATGGATAACCACTGATGAACCGCATGCTCGGCTCTTTTGCCCTTATCATTTGTCTGTGTATCTGGCCTGAGTCTTTTGAGCAAAATAGAGCTACAAGCTTCAGTCAAAGACAGAGTGTCAGCCCAGTCAGTGAAATGGTGAGGGGCAACTCCACCAGGCCCAGAAGGTTCAAGGCCCAAGAAGGTTCAGGCCCATAGTATACCCAGACTTTCAAAACCTACATGAAAGTCTGGAACAAGTACAAGGCCAATGCTTGTCCTCTGGTCCATGGCATCTCCTTTACAGAAAAGGTCAAATAAATCAACCAGTCACAACCTGAACTGTATTTTCAATCTCTTGCCGGGGTTTAGATATATGCATAAATTTTTCTAAGCATATACATTCATGATAATAGGCAGTGTTTTCTCCTGAGAAAGACACAGACTCTAAATGGCAGACTAGTATTTGAGAATTTCCTTTTTATTTCTCAAACAACAACAAAACTGCCTAGGAACTAAAAATGCTGCTCATTACAGGAACTGAAATAACTAAAATTTTAAAAATACCCATGCTTGCTATTTTTGCACTAAAATGCAGATATGCCAGGAACTCTTAAAAGTGCATGAAGGATTTTGCTAAAAATTGTTGATTTATGTGGAAAGAATGAAATGGTAAAGCCTTACAAATGCCTCAGATCAATACTGATCTTGGCTTGCTGAGGCCCACAAAGGAAGGTGGGGTTAGAAAAAAACAGGAGCTGCTGAGTCTTCTCTCTGTTGCTAAAGTGCTAGCTCATGTGTTTCTATTAACAACAGTAGTATTTTTAGAAATGTTCCATGTTACTCTTTTCACTTACCCTTGCAAACATATTTGTTTTCTCTTGACCTATTGGCTGAACAGTAGTTACTCTTTTCACCTTTTACAGAAAAAAAATACTGACTTGTGGAGATACTGCAGCTTTCCTGTTGATTTCTCCTGTCTGTAAACTTAGGGCAGCTTATTATTAAAGCAGAGTCTGCTGTCCTTTTTTCTGATTAGCACTGTTTCTTCATCCTTAACTTTTACTAGGCCAATTAATTTTCAGTGTCTTGTCTGGTGTAGTGTCCTCAGAGAGGATGCTTTGTGCTTATAAATATTTTAATTAAAGTTTAACTCAAATATCAGGATTTAACAATCTCTAGAACTCAATTTACAATATGTCTGACCTGACTAATCATGCTATGGGCTAATTAGCAACATGACAGGCACAGTGCTAGTTGGGGAAATGATGGAAGAGGCAGAAGCTGTGTCCTGTGTAGGGAACCCAGTTTGTTCAGTGATGCTGGAGAAGCACAGCTTTGCATGGAATAGAAGTAAATGCTGTGAAAGATCAAGTGCAATGAACCCTCATAGTTTAGTGTAGTGTCTGTGAAAGTTTCCTTCCTGAGCAAGGTTTTGGGATTTTCTTTTAGCAAAGCCTCCCCTTCTTTATGGACATGTTCTGGATTGATAAAAATCTGAACTTTTTTTAGGGAACCAGAAGTTTCCCTTAGTTTCTGGACTGAAGACTGTTGCTATATCCACTTGGAAATGAGATGGTGGTTTTGGATTAGGTCTTTGAAAGCATAAAAAGTCAGACGTAGTCCAGAATATGTAAATTTTCTTGGGATTAAAATACAGTTACTAGGAAGGATGTTAGGACATATCTGCTTATGCTGTGTAATGCATATCTGTGATGCTTTGTGTCTTGGTTTGAAAAGACAGGAGTCTGTGAAGGAAGGCAAGAGCCTCCTGCGAAATGGAAAAGGTAAACTCCCTCCGTCCAAATTACAATTACAAAATTAAAAGGCTCTCAGGCAAAGATGTGGGAATGGGAATAACAGTTCTTTACTAGGAAAAAACGAAATTAAAAAATATAATTAGTACAAACAAAACTACTGATAGAGTCAGAAACCTGACACCCTGAGGAGTCAGGGTGCTGGTAATAGTCCAGTTAAATGGTGGCTGCTTCTCCTGGAGTGGCAGATGAAATGCTGCTGAAGCAGTGATCCTGTAGAAGGGTGTAGATTTCTTTGAAGGTCTGATGATGGAGTAGTTGGGCCTGGTCATCCTCTGGGAATCCAGCGGGAAGAAGCTGCTCCTCTGGGAATCCAGCAGAGAAGAAGCTGCTCCTCTGGGAATCCAGCAAAGAGGCTGCTCTGATGTCCCAAAAAGTGCTGATTTTATGCAGGTAAGGATGCTTGGCTTCTCCCTCTGGGCGGAGCATCTCACAATGGGATGATGTAACTTTACCAG
Source organism: Chloebia gouldiae (assembly GCA_003676055.1). Lineage (NCBI taxonomy): Eukaryota > Metazoa > Chordata > Aves > Passeriformes > Passeridae > Chloebia > Chloebia gouldiae. Next base: position 2,651,402 of record QUSF01000011.1, on the reverse strand, counting down.
TCATGCAGTGAGTCATTTAATGGTCCATTAACAGAAGATATCCCCTGGGAGGGAGACACTGTTCTTCGAAGAGATAAGAAAACTGCCTAACTTAAGAGGAGATACCTGCCCCACCTCCAACAGATGGCAAATAGAATACATGCTTATCTTACAAGCCAGGACACTGTGTAATTCCTGATGTCCCCACATGCTGGTTATTCTGCCAAATTCTGTTTCCATGTGTCAATGCGGATATGTTAGAAACTAGAGAAGCCCAATCAGAGGCAGGGTATGACCAGAGGAATGAGAGGGTTTCACCGTGGAGACAAGCTGACAGGGTGTTGTTGAGAGGGCTCTGTAGACACTGAAAGACACCGGTATGTGGGCAGAGGAAAAACAGCTAAATGTCTTTTTAATCACATGCTGTGCCACAGGAATGTGGATCTTCATGTGACCTGCAGCTGAGTGTGGAAGCTCCTGGGCCCAAGTAGTAGCAGCAGATAGGTGCTAAATTCCCACAGTAATGTAAAAAGCACTGAACTTCTCTAAATAAAAGTCACTGAAAGCTGCTAATGACAAACCCAGCTGCCCTGACTGACAACACCCTGTGCTGCCACTTCCTCCCAGGACAGCTTTCAGGGGCACCTTCTCAACACACTCACTGCCCTGCCCTGAGCACTGGATTTTGGTATTTGCCAATGATGGGACACAAGATGAGAAGAAGATCTGGTCTAGCCTGGTACAGCACTTGCTACACAATAATTTATTGAAACTTTTTACCTGCTTTGCTTTGGTGTTTCTCAGGAGAAAATGTGTTTTCCAGAGAGAAAGATTTTATTTCAAAAACAAGGCTGTTTCAAAGGACAAAAATAAATCATAGCTGAAACCTCAGTGAAATGTTTAGAATTTACTCTTAGCATATTATTCCTCAGCATCAGGGAGATGCTTTGTAAGTTGAGTGGGGCAGTCATTGGGAGAGCCCTCCTTGCCTGCTTAGTCAGGCAATGGGGGGGTGTCTGAATTCCCAAACACTTGTGTTGTAAAAGACTATTAAATACTGTTCTAACACTTCTTAGTAAGAAAGGCTTCTCCACAAAGGGCTGCATTTTTTTCAATGAGAAATAGAAACCAACCATTCTCCCTTTAAAGAGCATTTTCATCATTTTTTTCTGCATGTACATACATTTTTTTCTACATACACAGTACTAACTAGACTGCTACCAGCTGAACTGCCCCTCAGACATGCAAATATAAAACACAGCCAACATTCTACTAATAGCTGTGTAAAACATAGAATACAAGGTCTGTATTTTTCTTAAAAAATTGAATTTATAGGATAGCCAGTCAAGAATTGTGCATTGATTGTAAAAGGGAAAAGAAATCTGTCAAGACAGAAAATCCTGTATTCCCCTGGAATCAAAGTAGTTTTTTGAATTCAGCGTCGACAGAGAAGGTAAGGCTATAACTCCTGTTATGCTGGAGTGAAGGCAGTTCACTAAAAAGAATATTAATAAAGCTATCAAAGATGAAGTGTCATAGAATCATATCAGGCTACCTTTGTGGCAATGGGCACAGCTCAGGATCTGACATGAAGTGCAGTCAGGGAAGTTGCTGGAATCAGTAGTAGATACTCAAAAACTGTAACTTCCTAGATTTAGCTAAAACTACTCTGAAATTGATAAGAGACAAGAGATGGGATCAGATACTCATATCCTCATCAACCTATTTTCTACAGGCTTGGTTCAAGGAGGCTGCTATTTTCCTTTTGAAAAATTCCTAAGGGAGGGTGAGAATGGTAAACAGCACCTGCTTCAGTACAGGGACAGAAAAGGAGTACTGTACTCCCTGTGGACTACAGCCTGCAATTAAAAGCTTCTGTGGCTGTTGAAGGGGAACTAAAATGGCTCTGAAACCTACCTCCTGTCATATGACTATACAGAGTACCCTGCTTACACAGATTTTAAGAAACAGGACCACACATGTTTTAATGGCTGAAGGATACGGCAAGGCTTTTAACTGCAGGTATGTAAACTGTTGAGGTTCTTGTTTCTTACTCATGTGAGATAGGCTGTGGTGGGAGTGTATCCTGTGCTGACAGCAGCAAAGGTTGCTTGAGCAGGTACGGAGCTGACATAGGAGTCCAAATCTTCTGGGATTTGCTGCAGTGAGGGGGTCTGTGGATAAGTCTTCTGCAAACGCCATTAGGTTTGAATGCACAGATCAATGATGAAAATCTTGTTGGTGCATGACAAAATTCACTGCTACTGTGAGGGCAGGTGGCCAGCTGTCCACAGAAGCATGAGGCTATAGTCTTGTCACTGAGATTTATGGTCTTAACATTATGTATTTCTGAACCAAAAATAGATGTCTGCCAATTGCAAAGGGAAATGAAAGGCCATCCTTCCTAACAGAAGCAGAATTTTCTTCTGTTAACATTTTTGCAAGAGTTAATGATGTTTTTCTAGATAAGTTGCTGGTGCAGTTACCTGCTCTTTTGGGAGCCATACAGAACATTTTGTTACTCTTCTTAATGTCTGAGTACTGATGGTGTTTTATGTATACATGCATGTAGTCTTTGCTCCAAAGAGCTGATGGTTTTATATGTGAAGAGTACAAACATTTAGACTTCCTAGTGAAGACGGACACTCAGTTATAACGTTTCCCAGATATGTTGTGTGACCAGGTCTGCAGTCCTGGTAACTGCTACAGCCTTCTGGCTACCCACAATACCTGTTTTTCTTTTATTGTAAATTACTGTTTCCCTTTTGGTGCCTTCTTGAACCTTATCCTTTTTTTTTGCTAACATAGCACTTGCTCTGAAATTATTTTTCTCCCCTAAGCTTTTCATTTTTTTACAGCAATGGATGATTTCTAGTTTGTTCTCCCTGGCAATGACTGCACTTTACTTTTTAAATATTTCCAACACATTTTTATATTAGGTTTTTGGAAGCTCTGTGCTATATTTTCATCTTTGCCTGTTGGCAAATATCTGTTTGGAGACTCCAGCTCCTTGAAGGAATGTGCCTTTTTCCAACAGGTATCTACCTGCTCCTGGTGGCCACACAACAGGGACACTGTGCTTAAGGATTTGTATACTGGATTCTATCACACTGCACTTTGCTCATTGCCAAGAGGTGTGGGGGAAGGAGGAGAACCGAGAAGATAGTGATAATGAGCAGGAGGAGGCCTGATGAAGGAGAGCTGGCAGGTGATAATGACTGGTATCATTAGAGTATGAATGAGGGAAGAGGAAGGAAATGAGGGAGCATCTGGAGGTAGTCTGACACTTCTGCAGCAGCTGGGTGTCTGGAGCCACGTTAGTGTTTGTTGCCTGTAAGCAAAGAGGCCCCAAGCAGCCATTGCTGGTCTTGAGGGCAGGTGGTCTCAGGGGAGGAGGAAAGTGGCTGAGCTCTGCAATGCCCTTGGCCCAAGGTCCCAGCAGGGAGGGTTCTCTTTCCTAGATTTCTGTCTTCTGAACTTTCCTTAGGCTTGCCGGTTTGATCTTTCTCCTGGTGGTATTTCTGTTTACCATCTGTGCTTGTTTCTGGCAGGTTGAGGCTTTTGCCTCTTCTTGTGGTGCACAGAGGCTAGCAGCCTGCTCCAGGGACCCAGCTCTCTTCAGGATGATTCCTGGCACTGTCATCAGAGAAAACTGCGGAGGATGTCCTGTGGGAGCACTGTGCTGTGCCCAGCCCCTCTCTCAGCCTTCCCCAGCCGCCCACTCTGGTCTCTCTAAGAGGTGTTTTACATGGACCTGGAAGTCAGAGCTGCAGCTGCTGCTGTCATGATTTTTAAGTAGGCCATAGAAATTAACTGAGTTCTTCCTACCTTAAAAGCTTAACTCCTCACATATCTTCAAAGGAAAAAAAGGGAGTTTTGATAAAACATTGAAGTGACAACACTGGCCTAGAAAATTGCTCTATTGGTTACTGTTTTTTAAGCAGGTTTTTTTTACTGTGAATTCAGCTGGCTTCTGCTTCTAGCCATTTGATCTTGTTAAGCCCCTGCTTGCTGAACAGCTCTTTGCTCATAGTAATTACCTGCTCATGCAGCAATTCCTGGACAGGGAGCAAGTCACCTCTTAACCTTTCCTTGGCTAAATTGACTAGACTGTGCTTCTTCAGTAAACAGCTTCTCTTGGACTTCCCCTTGTCATTCCCCTTGTTTCCCTCTGAACTCTCTTCAGTCCTGCAAAGTGTCCATCACAGTGGTTCCCAGCAGAGGTGTGGGATTCCATAATTTCTGTACAAAAACCATATATAGCTTTAAAGTAACACATCCCTACTTCTGCTGATAGATCTGTGCTTATTGCTTGTTTTGTTTGGTTTGCGGAAGGGCAGGGTCAGTGGGTTAACCTGCTTGACTCTGAATAATTTTGAATCTCGTGCTTCCTAACTATTCCTGTATTTGTGTGTCCTATAGCCTTCAATCTGAGAAGCTTTCTATAGATATAATGCAATATGTTAGTGTGAAATTGTCTTACCACTGGAATACAGATCTGACAGTAGTCATAACATCATCTATTCACCAGTCCACCCATTCTGCTTCTACTTCCAACTTTTTCAGCTGTATATTTGTCATCAGCTAAATGAAAATACATCAAATAGCATTGGACTGTGAACAGACTCATCTGGCCCATCGGAAATGCCTCCATTTATCACCTTTCTTTGTAACTTTATGGTCTAACAGCAGGCAGACCTCTGAATATGAATCTGCCAAGATGATACGCAAAGGTATGTATGGACCAAGTTTATATTCATGGGTAGGGATTATCCAGTACCTCATTCAAAACTGGCCTGAAAACTCTGCTGAAGCAATGCTTGGTAGAGATCCAGGATCTGCATATTTCTTAATTCATTCCAGTCTTCAGGCCATGGCCAGTTGGCTATGGTTGATTAACAGTAATTTTCCAGTAGTTAAACAATGAAGTATGCACAGAGGCATTATAAGAGCAGTAGTGTCTCTGAGGAAGGTATGAAGACAGAAATGCTAGCTTCCTAGGCTTGCCTTTCTGTGCAAGACAGAGACACGGTTTAGGCCAGTTGGTCAGATGCCTGAATGATCTGAGTTCCTTACCTAGCTCCTGGGACTATTTGTACTCAGATATCTGAAAACACCATTGGTGGTTCGTTCTGTTCCCTCTGCCCTCCAGCTCGACTGTATGGGCATGAAGGACCCAACCTGGCCCCAGGAATGTTTCTCCTTCTGCCTGCTTCTTTCTGCACTGTGCACAGAGGGAGCAGAGGGCAACCTACAACTTTGGGTGAAAGTAAAGGCATGGTAGCTTTTGCAGAATGAAGCAGGTAAAAACTCGCTTTGATGCAAGGACAGCTGGCATACTGGAGAGTTTGAGGATGAAGAGGGGCTGGAAAAGATAAACAAGCAGCAATACACATAGTGACAGTACTGTTTGAGGATCAACAAGGATGCTTGAGCCTGTGTGGTGGAGCAGCAGGACATGAGGCTGAGGGAGCAGGCTGGATTGGTGGAACAGGTTGTTTTGAGCTGAAAGCTGTGTTGAAGGAGTGGAAAGCATCCAGAGAATCTCATTAAATAATCCTGTACTTCTGAATACTTCTTTATTCATGCAAATATCCCAAGAAACACTTGACAAAAAAAAAAAAAAGGGATAAAAGAGGGAGCTTTTCACTGTGAGAAAAGAGGGAGCCCAGACAGCATATCAGAAACTTCTGACAAAAGTCCTCTATTCCTTTCAGTGAAGAGAAATAAAAGAAAAAACAGATTTGGGGGCTGAGAGGTGAAAATTTGAACAAAGGCGAAGTTCAGTGGGTTTGTGCCATTGAATGATTTATATCTTCTCAGCTCTGTCATGGTGAAGATATTAAAATAGAAATAAGTTACCATGGGTTACAGGGAAATGATCACTGGAAGGTTACATGCACTGTGTTTTTCTTAATGTATTTACTGAGCACTTCACTGGCTCAAGAGACTTTGCACATATCGGTACTTTTTATGATGTTTTACCTTTTATGTGATAGCTCTATTACCTACGAAGTCAATGCAAACAGCTAGTGCTTTTTTCTCTGTAGACACTGAGTTTTGAATTACCAAAACTGGCCACCAAACTGGGACCTGCTGGACTTTTATGCATGTGATCTCTTCACCTCTTCTACCCAATGGGCTGTGGATTGACAGCTATTTTTTGACTCAGTTTTACTATACTTATTGTTATGTATATTTCAGATAATTTGTGCTTATAAAAAAAAATACGTTATGTTGGTGAGAAATATTCTTATAAGGTTTTAAGCATGCAAGCCAGAGCTGGGGAATTGCTTCACAATATATTGAAACCACCACTGGCAAGAGGGAGGAGGACCTCATGTGCAAACGAATAAACATAGCTCCCTGGAGATGGGTTGCTCCCCAAGGTGATCCAGGGAACGCCCAAGTGATCAATAAATATCTAAGATTGAGCTAGCTGGAGCCATCGGAAAGATACATCTCAATGCCAAGTTCCAGTAACTCAATCATGGACGTTCATCGCTCTCCAGACATGGTTGTGTTCATCTGATGTGGAATAAAGAAACTCCATGAATATGTAGGACTCTGAAAAGAAGAAAAGCTTGATCACAGAAAACCCGGCCTCAGGCAGAATAGACAGTATAAGAACGGCTTGGACAGAACAGTCAGTGTGAGCACAGGAGACCCAACGCTGTAGCAGTCAGACCTGTGTCTCACCCAGCGCCGATCCGGGGCTCGGCACTGTCCTTTTGATTGTGGCTGTCTTAGACCAAATCTTGATTGCTGAATAAAAACTTATTAAATATTAATTCGGCTGGATAATTTTTACCTATAACACCTATCTCTCAATGTGAGTTCTTCCACAGTGATATGATGTTGCTACTAAAAATGAAGCTCAAACAGACTGAAATGACTGGTAATTTCTCACTAGTGGAAATCAATTTCCAAATAAACCCTGCCCTTGTACTCCATTTAATGGTGGGAAAGTAAACCTGAAGAAATAAACAACAACTATGAAAACAACAGCAACAAAACCCAACAACAGACAAAACAAGACCAAAAAAAACCTAACCAACCAACCAAAAAAACACCCCATAACAAAACCACACACCCACACACAACAAAGCCTAGCTATTTATTATGCAGTCTATTCTAAAGGCAGGAAAAAGTACAAATGTCTTACTAAAACATATTCTGTATTTCAGAGGCACCATGAACAGCCATATGATGTGGTAGTTTCTATAGTGACAACTTGCTTTCCTTTGAAAGTTTGCTAAGCAATCAGACAAAACCAGAGCAACCGGCTGTGCTGCTGTGTAATTATTTCCCCCATCATCCCCCAAAAACACTGAATACACAGCTTTTCTACCCTTGAATTGGGAATGCCCCTCCCTACAATATAGCCTTTGTTGCATGAGAGAAAGGAGGGGGAGGTGTCAGAAGCAGCTCAGCGGTGCTGTGGGGAGCAGAAAATTGGTCATGTTGCTGAAGTGGCTTCTGGCTGGTAGTCTGGCATCTGGCTGGCTCCAGCGGGACCCTCGGTGGGAGCGCTGCCCGCCAGGCATGCCATCCCTTCCCACGAGGAACCACAGCCAACTCATTGGCGCTGCCGTCGGGGGCGAATTACCAAGCTGAGCAGTGTAAACAACACTAACAGAAGCACAGTGTCACACTTGGGCTTTCTGAAAAACCTCCATGGACTGACGCAGAGTGCAGTTACTGATCCTGAGAGAGCGATACAATCAGATAGTTTCAAGGAAAAATAAAAGATGGTGGTTTTTTCTGGTTTTTTTTTCCCTAAGCCTTTTGTTCTCTTCCAGCATGTTTGCCCTAGTTTAATTTGATAGGTATTTAACAGCAACACTTTTCTGCTTTGCAATATGAGCACTTCTACGGTAGAGCTCTGAGTGAAATCACATTCTTTACTCCTTCTCTAAGTTTTCAGCTGTCTTTTATGAATGCCTGGTTGAACATTAATTCCTAGAGAACAGAGAATCAGAGGCAGACTCAGCAGAAGTTCAATTCTTTTTCCTCCCAGTGGCTGCTCCTTTATTAGTAGTGTTCCCCTTGATGTTGCCACTTTACACTTCAAGACCCACGAGACAATTCCCTGTGGCTGATTGACAAGAAGAGAATATAAGCACTTCATATTTTTCCCACTTCTTTGGGAAAAAAACCCAAAATACTTGGTCTCCAAAGAAATACGACTCACCTGACAGCGCAGACTGCAGTAGCACTGAGTTTAACCTCCCTTCTAATGCAATACTGTTCCAAATATGTCCTGGGTAGTAGAGTAAATAATTCAGCAATGCATGATCTATTTTATTTTTTTCAGTGCTCCTTCTTCCAGAATGGTAGTGTGACGATCTTTATTTCCTATCCTTGAGCTTCTTAGTAAAAATTTCCCTTCTTCCTGAATTCTGGATTTATGGCAAACATTTTGAGAATTCAGTGCTCAAAACTAAGGCATGTTGACTAGACCATCAGTTACGTGACCCTGTTCTCTTGTGTTTAAGGCTTCATGGCTTTTCTGGGTGAATATAGTTTGTGATTAAAAGCTTGGGAGATCAATTTGTTTGGAGAAGGGTGCTTTGGGTAACAAACCTGTGAATTTGACACTTCTTCTCTTCAAGTACCATAAAAACAAAGTGAAATTGCCCAGAAAATTAGCATACAGGTAAAGAGTGTACTCCAAGCAACAGTCAGAGAAAAACATCTGCATACCTTTGTTTGTGGTACCTAAAAATAAGTTGGCACACTGACTGTGAACTGTTCTTGTGATAATTAATTTTATTTTTGCTGAATAATGTTCTGGAACTAAAGTGGAGTATAGTTATGCTGTGACTTTGGAAGGACACTTATAGTTCTGATGTATTAATATTCTAATATTGGGTAAGACAAAAGCTTTGAAAAGGAAAAATTGTTACTGCAGGATGAGTTTTTGGCAAGAGAAATATCATCAAAATTATTGTACTTAACATACACTGAACTTAGATGATGCTTTAATTAAAAGAAAAAAACATGTGCACACAAAGAAGATCTTAACAGCTTTTAAGCTGAGGAGATTGAGTTGTGAATGAGATTATGGTCTCAGTAATTAATCTTCAGTCTGATGAAATATTTTGCTTCTGCACCTGTGACAAATTCAGCTGTTCTAGACACACTTTGTAAAGAAACACCATAAATTAACATGAAGTCCACACATAAATACTGAAGAATCAGTGACAAGCTGATAAGAATAGTGGCTGCAGCAGTGCTCCAGAAATTAGGAAAGGCAATTTTAATATCTCACTTTGCCATAGACTGTCTCTGAGACCTTGAACAGGCCCTTTAACCTGGGTCAACATTAAGTGATCTGCGGTACATGGTCTGAGCTGCAACACTCTCACTGCCATCCATAAGGCAAGGTCCAAAGTTAGTCTATACCTGGCATAAAGAAATTTATATTTGAATGGCTTGTTGCCTTCTCAGTGAGGAATATCCTTTATGGGTAAGAACAATAGTGTTCATGGCTGAGATTCTCAGTATTTGTCAAAGCTGACCTCATTTCCTTCTGTGAGATCAGAATCAAGGTAATGCAAGCTGGCTTTGAACGTCTAGCTTTACAATGTCATTTGAACATTACTGCTAGCATCAACTGGTTTGTTTGCAAGAGCAACAGAAAATGCCATTCACGTTATTTCTGTGATTTCTATATTGTTGTTGCAAAAATGCTGGGGAAATAGAAATAAATAATTTCATAGAAATGTTTATTAGTTTACTACGTGGCAGGATTTGTTTACAGGTAGTAAGTGGGTAAGCTAAAGAAGAAGTCAGATATTGAAATGCTTATCACCTCAGCTGACTTCACCTGAGCGTTGGAGAATTTTCATGATGCATTCACAGATGCGTTGGAGTGATTTTCATGCAGGCTGGGGGGAAGCTTGGAGAAATCTTGCATATTTTTTTTTATGCACAGAGAGGGTTTTCTTTGAAACAGCATGTTTGTTTCAGCGATCCCCTTCCTGTTAAATATCCAGTCTTCTCAGGAGACAAGAGCAGTGACAGACCTTGGTGCTGTGACTCAGGTGACAGCTCTGTAACCCCATGCTTTCCACAACCTCAGAGTGACTGTCACTCCAACATTTTCTGTGCTTGTAAGGAGTTGGGTTTCCAGGCTTATTTCCTCCCAAGCCACATCCTGAGTCCCTCTCATGTAGTGTAGTGCTGTCACCTACTAGTCCCAGGCAAATGGTGGATTGGGTTCATTTTTCTCTTGCTATTTCACCCTAGCTGTGCTGATTAGAAATGCATCTTCTTATTTCTAACATGTAAGGGAGAAGTGTCTCCCAAGGTCACAGGTCGGCTTCATTCAACCCCAGGGTAATGGATCTCCCATTACATTTTCACTTCTTTCATGCTTCATTTTGCACTTACAAGTGCTTACTTTCAATGAAAGCTCAGTTACTTCCCTGTTGTAGAATTGAATTTTAAATTGCCTGCAAGGTTTTTTCATCATCTGAAATGAGAAGAAATAAAAAATTATAACAAGATTTTTCAACTTTGTAAATACACTTCTGCATGTCACCAGTGCAAATATGGCCTTTCACCAGGGGCAATAAGTTTGCAGCGACCTTACCAGAAGGTCAGATGGGATGCAAAACAGGTAGCACTTGCTTCAGGCAAGGGCAGATGAAGGTTGTATATACTCTCCTGACTGATTTATATCTGGCAGCAGGGAGGAGGATTCATTATAAGAGCACGTTCCTGAAATGCAGGTGAGCTGTTGGGGCCCTCTGAGGTAATTGCTGTACCATGTTGTAGGTCACTAGAAGAAGCCTGAGGGCTAAGACTCATCAAAAGATAAACTGATAAGAGATAGGAGGCACAGTCACTGCTATGAATGTGTAGGTTGTAGGATATGGACCGGCCTGCAGGTACAAATACCCAAAGGTATCACGTCCCATAGTTCTCTTTCCTGAAGTATTGCAAGAAAATATGATACACCTGTTATTAAAGAGACACCCAGGATTATAAAATACTGTGGTTGCAATGACATTTTCCTCATGCAAGTGGTTAAAATGCTCCATTCAGGAAACAAATTAATTCTTAGCATCAGAAAACAGGAAAGCAGTAGTAATTTTCTTAGATTAGATGGAAAGATGCAACTGAAAATATCCCGCTAACATAAGAGGAAGTTCCCAAATTCTTAATGAGACATTATTTGTCTCAGATGGTAATACTGCCAAAAATTGTTAACACACTGAATTAACAAGATTATTTTGTAGCTAACTGTTGTTCTCTGTTGATACTTAAATTTTCTGACCAATTATGCAATATTGTCAGGTGTTGTTAGAGATATTAGAAGTTCACCTAGACATGCTCCAGGGCAACATGCTGCTACTGACCCTGCTGGGATCAGGCTTAGAGGACCTCCAGAGGCGTCAGCCAGACCATAGAATTTTGTGATTCCTTTTTGCCTAGTGCTAAAACTGCTATTAACTACTCGTGTTCCCCTTCTTTCCTTTTCATTCCCTTCCCAAAATAAACAGATTTGATAATCACATTTATCTTCTGGGTTTAATGAACAATTATAAATTAAATAGAAATTTTGAAGAGGGATAAATAACATTTTAAAATTAATGCCTAGTACAGTAGCCAGAGAGTGGATGCTGCTGCCATGGGAAGAGCAGCACTGGAGGGTACTGTGGGGACTTGTTTTGTGACTATTCCTCCTGCACAGCAAAATTTCCTGCTTCTCTCTGAAGAGGTGGCTGGAAAGTGGAGGGGAGGCAGAGAAAACCCTCATCTGTTCTGATAGCAAGATTTATTGATTCTTGAGAATATTGCATTTTAGAGTGATCTGCCTTTTCCAGTTAATGCAACTTGAATCTGAGCCTGGAAAATTTACGATGCTTTTTTAGATCAATACAAGCCTGCCCTGAAGAACATCATATACGCAGTGACCAAAAAATTGAGAAATACAACTTAGGTGTTTCAGCTGCAGAGAAAGGAATAACAAATATGCTTTGGAGATGAAGTCTGATTTTGCTATGGAGTGATCCAGCTGTTTGAGACACCAAGAAGAGATCACAGAATATGTTATAGCCTACAAATAATCTTGTGCAACAGCAGAAAAAATTTTGAATGAAAACAACCCAGAAAACCACATTTAAAAAAAAAATCTACATCATTCCTAAGGGAAGACAAGCATTGGTCCTAATAGCACACCTGAGTTCTGAGAAAAAAAATTTACACATAAACATAAAATATTTCATATAAAACACATTTTAGAAATCTGGCCCACTACTTATACCTTAATCATTCTTTGCCAGTGGGCCAGTGTATGTCATTTGCCTAGTCTCTGTCATGCTCAAGACTATAGCTCATGATTTGAGAGGTGCCTTCAAGGCAAGTTATATCATAATTGTCAATTACGTTTTGTGTCATTTTCTTTCGTTAGGGAGTGAGGTTCAGATGTCCTGCAAATTGTGTTCAGTGTTAGTTACCACAGTATAAGACATAAAGCCATTAGAGAGCATTCAAAGGAGAGTCACGAGCATGGTGAAGGGCCTTGAGGTAAACTATGAGGAGCAGCTGAGATCACCTGGCTTGTTCAGCCCAAAGGACACAGAGGGGAGACTTTACTGCAGTTACAACTTCCACGTGAGGAAAAGAGGAGGGGCAGGCACTGATCTCTTCTCTGTGGCAGAACCCAAGGGAATGGCCTGGAGTTGTGTCAGGGGAGGTTTAGGTTGGGTATTGGGAAAAGGCTCTTCACCCATAGGGTGGTGGAGCACTGGAACAGCTCGCCAAGGAAGTGGTCACAGCACCAAACTTGACAGAGTTCAAGAAGCATTTGGGCAATGCTCTCAGGCACATGGTGCATTCTTGGGGATGATCCTGTGTAGGACCAGGGGTTGGACTTAACGATCCTTGTGGGTCTTTCCAGTTCTGCATATTCTATGATTCTGTGAAGAATTGTGTATATGCAACCCTTCAGTTCTTAAAATGGTTTTATAAAAAAAGATAGAGAGATTTTTTTACATGGGCAGATAGAGATAAGACAAAGAGGAATTATTTTATATTGTTTTATATATAATTATATATATATAAAAGAACGGACATTTGGATTAGATGTTAGGGGGACATTCTTTACTGTGAATATGGTGAAGCATGGCAATACATTGCCCAGAGACATTGAGAATGCTGCATCCCTGGCAGTGTTCAAGGCCAGGCTGGATGGAGCTCTGAGCACTCTAATCTACTGGAAGGTGACTCTGCCTGTTGGAGGGGTATTGGAACTATATGATCTTTAGGGTCCATTCTAACCCAAACCATTCAAAAAATCCCAAGGGCTCTGTACTTTTCTTTGAGTTCAATTCTTTTGTTTCAGCAGGGTTTCCTCTCTCTCCCCACCCCTGCTTAACCTTGATCACCTGGATTACTCAGAACCTCTAGTAAACTCCAATAAGCACGGATTGTATGTTTTCCTACTGTGCCAAATTAACTCTGAGTTGTATGGATGACACATAAATGCCACTGTCACTTCCTTCCCTGTGGTTCTTGCTTTTTCTTCCAGAAATATGTTCCAAACATACTGTCAAGCCCTCAAAGCCCTCTAACTTCAGTGTCAATAAAGGATCTGACCACTGCCAAGGTCATTAGAACTTGTGTGAATTGTCAGTAATTGGCATATATCTAGCAGGACGACTTAAGTACCACTTCAGTAGCCAGGTATATATAATAAAGTCTATATATAATAAAGCCTGTGCCTGGGCCTCTTGGCCCATTTTTCATGTTTCAGCCCTTTTCCAGTCTTGAAAGCTGTGCCCATTTAGGGGAAGCCACCACAAGGTTGCCATTCTGCTGCACCCAGAGGAATGAAGGTATCCATCTGTGGTCTGTGATGGGGGAAATTGCACATGACCTTGCTACTACACTCCTGCAGAGCATTACCAGTGGGGTAGTGGGTAGTAGGAAGATTTGCTTAACTGTGGTTGCTTTCCACAAATTACTAAATCCTGTTTCAGGTTCCACTTAAAATCCTGAAAAACTAAGTGGTGCTCTCAGGTAGAACTTCCTTAGCTCCAAGTCTGGGTGTGAAGAGACCCTCTTAGGAATATCTGCAGCAATATCTGCAACAACAGCATACAAGTAGTCTCATGTTGATCCCATCCTCCTCCTGATAAATCCTTTCCTTTGTCAGAGGCACTGGTGCAAAGCACATCCTGCCCCCCTATAAACAGAAGATGCATGCATTTTTTAGACTGTAGGATTCTTTAGACTGCTGGTTAACTACGCAGATGTAAGACGCTGATTGGCTAGTGTTTAATGAATTGTGGAAATCAAAGTAAAATGGGGTTCTGCCTCTGTTTTGTAACATGCCATGTCCCAGCATTGCAGTGTGCACCTTGCTGCCAAACACTGCTGAGTTCTGGAACTCATCCAGTCCCCATCTGTCTTCTGAAGCACCTCGTGCAGGTACCTAGGGCCCACTGAGGAGAACTGTGAAATACTGAGAGCAGTAAAGATATGACAAAATTGACAGAAATGCTTATAGATGAGACATCAAAAAAAAGCATTAGGGAAGCATCAAGAGAGTAATTCATAAATGGCCTTTTTTTTTTTTTTTTTTTTTTTGTAGATTGGTGAGTGATATGTACCTGGAAATCCAAAGGCAAGTAAGGGTTCTGCAGATTAATCCCCAGAATTTTATAGTTTTCCATCACTACTTTCCCAGTACAGCTGCAATGGATTGCAAAGCATTTCACAGATGCCAAGCCTCTGTGATTCAACCCTTTCGCCTGACATTCTGCAAACAAATGGTTCATTTTCAATAAAGGTCAGAAGTTAAAGGGAAGCAGGAGAGCTATAAAATGAAAATGTATGCTATCTGAAACACTGTGACAGAAGCAATATAGAACAGATATTGGTAATGCAATGTAAACACTGGATGCAAGTCCAGTAACAAAGCTAGAAAAACAGCATTTCAGCCAGCAAAACCCTGAAAGAAGAACTGGAAGTCTGAAAAAGGGTTTTAAGCTTGTCAGCCTCTGTTTTGCCCCAGTGGTTTGAAATTGCAGCAGCAGGGGTTCTTGTTTACAAAGGACATCTTTCATCTCCATACTGCCAGAGACAGTGAAAGGCACCACACACTCATTTTTTGTCATGGACACTTTGAACTGTGAGGCAAATCAGAAGGGAAGGTGTTGCAAGGGCCTTTGTGGAAGTAAGGGTGAAATGCTACGGGATAATAAGTAGTGAGCTGAAAATGAGCTTGCAGGCCACTCTTCACAGAGCCAGAGCCACTGCATTTGTTGCTGCTTTGTGATGGAGTGGCATTTCCCCAGGGAATATCACATGTATGTGTATATGTGTGTGTGTGCCCTTGCTTTTCTTATTCAGCTTTCTCAGGAGCTGCCCACAGACGACAGCTGAAAGGCCCTAATGAAGGTCCTGATTAGTGTCCCAGTTTTAATTGGGGATACTCACTTGCCAACACTAGAGTTTATTTAAAACTTTATCGAGAGATTACTTGCTGTTTATTAGAAATTATTTGCTGTTTTTGAAAATTTAGACACCATGAAGTGTGCATGAAGACTCATATGAAAAAGTTTAGTGTAGAATTATTAGTTGTCCTTGATCTGTAAAAGAAGGTTGGCACATCTTCAGTTTTACTTCTCCAAATGAATGGTAATTGTGTTTGCTGTGTTTCACTTGGGATTAGTAATACTTTGTGTTTTCATCCCAAATCAATCTGAATTAGCTTCATTCTCTCAGTGATTAAACAATTGCCCCATTTCAATAGTGTCACTTATTGCTTATATATTGGATGAAAACAGACTCCCTCTCTTCTTATTTTGCACATTTCTGCCTCTGAGTTTGAGCTGGTGAGTGGAAAAGGTCAAATGCTAGCAAGATTCAAACTGGTGTTTGAGTTTAAAGGTACGTATGCTTAACCTTCATTTATATCTGCTTTCATAGAGAATTAGCATTTCTGTATGTATGCAAAGGCGAACTAAGTATCTGACAATGAATGTATGAATTTGAATGAATAGATGAATACCCACTTACATACAAAAAAACATGTCTGTATGTTTCATATACAGTTCCAGACGCAGGAGTTTAAAAACTAGTAGTGAAAATAAAACCTTAATGTAGGCAGTAGCATCAAGAGGATGGAGACAACCTAATGTGGTAATTAAAAAGAACTGTAGAGCTGTCATGAAACAATATCTATGGTACCAAAGCTGACTTGCATCAGGGTGAGTGATAGCAAAATTACCATGGGTGGTTCAGTGTGTAATGAATTTCAGGTTTTCAATGCTGTGTCAGTGATGGAGTATATTATTACATGGCCAAAGGGGTCTGATATGAACACTTATTAAGTCTTATGACCCTTCAAGCAGATTCAAGCTGTAACATGCCAAATCTGTCACTGAGTGTTATGCTAATCTCCCATTGACTTTTGTGGCAGTTTCCCTTTCAAAGTGATGGCAAAAGGCCAAGGGCTCTGAGGAGGGTGGCAATGTCCCTGCAAATGGACATTATAAATGGAAAAATAAGAACTTTGTTAACAATGAATTTTAGGTATGTTGGGACTTAAATTGTTCTGCTATCTTTTAATGTGCCTTTGTGAGGCATACTGTTGGAAATACTTAAGTTCTCAGACTCTTCAACAATAGGAAGTGAGCAAATCAAAAATTCTGAGACTTGACACAAAATGTAATAATGGAAAAAGAAATTAGGATGCCAAAAGTTAAGTGTAGTGCTTCTGAAATGACAGGGAGGAGCATCTAAGAAAACTTTAGAGAGTAGGAACTTTAGAGGGCAGGAAATAGGAATCATACACGTGTTGCTGCATCCAGGCACTGAGTGAAAACTGCCCGGGCAGCTCCTGCTCTGAACTTTTACAGCACATAATCGCTTACCTTGGAAAATATTGTAGCATCAGCCTCAAGATCCTCCAGTTTCATTGTTTTTGAAGCTTGTCCTGGAATACTAATTATCTATTGGTTTTGTTTCATGCAAGGTGGGGCCTCCATTGCCTTGATTAGCTGATTTAGTAGAGCTCAGGTGCTCCTCTCACACATCATGCTTGGGTGGAGGGCATTGTTTCATTATAGATCCACTGTGACTTGCAGTTTTCTATTTTCTTGCACTGCTTCTGAGGGCTGTGTAGCTGATTATTTAAGTGCCCTCTTATTAGGAAACATTCTCTTGTGTTAAGCAAACAGACATCAGCTTTATTAAATATAAATTGCTCTATAAATTTTGGTCATTAGAAAGCCATTAGAAAGCATAGACAGAAAAAAAAAAGTATGTTGAAAAGCTCATTTAGCAAAATGGGAGTATTATAATAATCATTACAAAATGAGGAGAAGAGGTTTGATAGATTTTGAAAGTCCCTGATTGACTGAAAACTAATGTTTTGGTGCTCACATTCTCTCTAGAGAAAACAAGCAAAGAAATAGATAGTGGTTGGAAATTATGGCGAAGACACATAAAAGTGTCTAGTTACAAAACAAAACAGAGGAAAGCAAGTGGTGCTGAGAGGATATGAAAGATGGATTGAACAAAATTTAAATATCAAACACAGCCAGCCAGAAGAAAACAGCAGAGATGAGACAGGTGGCACTTATAAAACCTGAGGCTTTCCTGCAGGCAGAGACCAGAGACCAGCTAGGACGCTGCTGGAGCAGGGTGGGTGGTCCCTGCAACACATCAGAGCTCACTTACTTATTTATATGCAAGTGATGAATTCTGCTCCTCTCTATTGTTAAGTGATGAACAAAGAGACCAACTCTCACCTGAAATTTACACAGGCCTGTGCAGATATTTTGTCTCCTGTAGTCTTTCAGATCTTAATATTTTTCCCACTCAGGATTTTAAATGAGATTTTTTTTTGACATGGAGGAATACCTTAGAGAGTGAATAGTGTCACAGGCAGGACACCTTTGATTGCTAACAGAAAATCTGGAAGCAGCATCTTCGTGACCTTACATTTTGTGGGACCTTTGTGTAGCCAAAATGGTTCTTGAGGAGTATAAATCATCAGTGAAACATATAGATGGGGCCATTTCTGAAATGTAATAAAAATAGGGGGCCTGAATTATTCAGCTCTGTATTTGCTTTTGAAGTTCATTGCAAAGCAACATGTTTGCTTACAAAAGCCCTAAAGCTATGAAAATGCAAATAGGGAGCTGGGATACTACATGCTGTTGAAGACCATTCATATTCACTGCTCCTATGCAATTGGAAACAAATCTGGGCTACTAAGTTTAGTTATCTGCAAGACCAAGGGATGCTAACATGTTTCTGATCCTTCCAGCTCATAAATATTTTAGAAGATGCTTCTCTTTGCTTGGAAAGCTTGGTGGGGTGATAGAGATGTGTGGGTTGGCAGAGGGCAAACTGACTGTTCAGGGCAGGACAAGCCCTTTCCTCTGGAAGCCAGCTCCCCAAGAATCCACCAGCCTAGCTCCTCCTGGGAGAGCAGTGTGAGTCCAGTTCTGAAGTCTGAAAACAGGAGCTGTATAAGAGGAAAAATGGCATAATCTCTGTGTGTATACTTGTGCAGACACATAGCTATAGCACATGCATGCAGATACACATATTAGTTTCTCTACGTAGCACGTTTCTCTACGTAGCACATATATAAAAAGCCATAAAGAACCACCGTGTAAGTGTACAGTGTTTAATTTTAGCATGGCTAAAACAAAGGCACCCTGGTGGGACAGAAAGAGAACCATGAACAAACTACTGTATAGGAAGCAGCAATTTCATCCATGTACATTAGGCAAATTCTCACTCCTTTTTGAAACACAGTGCTGTCTTGAACATGCAGGTTAGGAGGAGGCAGATGGTGAGCTAAATTGAGCTTAAACAGCTAATCTACATGAACACCCTCTCTGGTTACCCTTGCTTTCTTCTCTTCCTCATCTATCTATTTGTTTGGGGCAATTGTTTAATTCTATTATTGATGGAAATATGTTGGCCTTGAATACTCCACAGCCCATGGTTTTGTAGGAAGAGCCAGGACCGAGCCAGAGAAGGACATTTGCATCTTTGTGAAGTAGTCACTGTTGTTTTCTTTCAGATTTCTGCCACATCCAACACAAACTCATTCACCCTGGAAGTGAGCTAGTGCATAAAAAAACAACACATGTGAATAATGATAGTAATAATTATATATACCTGTCGCCATTGAGGCAGGATGGGAACGAAAGAGAGTCCAAGTCAGAAGACAAGAAGAGAATTTATTTATTTCAAATACACTGCTCTTTTTATAGAGAACATTGTGCAGACCATTTCATTGCTCTTAACATAAGAGCATCTCATGACATTGGTGCGCTGTGAATGATGCACAGTGGCAGAACATATCTATAAACAATGTGAACAACAAGAGAGATAGAGAATTATTTACAATCATTTGAAACTCTTCCTAGGCCCAGCCTGGTAGAAATGTCTCCTTTTCTCTCTGACTGAACTGAGAATATCCACCTATACCTGCTTGTAAATGAAGTAAAACTGAATAATTCAACAATAACATATTTCTTCCCCAAGGAAGGTACATGCTTCTAGCCAGGCGGAATATAAACAAAGGCTTGTGACCTCTACGTGAGAGTTTCCCTGTTCAATATTGCACAATGTGCTTATTTCTTACATTAGTAAACCATATTTTCTTTATTCTGGCAGACTTTCTTGAAGGCCGGGAAATTAGGAGGTTTATGCTTTTTGTGTGGCAATGAACATAGGCTGAATTTCACAAGAATTTTTCGTTCCCAGTTCTTTTGTAATAGACGTATTCTCTGAACCTCTGAACTTTCCCAGATCATGGGGTGGGCAGCATTCCCACAAATATACATATTAAACTAGGAATTGGTTTCATGCCCTCAAAAAAAAAGACCCAGGAAAACACTGCTTGGACATACTAGACTTCCAAATTCCCACTGACCCCAGGGTACACAGTCCAGGGAGTCTGCAATATAGGATGTATCAGAGATCACCTCATGTCATGCCTGGAACTCTGTTTTTCCCACTGTTGGAGTTTCAGCATGGGTGGGGGGGGAAAAGGCTGTTGTCCAGCTGGTTGCAGCTGCAGGATGAGTACAAGGGGGATGGACAGGGGCCTGCACAGCCACTGGGGTCTCCTCTGCTCCCAGACGCGCTCGGGGCTTGTGTGTACGGATGTGTGGTAACACAGACCATGTTTCCATATCTTCCCCTCCTCAGTCTGTACAGCAAAGGACAAACCTGACTTGAGACACACAGCAGCTCAGAGGGAAAAAGGGATGATCTTGAAAGGCTGTAGAGTAAAATGTGTCTAATACAGAAGATGGATGTGCAGTGGGAAAAAAAGTGAATATAGGACTGTATTTTTCTTATCATTAGAGTCACTCTGGAACTAATATAAGTACTATAAGTAGGTATACAGTGTATAAGATGGAGGCAAATTATCTCAGTTCTGAGGAGTTTTTTTGTTTATTTTCGGTTTGTTTTTTTTTGTAAATGAGATGGCTTCTGTGCTATAGAAGCCCCTTTGAAGTTAATCAAACTGTATATAAAACGCTGGCACACATTTCATTTTAATATGCTATGCCATTCTATATTTACAACCCGTATAGCAGGCAGGATGCTGATCTCTTCTCTACCTATACACATCCCGAATAACTCCACCAGTCAATACATGGCGATGGCTATCTGACAGCACAGTGTGCTCATTTATTTACCAGCCACCACCCACTAATCATTGGCTGCTTCTAAAATATTGCTGCGTCGTAAGAGCAGCAGGGCCATCCTAGTTAATTCTGTGTCCTCGTGCCCAGGCTTTGCAATGCTCTACATATGCTTTATACCTCTGGTGGGACGTCTGTGCCCACACTGAGCTGTTCTGCCAGCTTCTAAGCAAGAGTTGCTTCTGGGTACCAGCTCAGCCTGAGCTGCCTGCTCTGGGAGAAACAAGCATTTTCAAAGCAAAAACTAAGCACCTGCTGTAGTGCAACCTCCAGACTGTTGGGTGGGGATTTTTTTGGGAGGGGGTATGCATGGAAATAAGATGGCACTGAGTAGGAGAGGTTCCCTACCAAAGAAGAAGAGATTTTAACATAGCAGACACTAAATGCATATTATCTTGGTTCATAAGGCCAGTATTTTTTAAGCACTTAAATTCTGAAAAGCAGAGATCAGTCAGCTCTTCAGAAATCTCAGTCAGTTCAGACCCTGCAAGAGCCCCTTTTTAAAAATTCTGACACATGGATTTTCTCTGCCCTGTATCCTAGATTTTTCTGAACCTCTTCTGGCAGCTCAGTGCAGATTCTGAATAGCATCACAAAGTGGAAACTCAGCTCTGTTTCTTATTTCATGAATAAAGATTTGACAAGTGATGTGGATATTAAGATCAAATCCAGTCTCATCATGATTCTTTCATGAATCTTCTGACTCAACTTATTCTAAACTTTGTCTGAGTATGCAATTAAATAATGCCTGCTCAAGGGATGGGATTAGTAAATAAGTATATATCAGTCCAATGTAATTTGAAAACAGTGCCCAGTCTCACACTGATGTGATTGGCAGTGGACAATAAGACAGTGACTGTGTTTTTTTCCATCAGAATAAAGACAGCTCTGTAAATTTCATTCCAGTGCATCCAACTGCTCCCTGCCTCCTCTTGCATACACTCAAAAGCAAGTTCTTTTATATTAGTCAATAAATAAAAGATCTGGCCAGTATTTTGGAATCCAAACATTTCATTTATTTTATATTACTTTAATCTGAACACATGTCACAGGAGCTGTGGTTGCTGTGAATCAGTGTGTTACTACTGAGATATGAAGCATATGTGCCTGTGCCTTGAAAGAAAGCACCGCTACTTTGTAGATGTTTTTGCTTTGCAAATTAAAGCATTTTTAAAAATTATGCATTAAATCTAAAAGGTAAACACCATTTATCAGTAAAACACAATATGATCATCCATTTTGACAGCCAAGTGATATCTCGTATTTATAGGAAGATCATTATATGCATCCAACTTTTTTTTTTTATTATTGCATTTCCAACATTGCCAGCTGAAGCAGGAATGTGAAACCAGGGAAATTAAGGCCTCTGGGTTTTGGTAAACTACATGAAAGGATTTACTACATTGGTACTGAGTAACAAATCATACCACTGAAGAATCTATTAATGGGCTCCTTGTCAGTGAAAGAAAACAAGTCCATAAGATAGCAACTGAAAAAATAAGGAAAAAGGACAAATACAATGGTCACATCATAGTTCAAATTTATAATGAAAAATGAACAAATAGCCTGCCTTCTTTCTTAAAAGGAAAGGAAAAAAAAAAGGTAACTATAAAGGTAAGGGTATGAAAATGTTCCTTTACAGGACCTCAGTTCATAAGAGCATGATTGCTGGGTATAAGAATCAAAATTGCGAGAAGCATCATGCCACAAACAAGAAATTCCATCATCAGCCTCCTGGGATATCATTACACTGATGGAGGACAAAATCAAAATGATCTGGATAGTTTTTTTCAGAGCTGTACTCATGGCATCCATCCAACAAGTCCAGCATTACCCAGCATGCAAATTAAAGGGGAGCTGTCAAATATCTCATGGAATCTTATCTCATGGCATCTCACTTTATTTTTTCAAATGTTGAATGCTGTTGTACACATATATCAAGCATGTAGACAGCTTTAAACCACATTTTAGCTAATTCATCCATCACTAGCATATGTTTTTGGTTTTGTTTTTTTTTTAGGGGCTGGTGGGGCTGGTTCAGTTGAAAAGAAGGAATAATAATTAGAAAAGATTTAAGTGAAAGCAAAATGCTATTCACGGCACATGCCCTTTTTTTGTAACAAAAGAAGGAATAGAATATTTCTTCTATATTTATATTGTTTCATAACTGGAACATAAAGTCTATATCCTGTTCTATAAATGCATTAACAACAAAAAGAAAGCTAAGGATAATCTCCATTCTTTTTTGGATGTGGGGGGAGTTACATCTCGAATCCTGTGTTCAGTTTTGAGCAACTCACTAGAAGAAAAGAGGTGCTGGAGCGTGTCCAGAGAAGGACAATGAAGCTGCAGAAGTTTCTGGAGCACAAGTCCTGTGAAGAGCAGCTGAGGGAGCTGAGGGTTGGGGAAGGGGAGGCTCAGGGCTGGGGTGGGATGTGAAATGTGACTTACCACACTCTACAATTACCTAAAAGGAGGTTACAGAGACACGAGGGTTAATCTCTTCTCCTAGGTAAGAAGTGATAGGACAAGAGGAAATGGGGTCAAGTTTCACCAGGGGAGGTTTAGATTGTATACTAGGAAAAATTTCTGCACTGAAAGGGCTGTCAAACATTGGAACAGGCTCCCCAGGGTAGTGGATGAGTCAGTGTCCCTGGAGATACTTAAGATGTATAGATGTGGCACTTAGGCATTTAGTTTACCTGAGGACTTTGCAGTATTAGATTTAATAATCTTAAAGGTCTTTTTCCACCCAACCTTCTATGATCATTCTATGTATTTTCCACTTTCAGGTGTATTTTTCAGCAATTAGATGTAGACTACTAAATTGCTATTCTGTACATCATGTGTCCTGATTATCAAATGCTATTCTTGGACACATGCTTATTAAAAAGATTGTAAATTTACTGGATTACAGATTACACTGAAAAAATACAAGTAAGCAAACATCCATTTAAAACAATATAGAAACCATCTTCATAATTTATCTAATAAAAAATAAACATTTCAGTTAATGTCCCTTTGCAATGTCTCTGCCAAACCATTTCCATCTGAAGTAAAATAATTGCATTGATCACCATGGCATCACTCTTATTCTCTAATGGACCTGGAAATAGCTCTGCTCCTCATCTACAGAAGTGCTTATCCAAGCCTGAAGTAACTGTTTCAGAAACTCAAATCTGTTACTTCACCAAAGCTGATTCTTTGTCAAAAGTTAATTCATGAAAAATATTTTTTGTGTTTTGATTAGGAAAATGATCCAGTAACTGAAATAATCCAGGGTAAGAGATCAGAGTTAGAGACATTATTCCTTCTCTTTTGGGGCTGAAAGAGTCCATGACAATACAAAACAAAAAAAGCTGTATGGCTCTTGGTTTCTTAATGTCTTGCCTCTTTTTCCTGATCATTTTGGTGGATTTTGGCATGTAATTAATCTTTTAAGTTCAAGTTGCTACAAGAACATTACCAAAAAGAGTTATATGGCCCCAAACAGAGTATTCCCAAGTGAAGGTCTGGGGCTTCATACACTTATTTTTTAGATGGTAGTGTACAGATTTGACTTTTTTTTTTTTTTTAGCATGTAGGGGGAATTACATGTAATCCAAGGCTTTGTCTGGAATATTAACCATTACAGAATGATGGAGTTTGGAAAGGATCTTTAAGATCAAACTTGGTTCCAACCCTTCTACAATGGACAGAGACAACTTTTGCCTGAAGCCTGGCCTTGCACACTTCTTGAACACATATCTTTATTGCTGTTGAGTAGCAATGCAGTCATGCCATGTCAAAGCTGTGCTGTGCCCCCTTAGGTAATGAGTGAGGGTCACATCCTGTTCTGGGGTTGATCCCTTCCAAATGGAATTATATTGTGTGCATCGTACAGGCTTTGTGTTTCAACAAGGAGATGTTGTAATGATTCTTTCTGTTCTAGCTGCAATAATCCAAATAAAAGCATTCAGTCTAAAAGTGTGTGTGAGCTGTGAAGATGCAGGATATTGGGTTTCAGGGAGTAATATAAGAGTGTTGGGCTAGAATTTCTAATGTAACTGGGGACTCTTGAAAATTAGAGAGTAAACTATTTTCATTGTGCAGTAAACGACAAGAACTGTTCTAGCTATAGAGAAAACAAGGAACAAACTTTACTATCAGATTCTGTGAATGTTTTTTGTCTGTGAAAGTTCTTTGTCAAAACTCATGGTTTGAATTACCAAGCAAGCCTCTTTTTATGGTCACCTTGATGTCAGGTTTGCTTTGATTTTTCTCAGGTGTTGAAATTGATAACATTCCTTTCTGCTAATAACTACAGGGAAGCTCCCAGGTCCTTGTATCAGGCTTCTCAAAAATCCCGTTGTCCAAGTTCTGTCATAGAAAGATGAATTAAAAAAAAAAGTTTATATTAATTTGGTAATCTTTACTCTTCCCTGAACATTTATGCTAATTATTTGGCTTTTATTATTTCCACATCACTCTGAATAGAGTATTTCTGTTCTTATCTTATTGTTGACCTTACCCTTAGTCTGACTTCTATTTTGCCAGCTTGACACTGCTATCTTCAGAAGTAACAGGGGACTACTGTCGAATCTCAGACCAATACTTTGGTGAAGGCAATAAAATTTACCACTGTTGTAGCATTTCTAGAGTTTTTTTAACCAATGCTGAATTCAACTAATAGCCCTGAAAAGTTATGACATTTGAAAAATCCAGGGAAAATCGCTAAAGAAATTGGCTATTGCAGGAGAAAATCTTTGCAAAGTCATTCTGTCATCTGAAGTATAGGATAATAGGATTTAAATTATCATCTAGGGTACAGCTAGATGCATTCACCTTAACAGTTAATTTCACAGCGGTGGATATGTGATCTTTGTATGGACACAAAGGTGGTTCCTGTGTGAAAAATACAGTGCAGGAAAAGGAGTTGGGAGATAATGATAGTCTGTAGCACATCAAATATTTATATTTTTCAAAACTACAAAACCAGTGATTCACCCTGTGGTAGATCAGAAAAGAGCTGGGGCTTGGCTTGTTACACCTTCCAGGCAGTAAGTGGATGCCAACAGTAATCAGGAGACGGTGGGGAGTTTCTGAGCATGCCTGGTGGAGAGGCTTATTGTTTTCAAAGCCCAGTTTCTATCTTGAGAGAAGGAGGGAGCTGAGTTGTGCTGCATCACTCTCCTTGCAATCTGTTCTGGCACAATTCACTGTTATGTGTGAGGGAGTTCAGCCATCCACCAGTATTGCTTTCGGATAAGAGATATAACTAATGGAGTCTGAGGACTCAAAGTATAACAGTAGAAAAAAGTGAAAATATTGATGTGTTTTTAGGATGTGAAGGAATGGAATTTTGTGATAGTGTTCTGTTTTGTACAAGACTGATGCTCGAATGCAACACTAACCTATTTTCATAATAAGGTATGCATTAGAAGTCTCAAGACCTCCCCATTACTCTGATCCAGATAAAATGCAAGAAAAACAAAAAATGCAAAGGAAATCTTGAATGCTGCTGTTTGAGAAAAGCAATTTTCCTTACCTACATCAAAGAGACTACTCTCTGTCTAGCTGAGCTGATTGTTAGCTTTCCTTTACCATCACTGCTGAGCCTTCAGTTGGATGGAGTCCTAGTGCTAAAACCCTGAAACTTCCAGAGAAGGAGCACTTTTGGCAGCAGTTGCTGATGGTATAGCACCTTTCAAGGCAACTTGCTTATAAGCAATCACAGTGGAAATTTCTTCAGAGCCAGGTGGTACAGGCTGTGCTTGTCTTCTGCAGCCACCTGCAGAGATCTGGTTTTAAACCAGCTTTTAAGCCCCTCACACCATCAAGGAGAGCAACATAGCAGGAAAATCTTCATTTGCCTTTTTTTTCCCCAACCCATTCTCGTATTATGTTTCATGGAAAACTTCATGGATAGCATTTTCCCCTAGGGTTACAATAGCAAATTAAAACTTAAAGCAGGGGGTTTTGTCTGTGCTCTCCAGTGTTACACATTGTGGCAAACGTTTTGATAACAAAGGGAAGTCACGTTGGGCTGGCAACAGTGTAGTTATAGGCTGCATTTCTTTTAAGCTGTCAGGGAAGCAAGGAGCGGCATAGCTATTCATGACAGGTCTAAAGCTGGGAAAAGGAGAGTTGTAATAGCTCCACTTCTCTTGTCCAGCTCTGCTCTTGGAAACAGAGTTCATAAACCTCTGGTGATGGTGTTTCTATAGAGATGATGCCCTTTGCCATTTGCTCTTTCACTTTGCTGCCAGCAACTTGCACGAATGAAGTTTGATCAAAAATTTCTCCTAAGTGTTTTCTCTAAGATGGAGAGTTTATATGGCATTTAAATATATATTCAGACAGCCTCCTTACTAATCATTGCACAGGGGTTTTCCAGGTTTATGATTTCCCAAACATCTTCCATAAATTTTTTTTTCTCATACAACTGATTTAAATGACAGGTTAATACTGTACACCTCCAGCCTGTGTACAAGCTCACAAACTCTATGCCTGCAGCACTTATCTAGTTTTCTTGCAGCCCAGATATTGATCAGTTATCCCATTTTTTTTTTTTTAATTTTATGACAGATCCTATGGTCACCCAGGGGAGAAATAAAATGGCATCTTCTGTCACCAGGTGGTCCACCAGACCAAGGCTTGTGCAAGAGCAAGCCATTGTTAGACAGCACCTAAACCAACCTACCAGTCAGCCAGGCAACAGCAATTACCACTGCATGTTTGAAATTCCCTTTTGTGTTATAGAAAGTGGCAAAGACTTGTGGAATTTGGGCTCTCTTTCCAGATGGGTTTCCAAGAGCATGGGACTGTCATGATCACACTGTCTGAATTTTGTGTTCATACATTTTCTGAATTTGCATTCTGAATTGTTGATAATGTCATACAAAATTATGTTCCAGAGGCAACACTCAAGGCAAAACTGCTTAAAGGCCCTTCACTGATTATGAACAGATTTTTTTTTTTCAAATGCCTTATTGGACAGTTAAGTTTAGCTGAAACTCAGCAATAAAACCACTGAAAAAGTGACAAAGCATTCATGCTCTTCAGTCCAATTACCGTCCTAGTTCCAGCCAGGACAGGGTTAATTTTTGCAGTAGCCTGGAGGGGGCATGTCCAGGACTTGGAGATTATTCCAGACCACTTCACACTTTTTCCAGGGGCAGGGGAAAGGGGCTCTCTTCTGAGGAAAGGGGTTCTTTTCTGTCGGGAAAGCATGGCAGAGGAATAGCGGGGTAACATCGGCTCTGAGCCAGAGGGAGTAGTTGAGTGGCACTGGTTAGGAGCTGGGTGGAGCAGTCGGGGTGCTGTGGCTGTGGTCAGGTCAAGCTCTGCAGTGAGCATTTTGCAAGTGAATCACTCTCTCTTTTGTACACTTTTTTATTAATATTGTCAGTGTTTGTTTTCTTATCTCATTGCTGTTTCAAATAAATTGTTCTTACCTCAAACCTTTACCTTTTTTTTGCCTCCAATTCTCCTCTCCATACAGTGCAGGAGAGGGGGAGGAGGAAGGGGAGCAAGCAAGAAGCAACATGGTTTAGAGAGTCTCAGTGGAAGCACTGAGGTGCGGAGTATCATTCCTAAATCACAGCATGTGCCAATAAGACTCAGTATCTTCTAAGAAACAATGTGTTGTCATCAGCTGAGCAACCAAGACTACTTCATCCTTCATGCAAAACTAGTAACTTGGTTACTTTCCATATATAACACAAAATTTTAATATGAGAAGCTTAATTTTTTTTTCAAGTAATTTTTGGCATCTAGTTTAGTGTCCTGAATGTTTCAGTATCCTCAGTTCCCACTATAACAAGTAGAGGAAACAGGATGCTCCTGCGTTGTGCTCACAGCACCCCAGTTAGCCTTTTGCTCTGAACACCACCTCCTTCTCTCCTGACAATACAGAGAACAGAACTTAGGAAGGATTTATTAGGAGTATATTAAAAAAATATCCTTCTTAGAAACCCAGGTTCAGTGTCTTTCTTAGAGAACGTGACTATGCCAAATACTCATGGTGCATTTTCAAAGTTAACTTCTCATGGCTACTGTTGGGAAATCCTGATGTGTTCATTACCTAATATACATGAATGCAATATTACGTTAAGCAATAAAAAAAGGATCAATCATTATGATCTTAAGGTTGCAATGAAGACAAGAAATTAAGTTATTGTGGTCCAGACTAGAGAAATGCTACAAATTTTAACCTAGCAGTATCTTGAAGCTACAAAACCACCACAGAAGAATAATTATCCCAGTGAAACAACTGTGATTTTTGCTGTGACTTCATCATGCTCCAGGTTTGTCCCAGTGTGAGCAAAGGCTTGGAAAGGTACACAAATAAATTTGAAAATCAAGGCAATATTTGATAAAACTGGATGAAGTATCCAGACTGAGGATATCCCATTTTCTGGAAATGTAATCTTTTAAGATAGTTTAAGCTACTCAGATAAATTTACACATATTTACAGCTATGAAATGTTAAGCACATTCACAACATCTGGCTCACGCACACCTTATTTCTTAGGCATAACCTATGCCTATACAAAGATGCTGCTTTTTCCTTCCCCTTCCTCCTGAAACACCTGCAGCCAGTCTTAGCTTATAACAACACCCACAGCTGCATTTGGGGCTCTGCCTGCTGGCTAAGGACCTGTTAAGTCTTGGGCAACGTATTTAGCTCCATCAGTCATTAAGGCAGCAGCAATATTCACCTGTGGTCATTGTCACTTGACTCAATATCAGTTTAGTTACTCAGGAGATGAAATCTTACCAGTGTGATTAGTGTTTGATAACTGCAAATCTGCAAGCCCATCAGATCATTCCCTAACACTATCCATGATAGGTGTAAAAATAATTCTTCCAGGTGGTTCAAAGCAGTTGGCTGTGAGCCTAGTAACTCACTGAGGCATTGTGGGATTGCATAATAAAATACTACTTGTCATGTAGTATTTTAATTATTGTTATCAGCTTCCAGAATTTCAGTAAACTGGGCGTACTGCATAATGAATTTATACTAAGCCAGAGGCATTGTATCACAAGTAAAAAGAAAGCTATGCTGCTATATTTTACTGGATATACTATTATACCAATAAGCAAACTTTTTACTTTCTCAGGAAAACATAAAAAACCCGTGAGTTTAAAGTAGACTTTTCTTCAGCATGCCTGGATCTTAAAGTCTGTGCAAATGATAAACTCACAATGTGATAAAGTCATTTTGTTAATATTATCACAGCCTGCTTAGAATTTATCTAGACAGTAGATAAGATGACCCCTCAGGTTAGGAGACTGCAAAAGGAGGATGATCATCCTCTTGTGTTACATAATTTCACTTTCACTCCCTTGCGTATGGACATCTCCCTACTTTTCCAATCAATTACATCAAGAGCATAAATACTTAAGGTAAAAACCCTCAAACAACTGTGTAACGCTAGCAGAAACTTCCTTAAAATCAAAGTATACATGTAGGAAATTGAGCAGAAGAAAATTAATGTCAATTAAAATCTAGAGATAAAGCACTTCTTACTTTGCTCTTCTTGAAGAATTTATATCCACCTTTTCAAAGAATTTTCTGAAGACAAGAAAATCTGTGGTTTATAAATGAGAAAACAGAAGAACAATGAGGGCCAACTATATGATTTAATATAAATACATCTCTGGTACAAAGGTAAAACACATAGTTTCCCTTGGCAGGTGGGCTTCTTTAATTTTTTGAGAATTATTTAAGCTGACACTGCAGACTAAAATAATACTTTATCAATTTTTACTGCCAATAACAGCAGAGGACAAATTCAGTTCTTGAAAGACCAGCTGGTTTTATGCTGTTTTATTTATCATAAAGATAACTTTATGATAATATTAATTAAATAGTGTGAACTATTACTATAGATGCATCAACCCAAAATAGCCCAGGCTGGCTTTCGGTATTTATTAGATTCTTGTGTAGATTTGTTTTCCTGCTCATGCTCAGACAAAAAAAAAAAACAACCAAAAAACCAAAAAACCAAAAACACAAACAAACAAACAAACAAAAACAAAAACAAAAGAAACCAAAAAACAAAGCCCAGCCAAAACAAACCAAGAAAAACAACATAACAAACAAATCCCAAAAAACACAACCAACGAACACAAAAATGCCAAGCAAAACAGAACAAAAACCCTAGGAAAAACTTTTAAATGGGAATTTCTGCTGAAGACACTGAAAAACAATTCTCATGGAATGAAAATGTTAGTGGCTACTCTGGTCAGGCAGCCCAAATCTGGGGATATGTTAGACATTAGACACCTGTCTCGTTCTGCATTTGCTGCTGCAATAGTGGATGTACAGGCTAAGCCACCAAAGACACAATGCAGAGATAGAGAGAGGCAGGGGTCTGCAAACAATCTTGAGAAATTTCTCTCCAGAGATGTACAATTCGTGAAGATCACAGAGCACTCAGTCCAGAAATGCTTACTCACAGGAGCATCCCCAATTAGCTTTTGGCCTTGGACCCAGAGGATGCTGGCGCTGCTTGAAGAGAAGCTGTCGGGCAGCGCGCTGTACGGCGATCCTGCAACATGATACCCTGCCCTTGCTTTGCACAACCAGTTCCGCTGGTTCCAGCAGTGGCTTCTGGTCCTTTGTAGCCGCAGGGGAATCTTCGGGTGCCTTCTCAGTGCTGACTGCATGGCCTCTGCTCTGCTCCATGGGCAACCACGGCTGCAAGAAATCATTCTACTTTTTGGAGGGGATGCTGACACACATCTTAACTTACCCTTTGTGCAATGCCCTGGGTTTTGCAGGGCTGAAGGAGAATTGTACCAGAACCAACCTTCTTCCTCTTCCCCAAATGATGAATTCCTTTGCTGTTACTTGCAAGAAGAATGCGTGGGAAGAGAAATGATGATATTTAATATTTGTTTCAATATCTAATGTATCTGTCCAAGTCTCTTCCTCCATTGTCTAATCCTTTATTTTTGTAATTACTTTCCCATTTCAATTGACAGTATCATGGCCCTCTTGCTAGTCACCTCTTTGCTCTTACCCTACTTTTCCTCCAGTGGCAACAAACAGTCTGAAAAGAGGAACTAATATGTATTTTAATATTAAGTTGCACAGCATCTGGGACATCTTTTTCAGACAAAATAAACATGACCCTTGATTTCATGTTGTTCTTATTCAGAAACTTTTTCTCCTAAAAATATTTCAAAGCCTTGATATTTACCCCTTTTAAGTGCTGGATGCTAGCAACAACTAGAATTGCTGGGCTTTACCTGCCAGCAGTTCTGTTTGGAGCCAGACTGCCATGCTAAACTCCTAACTAGGAAAACCAATGGCAAAAAAATCTTGCCATCAACCTTGGTCATCCTTAAAAAGTGCCAAAAACACAGGGGCGTAAAACTTAGATTTCAGAAAATATTCTGAGGATGAAAATAACTCCTGGTCCATTTTATTATAATTTCACCAGCGTTCTTTGCACTTCATCTCTGTCAGGTTTCACCCCAGCTGGCAACAAAGCCCCACCTGCTCATTCACTCCCTCACCAGCATGATGAGGGAGAGAATTGGAAGGGTAAAAAGCAAGAAAACTCGTGCATTGAGATAAAGATAATTTAGTAGGTAAAGCAAAAGCCCCATGAACAAGCAAAGCAATTAATTCAGTGCTTTCCATGGGCAAGCTGTCTTCAGTTTGCCCATGGAAAAAGCAAGGCTTCATCATGTATAACAGTGACTTGGGAAGTGATAAATGCCATGATTTTGAACATATCCTTCATCTTCCCCAGCTTTATAACTTGAGCACGATGCCATATGGTCTGGGATATCCCTGTGGTCACTTGGGGTCAGCTACTCAGCTGTGTCCCCTTCCAACTCCTTCTACACCCCCAGCCCCCTCACTGGTGGGGCGATGTGAGGAGCAGAAAAGGCTTTGGCAGAAAGCACTGCTCAGCAATAATGAAAGTATCTCTACATTGTCATACTGTTTTCAGCACAAATCAAAAACACAGCCCCATAGCAGCTACTGTGAAAAAAAAAATTAACTCTATCTCTGCCAAAACCAGCAGTATCTCCCAATCTTTTCTTCCATTAATTCCTTTTTGCAGTACTTTGCACTGTAAGGTGGCTTTAGCAGTTTTCTTCTAGATGGAGATTTACTGGTCCTTCTACCACAGCTTTAATTTAATTTTCTCTAAAAGTAGTCATGGACAGCTGCCTTATGCTCTCTACTGAGTTTGTTACTATCAAATCCGATTGAGAGGTTATCTGAACCCAAGGAAAATGATGCGACCAAACTGGAAGACTGAGCCTATATCTTGAGATGTCAAAAAAGAAAGAAGTAATCAGAGACTCTTCTGAACATAAGCAAATGTTTTCATTGAATGAATCATCTATAATTACTTTAATGCTGTTAAAAATACAATGTATAAATTCAGGAATATAGCAATAAACAATTTTATGACCCATAGTCATAGGGATTTGTTTGAGTGCTTCCTCTCAGTGAAGACAAAATCTACTGTGACTGAACCTACTCAACACAAATCATCCAAAGAAAACATACAGAGCTTGTGGTCAGGATATCCAGATAAATAAAACTGTTCCCTGCTACTACATTGTGGTTTGTGGAACTGGGATTTTCTCAGGGAAATATGAAAAAACAGTTCTGACCATGAATTGCCAAAATACAGTGCCTTTGTATTACTCAAAAATGGAGATTACAGTCTATCCATGCAATGTATATCCATGACTTTGCTTAGAAAGGATATATTAATTCATGCCTTTTCACAAAACTGAGTGCAATGGCACTTTGTGTTACCCAGAAATAGCAACATTTCTATTCAGCTGTGGAAGAAGATGTAAAAAAGTAGTATTACCAGTATTATTGGGAGGAGAGTTTTTTCTTGTATCATTTATGCGTTATACACAAGTATATACTATTGTTCCACATAATGACGATATAATAGCTGCTATCTCTAAAGTTTGCCTGAGGATGACTGCAGTAAAATAAGTCAGGCTAATACAAATCTTGCCTTCCTTGAGCTTTGAAGAACTACTGTGCCCTTTCAAATTTAGAATTCAAAATGGTTTTGGAACAAGCATAAGGAGAAGTTGGGAAAAAACCCCCGCAATTAAAGAAGTTCAAGCTATCTTAGGGAAAACTGAATGGAATATTTAATAGAATCATAGGATAACCTAACTTGGAATGGACCCACAAGAATCATTGAATCCGACTTCTGATCTGCCACAGAACAACCTCAAAAAACAGGCTATGAGTATTTGGAAAAGAACATTTTAACAAATTGCTTCTTTTCTCAGTTTTGTTATGTACTTGATCTTGGATCTATATTCCTGCATTGGAAATCATACTTTTCAGCAATGGCTCTAATATTGCTCTACTACCTTTGCAAATAATGAGAAATAAAAAACTTTCTCTGTATTTCAAAAATATAACACCACCCTAAAATTACCCAAAGAGGTTATAAAGCAACATAAAATCAGGACAATTTTTAGGAGGAAATCATGGCAGACTGTGCCTATCCCATGGCATGGTTCCAGCTCCACAAGGACTCTTGGGGCACTGCCATGGCAAGACTAAAAGGCACATCCCTGGGCACAAAGCAAATACTGATGGTGAGCCATTATAAAAGAATGCCCAATGGTGGTGATCTCCATCCACTCCCGAAAGAGGAGCTCCTTAGCAAAATGCTCAGCTTACTGAGGTCTCTTGGCACCCCTGCTGTACACCCTCCACTCAGGCAGAATGGATTTACTTTCAGTAAATTCTGCAGTGCAACTCTTAGTCAGCACATCCCAACCTACAGCAAAGTACCAATGGCTAGGAATGATGCATTAATTTAAAGAGCACCCTTAAATCATCTATACTTTGTGTCAGCCTATTGGAGTGCCTGGGGCAGACAAATACAAAAAAAAAAAAACAGAAAACAAAGAGAAACAAACGAAAGCCAAAATTATGCTGCAAAATCATACAAATATAGTAACACTGCTATTAAGCCAAAATAACAAAGTACACAGAAGGGGAAAGGAACCAGATGGTCAGTCATGTAGGTGGTCTCCTACAAATTCTAACTCTGAAATTGGTTTTGAGATACATACAAAATTAAGTAACCATTTCTACCATTTATGCAGTTTGAGTACCAAGTCTGATTGAAAAAATATAATTGTAACAGTAAGACTACAGGCTACATCAGTAGAATGGCTAAACACTCTTTAGGCAGTATCAGAGTCACAAACTATTTTAGGAATAAGACTTATTTTAACTTTTGACATAATAAGAGCGCTAGAATGAAAGACTGCATCAAGTTCCTTGCATGCACAAGAAGTCCTGGGCAAGGGACCAAAATGATGCACTAATTTGGTTGCAGCTATGAAATTCATGAAATTGCTGCAGCCTTGAGCTGTGATGCTTCCAGTGTAGGACCAGGAGGGTCTGTTGGACCTTTCCAGTAGGAAGATGGAGCAGTTCTCCAGATTCTGTGTTCAGAAGCCTGTCAGGGCACTGTATGAAATGATGCTTGCCTAGATTTATTATTTTCTATTCTCTATGCAGTAGCATTTTGTCATTTCTACTGTAGTGTGCTTGAGAGAACAGGCCCTAGTAAAATAATATTGTCTAAGCAATTCTAATTCTACAGAACTAGCAGAGCTGGCAGGTAACCTCTGAAAAGTATTGTAAGGAATGTCTTTAAAAGACATGAAAATATTATGCAAAATATCTACTTGCTGTTTGGTTCTCAGAACCAGCTTTAGACAATTCAGCTTGGAGAGAAAGCAACAGCAACAACAACAAACAAACAACAACAAAAACACAAGCAAAAACAAAACCCCAAACAAACAAAAACCCCACCCTTTTCTTTGTAGCACCTCCATGTGCTTTTGCCACCTGAGTATCTAGGATGCAGCAGCATGAGGCCAACATCTTATATTTTTTTAATATATATTTTTATATTCATTGATATTTTTCTCCTTTGTGCTTGTAGTGATTTAAGGCACTGACAACTTGGCTGATAGTCCTCCGGCATGGACAGGGTGTGCTGCCAAGGCAGACAGGTTTTGGGCAGCCTGTGACCAGGCTGAACATGGGGGTCACAGCAGCCAAAAGCCCAGTGGAGGAACTCTCAGCTTCCAGCTTCCCCCAAACTAAGCACATGATAGTGTGTGTATGACAAATCCATGGCTTGATTTGTCTCTCCTCTTAAGTCAAGTCTGAGCTCTAAAACTGGCTTGAAAGGAAGCACATGTGGGGACTCTGGAACATGGGGCTCTTCAGGATGATGTGACAGGAGATAACTTCTATTTTACCCCTAGCACCCAAATGAAATTCTATAACTTGCAGTCCTTCAGTAAGAATTAAAACGCTGACAAACTCAGCTCCTAAAACCCTGTGTCCCACATTGAAAGACCATTCTCTCTCTTGTTCAGAAGGGTTGACAACTGAGCCCTGAGCTCAAAGGATGCTCAAAACTATTGTCTGATGGCAATCATTTTGTCTTACCATTGTTTTTGCAGCT
Source organism: Chloebia gouldiae (assembly GCA_003676055.1). Taxonomy (NCBI): domain Eukaryota; kingdom Metazoa; phylum Chordata; class Aves; order Passeriformes; family Passeridae; genus Chloebia; species Chloebia gouldiae. Next base: position 2,615,230 of record QUSF01000011.1, on the reverse strand, counting down.
GATGTTTTAATTATCCATCCAGCTTTGTGGTACAATGGGTACCATTGCATTCAATACTTTTATTATCATTTATTGCTGAATTTAAGCACCATCCTATTTAATAAAAATTACTTAAAATGGCTGTATTTTCCTTCCAACAGTGGAGAAGCAATAATTTTATTTTCATGAAAACCTACATGTTCTTTTCATAGCAAATGTCAGTATAAAATTATGCAAAATAATTATTTTTTAATTTGTCCCTTTTTAATAGTTCAGTGGAAAATATTTTTCTTTTCATTTAGTTCTCATTGCAGTTAAATACTTTTTTCTTTTTTCAATTCTATTTTTTTTCCAGTAAAGAAAAAGAGGGAAATTACTCTGATAAAAAATAATAATTTTTTCCCCTGGGAACTAACTCAAAATGTTACTTGGTGTTATTTTTCTCTCACTTCAAGACAGAAAGCTAAAAGTGAGAACAAATGTTATTTTTAAAAGCAATAGTGTTGCTTTCTTCACTTTTTTTTTATATATATGTAACTTCTCCTTTTCTGTGGAGAAAGTGGTACAAGTGGGAAACAGATGAAATACCAATTGAAATGGCTATTTCACCATAAGCAAATAGAAGCTTTCTCTCCTTTGCAAATTAAGAAGTAATCATTAAAATTGAAGTAATATTTTTAAAATACCTGAAATGAATGTTGGTCAAGTAATTTTTATTTTCCATGTAGTTAAAGATAAATCCTGTCATCCTAAACCATAGAGTATTTCCCAAGAGTCTCTCATGGAGTCCAAGTCTCTGCTCATGCAGGTACAGCTCTCTCTGGTGACCCTGGCTATTGCCATGTGACTGCTACAGGAGCAGCTCCTCCGGCAGCACCAGCTTGAGCATGTTAGAGATGAAGATTCTTCCCTGCCTAAAAAGTGTATGAAGGCAGGAGGAGTTGTCTTCATGAACCACATGTCCAGGTGTTGGCAGGGTAGGGCTCATGGCCAGCAGCTGCAGGGTGGCACTTCTACTCTGCTGGGGTGAGGGTAACATGCTGACTGTCCCTCTGGACCTGTGCAGCTGCTGCATGCTCTGCTGAGTTGCCCCAAAGGAACAATGTACTGAGGAGACTCTGAGAGATAAAGGCTGAACCACATGGCAATGGTAGAGCCTCTGATTGCAGAAAATGGGGGTGAGGTGGAGTGGGGATATTGAGAATGATGGTCGCATTGGGAAGACATCAGGTAAGGTACACAATACTATAGGCATTATCTGCTATAGTATTGGTTGCATATTCCTGACTTCATCATGCATCAGAAGTAGCCCAGAATGGTGGTGGCCTCCATCCATGGAGATACTGAAACCTCACTGAATACAGCTCTCAGAAACCTATCATCTGATTGAGCAGGAGAATTAGACAAAATGACTTTCAGAGGCCCCTTTCAACCAGCCATTCTGTGAATCTGTCATCTCAGGCCTAGGCTGGAAAATCTCCATCTCTAGAAGTTAGTCCTTCCTTAAGAAATCCTATGGATGTGAAGAACGCCTTTCATTACATATTGTGCAATCCTCAGACTGGCATTTTTCTCAATGAAGACAATTTTCAGTAAATATCTTAAATTTAAAAAATCACAGCATATCCTGAGTTGGAAGGGATCCATGAGGATTACTGAAGTCCATATCCTGGCCCTTCACAGGTCACCCCAGGAATATACCATGTGCCTGAGTGTGTTGTCCAAACACTCCTTGAACTCTGTCAGGCTGGTGCTGTGACCATTTCCCTGGGGAGCCTGTTCCAGTACCCAGCCACCCTCTGGATGAAGAAACTTTTTTGAATACCCAGCCTAAACCTCCCCTAACACAACTTCATGCAATTCCCTTGGGTCTTGTCACTGGTCACGACAGAGATCAGTGTCTGTCCCTGCTCTTCCCCTCATGAGGAAGCTGTAATTGCACTGAGATCTCCCCTCAGTCTTCTCCAGGCTGAACAGATGAAGTGACTTCAGCTGATTCTCTTAAGCAGCTCTCCTCAAGGCTCTTCATCATCCTCATGGCCCTCCTTTGGATACTCTCCAATAGTTCTGTATCACTCTTTTACTGTGGCACCCAGAACTGCCCCCAGCACTTGAGGTGAGGCTGCCTCAGAGCAGAGCAGAGCAGAGCAGAGCAGAGCAGAGCAGGACAATCCCCTCCCTTGCCAGGCTGGCTGTGCTGTGCCTGATGCCCCCAGGACATGGCTGGCCCTCCTGGCTGCCTGACTCATATGCAACCCCAGGTCCACCTCCACAGTGCTGCTCTTCAAACTCTTGTTCCCCATCTGTATGTCAATTGGTCTGAAGCAATCCATATGGATATGTATTTCTTTTATGGTAGGGGTGACACTTGACCTGAGACAAAGGACCAGTCTAAAGGTTTGTACATCACTGAAACTTCATCTAAAATTTGAAATTTGGACCTGAATGAAACTTGAATATTGGCACATACTACCAAGAAGCATGTTTTAAACTTCAAGCGCTTTATTTAAACTGCCTCTTTTAAAAATACATCAAAAAAATACAGCTTTCCAAATACTATTTGACCACATTCAGCTGTGGGACCCCAATTTGGTATTGAACATAATAAAACAACAAAATCAAACCAAGATGATCAAAAGCCAGACAGGTGCAGACTCAATCACTGTCTCTTTGAAACAGTAAGATATATCCCATAGTCCATGAATAGTGCTGTTTCTTCTACTGAAGGGGCATATCTATGTGATTTAGCTGCAGGTGTATCACTCTCAAACAGTGAGTGTCACAGGACACTATGTCAGCTTTGTGCAGCATATCTCCACATTGGACCTGGTGCTCCATATTGCAGAATATAAATTAGTTTCCAGATGATGACAAACAAATCTACCTGACTGAGATACTGACAGGGCAAGACACAGTGTGAATAAGTGGCTATGGAGCTGGGACCCTGCAGCTTCCTCAGAGATATGCTCCAGAGGATAAAGCACCTTTCTTGTCTACCTTCCATCTCAGATGAGGCAGCATATGCTTGTGAATAGACAAGGCCAGAGGTCTGCATCCTTTGAAGAGTTTACCACAAGACCATTTTTTTTCCAAAGACAATCTCTTGTCCTTACGGCTTTAATGGGTGATGCATCACCCATCACAAGACAGTTTGACTGTAACAGTTCATCTTTTATCATACCATGTTCTAACTGCCTGTTATTTTACACTGCAGTATGAAATAGAGAACTACCTGAGCAGCCTATTTCATATGTAACTGTATCACCTACCCATATGTAAGCATTTTATCCTCTGATAAAATGCATTATTTTCAGCTCTTACTTTTCAAATTCACTGGCATCTTTCCATCTATGGATGTTTCCATTTTTCCTTAAAATAAGAAAGTGGTTAAAATTGCATACAGTGTATTTTGAGTACTGGTGTGCATTCCTCTATCACATATAACCTGCTGTGCTTGTGAGGCAAGTAACTGCTTTTCCTTTATGTCCAGGAACCAGCATCTGTCTATTCTGCAACCAGTTGACAAGCCCCTTGGCAAGCTCCTTCCATGCGTGAGAGACTAGCTGTTCTTGCTGGTGATTGACATAAAGGCATGCCCAAACCTACAGATTGCAGTGACAGAAGCCTGAAGCTGGCTTTCTCCAGTGGGTACCATGTGGCAAGTCTTGAAGGTATCTAGAATTATAATAAATTATTAGGAAGGGGGTCATATAGAAAAATGGGGATGGACATTATTTCTAAGTAGGCATCTATACCATCCCATGACAGGAAACTGACAGGAAACAGCAAAGTCACAGTGGGGCCCAGATTAGCAGGGGTATCCCACGAGGAACACACTGCACCTTTGAATGCCTCGCAAACCTTAAAAGTGGTGCTAGTTCTTCTGTATCTACACTATTGTATTTGTTCTATCAGCAGTGTCAGCTTCAGTGAAGAATGAGCACTGCTGCTCTTTACCACTGTGTCACCTCAGCCACCTGACAAGGCTGTGAAAATGCTTGTCTGCACTCCACAACCTTTAGAATAACGGCAGCTCAGAAAAGGTCTACTTTGGATGCAACATCCAAACGCATCACACTGTGTAAGCCAAGACTCTGAGTGCTGTATTTATGCAGAGGAAGTATTCATATCAAAACCATTAGGTGCTATAGACAGATACAACACTATGGACCAGCACTTATAATAATCCTCCCTGTTCTAACCTTTGTGGGTTGAAACTGTAGCCTCTAGGCTAGTAAGACAGAAAAAACTTAGCAGTGACAACCCAAAATGCGTGTGAATTAGCCCACTGTGCCCTGGAACAAAACACAGAGAAGATGAGGCTTCATCCAGGCAAGCACTGTGTTCCTAAGCAGTAGGCAGAGAATTTGCACACCCAGCACTGTAAGAAGCTGCAGACAGAGGAAGTGTCTTCTCAGTCAGGGACAAGAGGTTATCTTAAAAAACAAGCTATAAAAGTTTATATCCTTTCCTATGTCACAGTGAAATTTATCCCACATCACTTGAGCCGTACAAACAAGAGGCTTAAGTGTAAACAAGTGGCTTGCTTATATCAGTAAAGTGAGAGGAACATCCCAGACAGATTTGACTTCTCCATCCCTTGTTAGGAGAGAGTAACACAATTTTCAGAGGTGGTCATCACTGAGTATTGCGATGTAGACACTAATATCTATGAGAAGATAAATTAAACCTTTGGTTCTGTCATTGTATAAGTTTTCTGCTATCATTGCCCCCTGGAGATGCTTGAGACTGGTCAACATTACTTATTAAAGCCCTTGAATTTCTGCAGCTTTGAATAAGCTAGGACTACGGGTTTCAGCATGTTGTCCAAAACCAGTGCTTTTTTGGTGTCATATATCCGTGGGCATTGAATATGTGCAGAAGGATTATGTGTGAAGTATCTTATCAGATTAACTGCTTTTAAATTTCAAAAGTTAGCAAGAATATTTAGATTGCTGGGTGAGGGTGTGTTTCAGTATGACTCAAATTTTGCGGCAGCGGTACAGCAAGACGTAGGAGAGGACAACTGGCTTCGGGCAGTGGCACTGCTTTTCCATCCGGTTCTGGACCGCTGAAGGAGGCGCGATGCTGGCTTTCCCACACGAGCCCCGCAGGTCTGCCAGGCCATCACCTGCGGCTCCTCATCGCCCTGTTTTAAGGGACGGGCCTCGGGGTGACGCCCCGAACGGGCGCGGGGAGCAAGGGCCGCGAGGGGAGTGGGCCCGGGGGTCGCACGGCCGGGCCGGGAGCCAGGCGCGGGGCGCAGCCCTTGGCGTCCCCTCGGGGCGTTGTTCGCCCCCCGCGTCCTTCCTGCTTCCGGGGGCCGCCGCGGGGAGGATTTGCCGCAGATGACATCAGCTGTGGATGCTGGAAAGGCGGCGGCGGCGCGGAGGATGCGCCGGCTCCCCCCCTTCCTCCTCCTCCTCACCAGGTCCCTGCCCTGCACCGTCTCCGTATAAAAGCGCCGCCGCCTCCCCACCCGCCCTCACTCCCTCCTTGCCGCCCGCGGAGCTGTCGCCGAGCGGCCCCTCTGCGCTCAGCGCCCCGGAGCCGCGGGGCGGAGGCGATGGCCACCGTCGTGGTGGAAGTGGACTCGGAGCCCTCCTGCAGCATCCCCAACCCGACCTCCACCTCGCCCAGTCTCTCCCACCGCTTCCTAGACAGCAAGTTTTACCTGCTGGTGGTCATCGGCGAGCTGGTGACCGAGGAGCACCTGCGGCGGGCCATCACCAATATCGAGCGAGGTGAGGCGGCGGGAGCCGGGGTGCCGCAAGCAGCGCCGCGACACCCCCGCCGGCGCCCTGCCCCTCCCTGGGCGCGGCCGGGAGCCGGGATAGCCCCCCGACCTGCATCCCGCCAAGCCGCGGTCCTCGGCTCTTTATTCCCCAGGGGTCCCGCCGCAATCGCCCACCCACCCATCTCCCGCCGCGGGTGCGGGCGCTGCGGAGCGGGGCTGCGGAAAGCCGCAGCGAGACCCTCCCCGCCATGGCTGGGCGGAGGGGCCGGCGGGGAGCGCAGCGCCCGCCGCCGAGCCCGTCTGCCCGGAGACACCGGGGTGGGCGTGGCACGGTCCGCACTGCGGTCCCGGTGCCGGCTCGGGGCGGACAAAGGGCGGCTGGGGATGGGGTGGGTGGGCTGGGCTGGGGCTGCGACGCGGCTGCCGCCCGCAGTTCCCCGTCCCCCACCGCCACGCTAAGCCGGCGGGTTCGGGGCGTTTTCCCTCTCGGCAGCAGAGGCTGCGCGGGCGGGAGCGCAGCCGCGCCTTTGTGTCTAACTTTGGGCGCTGGGACTTTTCTGTCGTCTGGACAATTTTTCGGGACCTAAGTTCTATATACGCGTATATATTCCAATAAAGAAAACCCTTATGAGTAACAAGGCTGTTACCCGAGGGCTCAGCCTCGTTATTGTCCGACTGCGGTCTCCTCTGACTCGGCGTTTATTTGTCCTTCTCCTAAAACGGTGATGCAGCGTGGTATTGCAAATGAAATGACGGCTTTATAAGTTTTCGTTGTGTTTTTTGATACAATAGATTTCAGTGTCTATGCGAAGAGGAGAAAAAAAAACAAAAATCAACGGTATTAGTGGAATAAAGCATGAAGAAAATTATTGCTGGACCTTACAGTTACTTAAACTCAGTTGATAGCTGATTTTATAATATGTATTTTTTTGTTCTGGGCTGGTGAAAACAAAGATTTCAGGAACTGCCATTGTTAAGAGTGAAGAAGAGATCCCTGAACGAGGAATTGGTAGCAGCCTTGTCATGTAGGTGTGGTTCAGCAGTCCAGCTAGGACTTCATCTGTGTCTCTCTATTGTTGCTTTCTCAACCATTGTTGCTTTAGTTGCTTATTTCTCTGAATTATTTTCATTACAGCTTGAGATAAAAGGCATCCTCATCTCACCTAACTAGTTCTATCATAAACTGTTCTATCTTTATTGCTACCATTGTCTCTTGGGGAGAGCTACTGAGGCAGGTGCTTTGTCATTCAGAGCTTCTTCAGCATTGCACTTCCTTAACTCTATCTAATTTTCAGTTGTGTCAGAAAAGAACTGGCTGGATTTTAATTAAATTGTCAAAGATTATAAAGCAAATTGGTAAAATTTCTTCCCTCAAGACAGCTAATATCCTCCCTCTGAATAAATGCTCTCCAGTCCCTTCTTGAATCTCCTATTGTACAGTCACTGCTGCATAGCTCAATTACTGCTATCTCCTGCCACTAAGCATAACACCCACTTCCAGGTTTTGGTGTTCAGAGGGTGTTTGACCTTTTAATTAATCATTTTGGATTAGAAATCACCTTGCTGCTTCTAGTATCAGACCATTTGATTGAGATTTTTGCCTCCTAAGAAAACTCCTTGGTGAAATTTTTAGGTACATTTTTTTGGATGAATACAGTGGGAGTCTGACGCTTTGTCTATGTGAGGCAATTGCAGGCTCAGCTAATATTTTTCTCTTTGGAAAGTCTGCTGTAGTCTGGCAAAAAAAACCACTTCTTGCTTCCTTTATTCTCAATAGAGCTTTAAATGCATTTTGGTTCTCTATAACTCTGCCTTACTGTCTTCTCTGGTACATCTCCTGAGTACCATCACTGAAAACTGTGGATTCATGCGTCAAACTGCAGAGCAACGTGTCAAAGAAAACATCTGCTGATAACACATCAGTGGCGTGATGCTACGTAACCTGGTGGAATGCAGAGTCATTTCTTAATATATCATGGGGAGGGAATGGTGTGGCAAGATGCATTTTCAGTAATTACATTTTGGATGTGACTTTGCTAAGGGGACAATTCTCCAACAACCCACAGTCCACCAAAAGAGAAGAGGGGAGTGAAGAGGAAGCTTCAAGATTTTTCCACTGATTTAGCAGATGCTACTGGGTGTGCCCTCCCTGCTGTCTTATTAGTCCTGTGTCTAGTGGCATTGCACTCCTAAGACTGCAGAAAGAAGGAAATAGCTCCAGTTCAGCCATGTTTATAGCAGTTATGTCCACACTGCTAAGCCATCATTGGATTGACCTTGGATTTTAGTTCCATGTTTATCTTTGTTCCACCAAAAACCTGATGTAGTGGCATCATTCATTTAATACATGTTGCTCCACTATAATACACATGCATCATCGAGATTGCTGAATCATGCAGTTGAATATTTTGGAAAGTCTACCCAAATTCTGGCTTCAGCTTCTAAGACTGCTGTGTGCATAGGGCATAAAGGCTTTTATCCCCTTGGTTTGTTTGGTTTTTGTTTTTTTTTTCCTATTTATTTTGTGTTGAGTCCTGTATTTTGGACTTTGCCTGGCTCAATCAGGCAATGATTGAGCAATCTTGACTACATCTAATCAGAACCTTATCCCTACAGCAAATTAGGATCACATCTAAAGCAGCTAGGGATGGTGGATGAGTCCTTTCATTAGCAATGTTGATGAATCATAGTCCATGTTAACTGACCTCTAGAAAAGATTGTAGTTTCTCTGCCTAAGTTTGGTGCCATAGGCCAGGGAATTGTTTCTCTTCAAGCTTCTTGAAGTTCAGCACTCATTCATTCAGTGTATTTCAGCTTTGTGATAAATGTCAGTTTAATGGTTATTGTTTTCATATGTGCTCTACATGTATGATATTATATCATCTTAGTGTTCTTGCTCTCAAATATTCCAACACCTGGAAGATATTAAAGCCTGTTTAGATGTATTTGCCTGCCAAAACTTGTCCCAAAAATGTACCATATGGTCAAGTGCTTTCTGAGAAAACAAAGTAAGGAGACTTGAAGAAGAGTCTTGCTGCTTTATGCCTCTGCACAATGATGCGTCAGTCAGGAAGTGGAGGTGGCTGGTTGTAGCTCAGTTATTTTTCTCAAGTGGTTATGGAACACACAGGCACACACTGTATTTTCAATTTTTTCTTGAGATTCAAATGGCAGCTACTTGATTGTTGGTAGCATGTTACAGTAAGCTTCCTACTACCTTTACCTGGATGCATTCTTCTTACAGAGGCTTCAGGCTCTTGAAATGCAGATGTTCATATTTGCATGGAGAACCTACTCAGAGCTGCAATGGGAGACTAGCACTGCAGATCTGGTTTCTCTGCTCTTCCTTCTTTTCTCCTCATGCTTCATCCCTGCAACATGGCTTCTACCAGTCTAAGTTCTGACATTTCTGCTGCCTTGAAACAGAAAATACATATAGCATGGGAAGTGGTATTGACATCCACAGCCTGAAACCCTGAGAGAAGTGTTAATTCTAGACCCATTCTGAGGGCTTGGACACACACTTCTTCAGGCATTTTGTTGTCAAACCCCAAAGTGGTCTAATCCAATAATTACATGCAAAAGCACAGTCATGTGGGGAGGACCACCAGACACTTCCTCACCAACAGTCTACTTTATGTTTGCCAGTTCACTTCTATAGATGTAATGATGTTTTTTAGCAAAAAAAAAAAAAAAAGAGTGCAATTTTGTCTTTCAAAATTGCAGCAGGGCCTAGACTTACTAGTAACACTAGTAGTGTTACTGCCTGCTCATTATTTCAAAAGTAGATTTTTAGAATAATTCAATTTTTTTCAAAACAGAATTATATAAAAAATCTAAAGTATATTCTACCTTTTTTTTTTTCAAATTGTTCACTGAAATCTTATGGAAGAAAACTATAACCTTGTCTTTCGTCTGCAATGACTTTTTTCCTAGTTGAATTTCAGTCCTTAATAATCTACTTTGAAATAATATATTTTTTGTTCATATAAGTGTCAAGTGTCTCACTTTTTAAATAGCTGGGGGAAAAACAGTAGGGAACAGATGTGCAGTTTGGTTTTTAAAAAAAAAAAAGATCAAGCACAGCATTTTCAAATTTCAGAACTAGAGTTCTGACACTTCATAAATAAAAGATCACTTAAATTTTAATTTAAAATATGGTATGCTTCAAAGATATTGAATGAAGAAGTCAGCAATTTAATACTTTGTATTTAAATATTAATTAGCAACATGCTAGGTAATGCTGTCTTTTTCTTTTCAAAAGGGCAACATGACTGAAATGTTCTGGGTGATTCACTCTTCTGTTTTTGTAAATCTGTATGTTGGGATTTTAAAGTCATGTCAGGGACTTTGGTAACTTACTGTGAAGTGGCTACTACTGCAGTTTGAAAGCTGGGACCTTAAAGAATGATCACCCTTTGGAAAGGTCTTTTTCAGATTCCTGTGAGAATCCCTCCAAGTGCATTTTAAAAAATAGCTTTGTGCCATGGAAGAAAGTGAGGCTGGGCTTGGATTTTAGAAATATGCAAATAGCTTGGATGCAAATAGAAAAGTACTTGGTTAAAACTTATATTGCTCACGTGTCAAGCTACATGTGTTTTGTATTTTGAATTTTAGGAATCCGATCATGGGACACAAACTTGGTCGAATGCAACTTGGATCAAGAACTGAAACTTTTTGTGTCTCGCCATTCAGCTCGATTCTCTCCTGAAGTTCGAGGTGAGTTTAAGAACAGAACTGCTAAATTACACTCTGAAATTGCCTGGCCCATTAGTTTTAGGGTCTTTTTAAAGTTAAGAGAACTTATGTTTTGATTGAACAGTTTCTTCATGTGGAGCCAATCTAGTCCAGTGACAGAAGCTTATTGTGGGTGGGTGGTGTACATACAAAACAATAACTGGAAAGGTTAGCTCTATAGTTGGACAGAGCCAGAGCTGATGTCACTGTTGCATTACTGCAGCTCAAGCCCTGTGTTTCTTCCCAATGGACTTGAGCTTAATTTTCTTGGTACGTGAAGCTGAGTTACGATGAGTCTGCCATCACTCCCAGGAACTTTCTTTGGCTTGTATGAGGAATTAAAAAATGTATAGGGCTAATAAGACCAAATCTCTTTTGCTGCCTTTTTTCCAAGCCCTTTCTTCCTTAAGAGGATTCATTCAATAAATTGAAACTTTTGTTTACAAGTTTTATGAAGTGTAAAGTTTGGGTTCGTTCTGGTTTCATGAGAATCAAGTGTCTGGTAAGTTTTCTAAGGTCTCATTACTCTTAATACCATTGCTGAATGAGTATGGATGAAATTTTGGGTGTTCAACCATCAGGTTTCTCATGTGAACATATATGACGTTTTCAAAGTAGTAGAGGTTTCTGATTGGTGAAATCATTGTGATCATATGCATGTTGACTGCTGTCATACAGTACAACCTACTACTGACAAGTGTTAAAAGAAACATATCTCATGTCTGGTGAAAAAGGGCTATGAAATTTTGTATTGTGCTACTAAATCAACTTCCTGAGGTCAGTTGCTATACATTTTTGACAAAGAGACCCTGATGCCTTGCTAGCATGACAGCATTGACCTGATGGTTTTAAATAATCTACAAAAATGTCTTGTGTAACTAATTTTTCCTTCTTGCATAATATGTTAAAGCAGTTTTTGCTGCGTCTCCCGATGTCTAGAGAGAGTGAAGTATTGCCAGGGTTAAGAAAAAATGATATACTTCTATGATTTGTCCTCTGGTTTGAAAACTAGCATAACTAATAAAACAGTACACAGCATGAATATTTTTGAATAAAGACATGTAGCCCCTTATTTATCTGGATGTAAACTAGGACCTAGAATACTTGTCTTTCATTTAATTTTATATGTCATTAAGCCAATTCAACTGCTCAGTGGAATTTAACAGAGAGAATTTAAGAAATGCAAAATGTATTGTATTCTGTTTTTGGCATATCTGTGTTTTATATTAAAAACTTAAAGATCATATGTTGCTCCTTTAGCAAAAATATTACAGCATGACTAGTATTTTTACTGCCTCTTTTAGATGATGCATTCTAATACCACAGTGTGAATTAAAATAAATAATATTGTGCACCCCTTTTTCATCAGAAAGAATGTAGAATTGTTTAGGATTTTTTCTCTGGGAATTGTATTTTTGGTTGATTTTTTTTTTTCCCCTTGTTTGTCTAGACTTCGCTGTTTAATCTGTCATTCTAGCTTAATTGCATGTGACTGGAATTCATCAACATCTCTGACAAGCAGAAATGAATGTGGTTTTCACTACTGCTCAATCTTTAAACAATAAACTGCCGAAATCTGTGTTTTAAAAGCATTAAATGAGCCTGAAACTTGAATAAAGGCAATATCAAGGGATATTTTTACCAACTTCTCATCTAAAATTTTGTGGAGAAGCACATTTTTGCTTCCAGAATCCCACTGTACACATCAGAGAATTATTTTACTTTCTTTCTGCTGTTATTTGATGTTGAATTCTGTATGAGGCTCCTTTGTATCCTCTCTGCTGTCTGGCAGAGAGAAGGCTTTTTTGTTGCCATATTCTAACGTGTCAGAATGTTTACTTTGTTACAGCACCCAAATTAAATTTGGGTGTTCAACCATTGAAACTGGCTTTCAAAGAGATTGTTGTAAGTATGTATTCCTTTGTGTTCCTAAACTCAGAAATGGAATTGGGTGTCTAGGTGACCTTTTGTCCAGAGGAAGTGTTCATCCAAGGTGATGGGTTGCCTGTGGAATGTAATTAAACAACCTTTTTTTTTCAGCCCTTTGAGTCTGAAGTCTCTGTGCAGCTTACATATAGGAACAGTTCACTCTTGAGGAAGCCTCCTGGTTTTCTCAGGTCCAACTCCTGGCTGACTGGAGTTTGATTATCATGTTTAATTATGGTAATTGCGGTGGTGGCACAGCACATGCTTGTGTGCTTCTGAGAACAACTTGAGGATATCGACAGCAACAATGTGAAAGGTAGCAATATTTCTGAAAAAGGAAGCTTGGAGGAAATGGGCAAATCCTGTCCCCATGCCATGTGCCTATGATGTCAAAAGAAAGATGTGCAAGAGAGTGTCTGTCAAAGCATTTGTGTGTTTTCTCTCAAAGAATTTAAGGTCTGGTGCCTCTCCCTGTGTAGTGAATAGCAATGTAGATACTGCTACTGCAGGGAGCATGATTATATCCCAAGACTATTTTTGTGTTCTTTTCAAGGGTATAGGTTGTCACGGTAGTATTAGTGCACATTTTATTCAGCTCTTGGGCAATTTGTGAGTGATTTGTGATTCCTGAAAAATAAAATTCATAATGGAAATGCCCACAGATTTTTTTTTTCTGCTATCTTGTAAAGCAGCTGAGTTAGTAGACCCCTTAATAATAACTGATCTCAGAGAGGTGATGTTGCCAGGTGCTGGTGAAAAATGAGTAACACAACTAATTAAATGGTTGCCATGACAACAGGAAACATGACTTTAAAGGGGTATTCCAGTGGTGCCTCTGTTTTCTTTGTTATGTAGGCATAACTTCCATCTTACGGTAATATGAAAAGGACAAAAAAAGGCAAACTGTGTACAAGCTGGGAAAGAAAATGTGCATCTGGTAGTGAGGCAGAACAAGTGGAGAGTCTTGGAAAGAGCTCATTTGAAATTGCAGCTGTACCTACCAATCTTTGCTTAATTAACAAGAAAGTTTCAGCTGCATAAAGCAGCTTCACAAAAGACCATGTTTTTGGGTGGGGTAGGGTGAAGCTGTTGAGGGCCCTTCTGTAAGACTTGTACACTCGTATTTTATCCATCAGTTTCCATCTGGAGACACTTAACTGTTGCATTTGTGCATATTCAACCTTTGTCTAGATAAAATCTATTTTATTTAAATAGCTGTTTCACCCCCAACCTTCTAATAAATACTGCTTAACATATGCACTGTGGCTACTTTGTCTTGTGGTTATCAAGAACATTTATGCATTTCCTATCTGAATAGTACCAGGAGGCCTCCTGTTTGCCAATTAGCCAGTGCAGATGCCAACTGACTGAGTGAGTCCTTCTTACCTGTGCCTAGGACTTTTATTGCCAGCCTGCCTGCAGCCAGAGGAGATCTTAGCAAAGTGGAAGACATGTTTTATTTCCTCTTGGCAGCTGCCTTCATCAGAAGCAGCAGTGAGCTTGCCTCCTTCAGGCTTCCTGAAAAGTCTTTGCTTTATTATACCGTCCTTGTTCCATAAGGTCTTATCAACTCCCTTCTAACAGTTGCCAGTTCCAAAGTTACTCTTTCAGGCTCGTAACCTGCGGAGAATTTTTGGACCTGGGAATTTTGGTCATCAATATGCACCGCTCTGTCCTTCAACAAAGTGGTGTATAGTCCCATTTCCATTGTAAAAGCAGATCTAAAACCAGCTAACATCACACCTAGTAGCTTGGCATGTGAACTAATAAAATCCTGAACACATGGGTTTTGTGCTGATTTACTTGAAAATAGCAGTTCATCAAAATTCCCCAAGTCAGGACATAGATACTTGAGCTAAGCCTATCATTTAGAAGGAAAGAAAAGGAAAAGAGACAGGAAGCCAAGACCAGATTTTTCAGGTGCTCTCAGAGTGCCATAATCACCTAGGAACCAAATTTGCTTCAGATCTTAGGTGGCCTGGTATGCACATTTAGGGACATACTATAAATAGGATTCTTCAGGTATTTAGAGGTTGTGATGATAGCTGGAATAGCTATTGAGTGGGATCATTTTAGCGCATTTTATGTTTGGGGAAGTTAATTTAGTTAGCTGCTAGACTTGTTTTTTGTCTCAAAGTGTGCATTGAAAGAAAGAAAATGGAGGCAGACTCGGAAAGGTAATTGAGCTGACTCACACTGCAGTGGCTGCAAATGGTGTCCCTGCAGAGTGACCTGCAGCTGCCAGTGGTCCAGGGCTGCAGCCTTGGAGCTGCCCAGCAGCACAAAGCCAGGAGCCTCTGGGTCCTGTTGGAGGAAGTAGATGGGAATATACACACTGGACTGCTCCCGAGCTTTTTGTGGGGAGATGCTAGGATTTTGTTTGTTCAGGAGAGGATTACAGTGCAATAGCCTATGTGTTTGGATACAAGAATTGTCAAAGCCTTCTTTTCTTAGTACTTATTTAAAATTCCAGAGATGCTCTAATAAGTCTCTTTATCATCTTTTTTTACAGTGCATAAGGTGTTGCACTTATGTGACTATCATTCTGGCATTGACTTCCATTTTTGCTTTTTTTAGGAAAGATCTCAAAGAAAATTAGCATACATTTGCATTGCTGCCAAAACACTGGTACCTGCTGATGCTAAGCTGTTAGTGTGAATCAGCAAAGTTAGTGAGAGGTTATTTTTAAATGCCTTGTATCAAAATTAAATACAGCAAGTTCAATTGTCATAGAATAGCCCCTGCTTTATGGGAACAGGTTTTGGCTTGTGTGAGGCAGCTACCAAAGGCACAGGATTAAGTTAGTTATGAATAATGATAGCATTTTAATCACATTATGAAATTTGAATCCCCATTCCTCTTTATTAGAATGAAAATTAAGCATACCTAATATGCTTATTATATTCACAGGTATATTCACAAAGGTTACTTTGTTAAGGGTTATCTGATAAAATTATAATTCTTAATATATTGCTTGTTAGATTCCTCAATCTTTTTTGTAATATTTTGTCTATGTGGGATTTCTGAAACTGGAAATTTCAACAGTATTTTATTTCTGACCTCTGCCCAGTATCATTTACAGATGACCCATCTCTTGTCTCTTCCATCATAGATTTGTTATAAATATATAACCAAAATATCATTGCTACTTTTAAAATCTAATTTCTTTTTGTCATGTGAAATGTTTTTGTCAGATGTTTGTTTTTCTTAATTTTGTTAAGACTTACATACTTTGCTTTTCTGGAATTTGTTACTTTCTAATTTAATTTATCAGTTACTTGAGAGAAATATTAAAGGTTTTAATTGGACTTCAAAATGAGAAGAGACTTGATCCAAAGGCCTCTGAAATAATTGGATTGGATTTTGGATTAGAGAAAGTACTCTCTAGTATTTTGAAGCTAGAACAAAGACAAAAATTAGCAAAAAAAGTGAACATTTTATCTTCTTTCCTGAAAGATAAAAATATTACTTCATTTGAAGTGAGTTGCCTACCACTATATTCAGAAATAGAACCAAGTAAGAAGAGTTGAGACACTCCCTGTCTCCAGACTGAGTGGAATGGGGAGCTCATGTTTATTCCCACTGCCATCTGTAGAATGAGAGTTGACACTGCGGCTACCGATTTCAACCTTTCAAGTGCTCCAGCTGTCATCTACCTTGTAGAGACAGGTAGAAGAGGTGCATCCACGCTGGCTGGAAATCCGTGTGATTCTGACTGCCAGGAGTATTCCACAGTACCTCACGGCCCCTCTGAGTAGGCAAGTTAGGCACTGCAGTCAGTCCCAAATAGATAGCTGGACAGTTCTGTAAGAAAGGTGTATGTTTTTGCATCAACTCCCCAGATGCTCCCACCAAAAAGGCAAAATGGTTAGTTTGGGGTTGTGGTTGCTGGTAATCTGTTCCTAGAGCTGAAAAGAAAAGCAGTGCTCCTGGTGACCTGGATTTGCAGATTTAAATCTGTTTGTCATTCAAAACCAGTTGCTGATAAAATAAAAATTAAGTGTAAAAAATTGTATTAGAATAATAACCAATTCATAAACAAACTAGTGTGAATTTCAGTATTGTTTTGGTGTTGCAATTTTATGTATTTTAGTACTTCAAAGCCTGTCTGTAATGGTGAGATGAGCCACTGTCCTGTCTCCCTCTGCCCCTGTCTCATGCATAGCTGTGTGTGGGACTTTATGCCCATCTGCAACTCTGGAAAACTTGGAAACAAGGAATCAACCTCATAAAAGAACCCTCCAAAGCAAAACAAAAAAAAACCCAAACCACCCTCTTGCAAAAGATTAGCCATATTCTTAGATTGTATAATCTCTGAGTGATTCTAAGGAACTACAAAGACTTTAACTTGGAAGTTAACTTCCCACTGTCAAACGCTGCCTTTGGAAGCTGGGCCAGTGTTATTGCAGTTGTAGCTCTTTTGAAGAAAAGACTGATCCCAGATTTGGCTGTCATGTCCTGAGTAATGAATAAGCTTTCCCAGCTCTTGCAAGCTCTTTGTGGTGGATTGAGTATCACCCCCACACCTGAGAGACTGGAAGACCAAAAGTAAGAAAATTCATTGGTCAAGATACAGGTGAATCAATAGGTGAAGACAAAATCAAAGAAACAACCAAAACAGCTATAACAGCGAAGAAAATTACTCAAGACCTCACATAGGCAAAAAAAGCCAATCTCAGAACAGCCCCTACCTTAGTAACTAAAAACCTCACCTTCCTCCTCTACTCTAGTATTTGTTGCTGAGGATGACATTGCATGCAGATATTTGTATTCCAGTCAGATTTTTTTTTCATGACACCATTGTTTAACTTCTAGAAGTAAAGGGGATGAAATTTGACAGAGCCCTAAGAGAGGCTAACTACAGGAGTCTTGCTTCTGATCTTAAGGCCTGGAAACAGCACACATCCTGTCATGGGTATTACAGCCCTCCAGCATGCTTTCATAACCGTGTCCTGTAGTTTTCCTGGTCTTCTAGAATTTGCACAGAACTTGGAAAAACTTTAAAAAAATATGTACATTTTTTTATGCGACTAGTACTTTAAACAGATATAGAAAGTAATCCTTTAGGAGTAAAAATGTGGGTGTTGGAGTAGTGGCTGCTGCTGCCTAAAATCTGTCCCCAACAGGCCTCTCCTGTAGAAAACCAAGTTGCAATAACCTTCAGACAATGCAGTCAGACCCTCACTCAACACTCACTGCAGCTGGGTCTCAGCAAGAAAGCAAGAAAGGCTCTTTTTGCAGGCTTTTATTCCAGTGGAGGATATCACACGTGGCTGAGGTAAAGGAGTCCCACCACGTGGAGGAGGCAGCTTAAGAAGGGGAAGGGGTGGGGGGCAGAGCTAAGGGCTGGGCAGAGGGGTTTGGTCTCCAGGGAAGGGAGGGTGGCCACCAGGGATACCAACCCAGTGAGGGGACAGGGAAACGAGAAACCAGGGGAAGTTCCACAGGGGAAGTTGACACAGAAGTCCATTTGGGAGTCTGTTTTTCTCCCCATGAAGACTGACTCTGTGGTGAGTAGTTACTGCCATTGCTAGGGCCAAGGACTTGGGAATTGACCGAGGTGGGAGAGTTCATGAGATGCTGCACAGGAGTATCTTGAGGTAGGACTTATTTAATGCTTGTCTCAAACTAATAATTTAATGGCATTGCGCATGATAATTTATACAGTGCTATTGATTTTTTCAAACCTAGCATTACTAACTGCAAAGCTCAAATTCTAAAAGTTCATTAGACATGGAAGATTTAAATATTTTTCAATACTAATTAGGCTTTTGTACATTTACCATTTCCCAGAAACTTTACGTATTTTAATCTTCCTGTTCACTGTTTCAGTCCTGTTTCACTCTTTTTATGTTTTAGGCTGGTATCTTATCTGTCTATCTAAAACCTACTATTGAAAAAGTACGGATGAGCACCTATGATCATAGCACCATCTCAGTGGCCTAAATAGTTTGGGTGCACCGATTGTATTTTTGAAGACTCCCTCTAGAGAATACTTGCTCTGCACCTAACAACCCTCTGTACCTATTAAAGCCTGTAATTATAACAAGAATCACATTTTGTCTTCAGCTTTAGTGGGATAGTGTCATTGTATGTCAAGCAGTGGATTATCATGTGAAAGGAGACTTTGCCAACATACTCATTTTGTGATGAATAGCAGGATCTTAAAGTATTAATGGGTTAGGAGCTGTTGAGTGGGGGAAGCTCATTTACTGGGTTGTGCTAATTGGTGTTAGTTGTGGGTTCTCCACAGCCATTTGTAGACGGAAATCAGAGGAAGTAGACCAAGAACACCCAGCCAGCAGATTTCCTTAAACATTATAGGCTTACTGTTCAGTCTCTTGAACAGTATAATGCAACCATTCATTAGACCCTTGCATATTATTTTCATTTCTGGACTGTTTCATGGGCTGTGTGCTCTCTTTGTAATTAAATTGCTTTAAATTGAGTGTATATTCTGGGCCAAGGAATCGGCTTCTTTCAGAGAATCTGGAAAATACTTAAAGATTCACTTTATATTGTATGTCTCTACTTTTTTGAGTTTCACATGTTACATACTTGAAGAGTTGATGCTCCTCTGACTTTCATTCCTAACTGAAGTATGTTTTCATGCAGTGTCAGGAGACAGCTGGAAATCTGTGTAATTACCTGTATCCCCATCCATTCCTAGAGTGCTTTGAGAATCCAGTGAGTTTTTAACACAGTCCCTGTGTTAAAAACAGGGTAGCTCTCAAGGGTATCCTTTGTGTATTGTATTCAGAGTGTTATATTCAGGGCAGTATTGCAATCCTGGCAGATTTAACAGTTTTTGCATTCATGTCTAGACTTTTAGTCACAAAACCCCCCCAGGGACGATGTTAAAAGAAGGGAGCACCCTAGGATCTTTCTTTCACAATTGGAAGTGAAAGAGTGGTATGCAGGGCAGTCCTGTGTCGAGCTAGCATGACAGCCACAGGTGAGCTGGTACCTCCACCCAGGAGAGCGCAGCCCCAGACTTCAGTCCCTCGAAGAAGCACGATCTCACCAGTGATGGGCCTCATAGAAGATCCATCAGGAAAGTCTCACCACACCAGCATTTACCTTCACCATATCTCTGAGTTAACAGGGCTCTACTGCCTTGTTTCAGAGATAGCTTTGGCATCCCTGCAAGAGCAGTTTTTGCATGGACACAGCATAGATGAAAGGCTTTATTCTGTGACACTAATATTTAAAACTACTTTTATTATTTTCCTTATTTTTTCATTTCTTAAGCTGATTTTAAACCTTGTATTCTATTCCTTTCTTTTCTGAAATGGGTGAAATGTTGTTTTCAAATTAGCAGATGTTTTCAAGACTTGAGAGAAGCTTGTGTTCATCCAAGATGATATTTCTCTTCCTCTTGGAGCCTTTCTATATGTCAGAGTAAGTCATGGTAACTTAGTGGTAAAATGTGAATGGCATCTTCTCAGTTTTGGATCTTCCAGGTGTGCTGCCTTTCTGGAGCTGCACCACAGCTGACAATAAATAAATGTGTACTTTCTAAGAGATGAGTTTAGGACAAGCTGTGGTCTCTGCTCACAAATTATGTTTTGTAGGTTTTTTTTTTTTTTTGTTCCTAACTTCCCTCTGCTATTAAATATGTTGAAGTTGACATCTGTCCCCTCGAATTTTTTTGTTGGTCTTAATTTTGAGCAGATGGACACCTCTTTTTCAGTGATTGTTAACTTAGTCTAAGCAATAATTAAATTAAATTTAGACTAAAGTCCTTACTGAACCCCACCGAATCTTACTCCCATGTTCTGCTCCATGGTTCTGACTGGCTTGCAAATGTGGGACACTCTCATAAAGCACTAGGCCGATATTAGACTGGTTGTTTTTTCTTAGATATTTTGTGTAACTTGGTGGGATGTGGCTTCAGTGGATCTGCCTTGCTGTAGTTACCAGACAGGTATTGTCCACTGTTTGTGGTCATATCACAAAGTGGCCACAGAAATCTTGGAATCACACTTGCTCTAAGTGATGTCACACTAACAAATATATTCACTGCTGAGTTTGATTTTTTTTTTCAATTTAGACTTTTCATCTTCTCATCAAATAGTTCATAAATTCTTGAGAATTACTTTTGAGATCCTGTGAAATAGGACAATCACAGAATCATAGAACTTGATGAGTTGGAAGTGAGCTGCAAGGATAACTGAGTCCAACTCCTGGCCTTGCATAGGACACCCAAGGAGCCACACACACCATGTGCCCAGAAGCATTGTCTAAAAACTTTTTGAATTTTATGAGGCTGATGCTGTGACCACTTCCCTGGGGAGCCTGTTCCAGTGCCCAGCCACCCTCTGTGTGAAAAACATTTTCCTTGTATCCGCTGTAAAATTCTCCTGACTCAGCTTCATGCCACTTCCTTGAGTCCTGTCACTTGTCATGAGAGTGAAGAGATCAGTGCCTGTCCCTCTGATTCCCTATCACAAGGATGTTGAAAACCATACTGAGGTCTCCCCTCACTCTCGCCTTCTCCAGGCTGAAGTTTCCTCAGCTGCTCCTCATATGGCTTCCCCTCCAGGAGAACAAGTACAAGAAATCTCAGTGTTTCAGCTTTATTCATATTTCCTTGTTATGTGTGATGTCTTTTAAATCATTACTATTTTCAGAAGTCAGTATTTTCCAGTGCAAAATAAAGGTTTAATACTCTTCTGGTTCAAAATCCATTCCCTCCTAAGTTTCTATGTAAAATTCATCATATCATGCAAGTAAAGCTAGTTTATTGAAAAAAAAAAAAAAACCAAACCAACTCAAATTAGCAGTTAAAAAAAAAGAAAAAAACAACCAACCAAACCAAAACCAAACAACTGACCATCTGCATCATGTTTCTTAACCTTTCTCATTTTTGGAAGTTGCCTTACAAGAATTTTGATCCCTCATGCTTCTTTTACCAGCAGATGGCATTCTCAATGCCCATGCCCACCTGCTGTGCGGTAAATGATCACATTCTAAAGTCAGTATGAATACTTCTGTAATGTTTTTATGTCTTAGTTCTTGATGTGAGACATATGTTTCTGTTTTTCTCTGAGATCTTTCTGGGAGTTTAAATTTCAGAGACTTCAGCACTGTTGACTGTGAAAGATTAATCCCGCAATGTGAAATGAGCTCAGCAAACTTCAGATCTCTCAGTATCAATGAAGGAAAAGCTCATTCGGGTCAAGAACTTTCTTAGGTTGAAGACCATAGATAGTGATTATTTTATGAAAAGACGTAACATTGATTCTGCAGAGCTAGCAGGGAAAAAAGCAAGATCATTACACACAGCTAGATTTGTGCATAAATTAACACATCACTAGATACAGATAAGAAATTCAGCCTGACAGATCATGTATTCTCTGTATTTTTTTGTATCTCCAAGAGACCTGAGCTTCTTCTGTTTAGAAACTGCAATATAAGACCTGAAGTAGTGTCTCTCTCTCTCTCTCTCAGAGCACAGCATGGAATAAAAGACCTGAGACCTAAGCAAGTAGAGTCTGACTCACTTGTCAAGTTTAGTATATCTCAGTTTTTTTCCCCTGTCTCAGTCTGTACTGTGACTTTCGGTTAGGAATATAGAAGTGCAGTGGCAGGTAATTTGACAAAGCAAATCAGTACTGTCTGTCTAAAAATACTTATAAGTGTTCGTACAAGTTAAGTCCCAGTGTGGCATTTGTCCTTTCTCAGAGATGGAAAAAAAATCACAGCTTTCTAAGTGACTGTAGAACACATGGTGTATCATAAATCAAGAGATCTGAAGTTTATTTCTTAATTTTGCCCCTGAACTATGTAAAGACTGACTGTGGCAGTCATACTCAGATGCTGTGGACGACCCATGATATGGATTATTCAATTGCAGTAGTGTAATGGCATTTAATTCTTTTTGTCTTGCTTCAGCTTTCCATCAAGGCCAAGAGTACCAATAGGGAATCTAATGTCAGTGATTTATGCAGTTTAGTCTTCATTAAAATTCAAAATGAGGACACCAACTCTCTTCAAGTAAGCTAGTGAGATACTAGCCAGATGTTAAATGTGAACACTAAAGGGATCATTGAAACTGATTTGAAAATAACAGTAATAGAGATGGAAAGCTGAGATTAGCCATTTGCGAAATTTGTGTAACTCCTTCAGATTTCTGAGTTGCATTAAAAAAAGAACACATGAGAATCTTTTTATTAAATAAACCTGCATACATTTGCATTGGCAAAATCTTCGTATATGCAAATACTGGTAAATGGACAATCAAATACTTTTCATCTCATTTATTTGTAGTGGAGTAGCAGGGGTCTCGATACTTACTGAAAGCAGCTCTTTGTTATCACTCATTAAAAAAAAAAGCCACAACCCAAAGAATAACAACAACAAAACAAATACAAAACAAACAAACAAAACAAAAAATGCAGAAAATACCCAAAACCATAGACAGCAGTTTGTCTTGTGATTACTAAAAAACACTTCGACAAATTCTGCTTTTAAATGACTGTAAATTACGAGGAATTTTACTGAAAACAGACAGGTCTCTCTGGATGATGTTAAGGCTGCATTGGACTGCTGTTGAAGAATTGCAGTATGTAGATCCGAGGAATGCTTGTGAAGAAGTGCAGTTTGTAGATCCCATCTATAGAGACTTTGAGGGAAATGGCTGTGGGAACTACGGTTTGTAACAGGTTTCAACATGAAGTAACATGCAACACTGCTGGGTTGCTGTGATACCACTTGAAATAAAGTATAGCAGTACTCTTCTATGGTATCCTTGCTAGTCTGCATGGTGCTGGAGCTGGAAATAAATTGACTTCTATTAGACTTAAACCTCTATAGGAAGCTGAGTGTCACTACAAAAACTATAAACTGAGCTGGTGAAACACTGCCTGCCATCTTTAACAAAGCTCCTTGTCAAATGGGAGTGAAATGCTTTTTAGTGCTGCCACATGGTTGCGGAAATGTGTGGTTTGTGACTGTTAAAACATTTTTGCCAGGTCTAAATCCAGGAATGCTTATAAGGGAAAAGTTAAAATGTCATAGAGAAATCAAGTAAATGACATTTTGATTACCCCTCTGAATCTGGCTTAATGATTGACACAACCTTCAAATCCCGAGGCAAGAGAAGTGGCAAGGAGTAGTCTTTTGCCTTTTGTCACCTCTGTTGAGCCTTTCCCCGACTCTGAATGGCTGCTTATCTCATGGCTGCAGGTTAATTAGGAGAATTTGAGGCCGAGGATGTGGAAGAGAATTTAAATTGCATCTGTATGGATTACGATCTGGTGGAGTTCATTAGCATGCAGGCACAGTTCCTGTGCCTTTCTGCCTCTCTGCCCAGAGCTTGCAACTCCCAGGCATTTCCACACTCCCTCAGATCTGTTGTGCCTTATGGGCCTGGCCCGCATTTTCATATTAGCACAGTTTAATTAGGCAAGGAGAGATTGCTGTGCCTCCAGAATGGTTATGATAGATCAATATTTATGACAGAGCTTATTTTTCAAAGAAATGTCTGCTCTGTTGGACAGGCTTGCTCATTCAGAGGCCCTAGAGCCATTTAAGAAACAATTAAATCCTCTCTAGTGGCCCTTAACACTGACTGACCATGTATTCTCTCTAGTTTCACCTGCATTCCTCTGCTTTCCTGTTTTTATCTGATACTTAGGTTTGATAGAGGGATTTGGGTTTGGGTACTGCTGCCCTTTCCTTGCAGCTTTGCAGAGCATAGTGGGAAGAAGTCAAATAGGTCAAGGTATTGGCTAAAAATTATCAAGCCCAAATGTAAATATATGTAGCTGTAGAGTAATTTATAAGCACTGCACTGGGAAGAAGTTTCTACGTAATTCCATTAAATTTATTCTGATTCTCCAAATTTTATGTGAAAGGTGGGTGTGACATAGTCTAGTATCCTAAACACTTATGTGAGTGGCTGGGTTTACAGAGGTCATACAATAATTGCCAAATCAGGAGAGCTTGCATGACATTGTTCATTCTCGTTTCATGATTTTCCTTCTCAGATTAATTTTAGTGTTTTCTACAAGGGAAGCAGTTTTCCCTTTTGGGAACATGTTAGAACAATATGCAAATTCTACTTATTTATGTACATTCACAAAGGTCTTGAAACAGAAGCCATAAATCAAAACTTTTTAGCAGAAAATGTTAAAATGAGACTTAAAGTTTTGTGCATTTTCCTGATGTATGGCTTTATTTAATGTATGTCGGTAATACTGTATAGTAGAAATATTTCTATTTTTAAATTTGCATTTCTCCAGTTAATGAGTTATGAACTGCACAGTAATGTAACTTTGTGTAAGTGTAACCATTTCCAAAAAACACATTTTTTGGAAAATCATAATTAAAGTTATGTATTTTCATAAGTACATATGAGTATCATGTGTAAAGGTCACAATCAGAAAGTCAAAAATTATGATCATAATCAGATCATACTTTTTAAAGATCATAAATCAGAAAGTTACATAGTATGCTCAGACTGGCAGATACATCTGATTTGACTGGTACAGAATAGATGAATTGCTCTTTTCTTTACTGGAGCCTTCAAATATAAACTGAGTATGTAGCAAGTCTCGTGAGTGAAATTTTCCCTTTTGGAAATCAGTCAGAAATTTGCACTTGATCCCAATGAAGGCAGTGTCAACTCTGCCATTGTTTATGTCTCCTCTCTTTCTCCTGTCTTAAGCTAGGAAAGAATATTTGTGCACCTCTTATGCACAAATATTGTGCACAAGAGGTGCACAAATATTCTTTGCACCTACTTGTGCACCTCTACAATTTAGAACTATCATCAGTCATAGGTCCATTCATTGACATCTAGTAAGAGTTCTCCTTTTAGTATAATTCCTTTTGAAAATGAAGTGTGCCAAACTTAAAATGTATTATGGTTCATATAGAAAAGATGAAAATACTGCAACTCTGCCTATAATACACAAGAACAGAAGCTTCCAGTGAAAACCTAATGGCAACATTTACATCTCTTTAGTCAAAAGAAATATTAAAAATAATGAGATTTCTATTGCCCAAAATACATACTGCCTTGTTTTAATTTTGGGGGGAAAAGCACAACTTGTGTTGTTACCGTGTTCCTTAAGCATGTCCCTGTGCTGGTTTTTTGGTTTTTTTTCAAATTATTACGGTGATTCTAAAAGAGTGCTTGAATTATGTTCATTTAATACTGGGAGGGTTACACGTCTCACCAGTGCCAACACTTTGTCATTGTAATGAAGTACATTTCACAAGTGCCCGTAATTACACAGCCTGTGTGCAATCAGTAAGATTTCTAAAGGGAGTCTATCACATCTAAAAGAACACTTTCTTCATTGTACAGTTTTAATTTCACCTGACATTATGCCAGCCAGGGCACAAACCTTCTGCAGAAAGCAGGACAGTATCTCTAGTCTCCTTTAGACTAAAAAAGATGGAAAATTAAATTGTTATAAATCTGCTTCTAATTATGTTAACAAATTATTACAACATGTAGATGAACCTGCTGTAGATCTTATATGTTTCTTTTATTGTTGTAGCAATTTGCTCTATTTGTTATGCATGAAAATGTTTTTGATAACCCATGTTGATCATACTTGCTAATGAACCAATACCTACATTTACTGCACTTAAGCATATATCTTCAGAACATAAAATGTTAGCGGGTTGTTAATGAGCTCAATAGTAGCTGAAGACACTAATTAATTTAATCAGGGTTATTTTGCCTGACAAATATAGGAGTATGGATGCTGCCATTGGAAGATGCTGGAGTATGTAGCCTGTGGCTGTGTATTTATGGAAAAAACTGGTTGTGAGTCTGTTTCAGAAACTGGTAATGCAAAATCTTTTAAAGTTATAAAGGCAGTAGATATTTAGTACCTTACTCAGATCAATTTATTATGAAGCAGCATGACACTTTGTGTGGTGAAGCTTAATAATGCCCAGAGGCCTTCACATGAAAATTGCTAATTTAATTTTCACTGGATTACTTTTTTCATTTAAACAACAATAATAATGTGATGTTAAGTGCAGAGCTTAAATAACTTACAAAGGTCCTTTCCCAATATTCTTAACCTAATTTTGAAATACTAATATTTTTTAAATGCAGCTTCACATTTCAAAGATAAATTTAATTTTATTTTTTGTTGGCCTTATGTGGGAAGCTCATTGTTATTAGTTCTCTTAGTCCAGTCAAAGCTGGTAAGTGTCCTTACCAGCAAAGCATATAAGACATTTTTTAAAGGAAAACTTCTGTCAATCCAGCAGCTTGAAAGAAAGAGAGCAATAAACACAACTTGCACTATGTTCCTGATTTCCAATGTCAAAAAAAAGGGATCCAAAAATAACACTTAGATCTGTGTGGCTGGAAACAAGACACATAAAAGATGTACTTTGTCATTGAGATGGATATTGCTAATGGAACTGCCTGTGAGAGTGTTGTTTGCCAGATGATTAATAGATCAGCTCTAGCACAGCCTCTCAGGCTGCAGACCCCATCCTCTCAGGCAGAGTAGGAGCGATGTTAGTGACAGCAGTTCTCAGGGGAGGAACGATACAGACTGAGGAATATATCAAGGGGGAGATCAGTGGTAAGCAGACAGACTAGATGGCTTTTCCTCACCTTCTATGCCATCTCTGGATGTCCCCCCTGGCTATAAAAGAATAGAATGGCAGAAATTTACTGTCATATCATTTACTTCTGCCTGGGCTGAAAGAAGGTCCTTCAGTTCCTTAAGGTCTAATTATGTCCAGTTTTTGTGGCTGCTGCTGGAAGAAGCCCTGAAGAGGGGGGGAGGCCTTTTTTTTTTCATTGTTTCCTTAATTTTCAGCCCATTAGTATGCTCTTTCCATCAAAATGCACCCAGGCACCAATCCATTGGGCTGGAGCTGTGGTCTGCTCAGACCTCTTGTGGTACCTGCTGATACCTTCTGACAGGCTCAAGCACTGAATGAGAATGGCCAACCCCCTAAGGTGGGGATGGCCAGAGACTCCCTCGGTTTTCACAGCTATCAGCTGCTTTCTTGCTCTCTCAGTTGTAGGTACAGAAACAGAAGCCAAAGTAGACACAGGCATTAAATTGAGACCCAAGTTTGCTGACTACTTTTCTGCATTTTCTTATTGAAAATCATCAAGGTAAGGCTGCAAGAAAAGAGCTCCAGAATCACTCTGGATGTTACAAAAAAGGGTTGGATTTGTTTCTTGTACAACTTTGTTTTAAGATGGCTTTTGAAACAAGATCACCCCAAAGTGCTGGATTTGGTACATCCATCCACCCTGCAGCCAGCCCTAGAAAAGAATGGCTCTAATGCTGACTGAGAGGAGAAGCAGGTGATATGGGAGACTAGAGGAAACTTTCTTTTCCCTGGTGTTACACAAAGGCATACTGAATGGGCTTTATTCATCACTAGCAAAAATGTTTTATTGATTATATCAAAGTACAGAGTAACTAGAATTGCCTTAATTTTACTTTTTTTTTTTTTTGAAGGGAGAAAAAAAAATTCAATCTACACTTTTAAAAAGCCCATTATTTTCTTGCATCAGCCCAAAGGAAATCTTCCTATCTCCAAAGTAATATATTTTTCCCCTGGAGACAATTTTCATTAATAGTCTATGCTGAAATTCAGACTTGGAAATAGCTTTTGTGTTCCCATGAAAAGAAATAAGTGGATTATATACTTCATGTTACGCGTCATCTTCAAACTTTAATTTGAGGTTAATCAGTACTAAGCAGTACTAAGGATAATTCTTGCAAAGCTTAAACCTTTAATTTTACCAGGTGAGTGGCTCTTCACTACTCAGACAACCTGTTCAGATCAGGTATCACCAAAAACAAAAAATGAGGATGGAGAGAGGTTCACCATTATTGTGTTTCTTTACAGTTGGGTTTGGATTATTTTGTTATGCCATTCCATTGTTAACAGCTCCCTTCTACAGGATGTACCTGATAACTGAGAATAAATTGCAGCAAATCTTGACATGATCACATACTTTAGAACATTAAACAGTCTGTTTAATTAAAAAGATAGCTGCATTTATTTATATTTATATATATATTTATTTATATATTTATATATTTATAACAAAGTAATAAAATGCACAAATATGGAATCAGTCCCCAAGTGGGAGGCCATATGTGCACAGGAATTCTTAGGCTGCATGAACAGTTAGTAGTTTGTACGTGTATATATAATTTGCATAAATTATATAGGGGCCAAAGTTGACAAAAGACCCTTGTGAAAAATTATTTTAGTATCACATTTTCTTCCTGTTTAATGAAGCATAGGACATGGGAAGCCACATCTTTTGTACCTTATGTTAGCAGATTTCTTTCCGAGTTTCTCTAGAAAGAAAGCTGAGGAAATTTTCATTAATATCAGAGGAACTCATATAGCCTATATATTATCAAATATGACTAGTCAGTGCTGCTGCAAGCCATTCCAACTAAAGGTAATTCTGCTGCTGCCACACTGGTTATGTGGCTCTTATGGTTGTGTGGACCACAGCATAGTGTTCTCTAACAGAGATGAAGGCATAGACAAGAGCTGACTTCCCTCATGGAGCATCCAGTGTGCCCTTGTTCTGGATGCGTGGGTCAGGGAGTCAGAGAGCCCCTGGTGGATATTTGATCTGTTGGAAACCCTTGTTCCCTTTGTCACGCTTGATTGGACTTGCTCATATGTTTTTTATGTTACTCCACGTCTTTTGAGGGTTTCCCATCTAGTTAGAGTCTAAGCCCATCAGCATAGGAAATACATAATTGTCATAAAGACCACTGGATTACTGTAAAGGCCAGAACTAGATGATTCACAGGAAAACTTTAAACTGAGAGGAGTAATCTTAAATGAGACTTCATTTTTTATTGTATTTATAGAAGAAACAGAAACAATTTGAGCTCTAGAAATGTAGCTGAAAACCAGTGTTTTTGTGAACTTTAGTTTTGCATTTCGATATGTAGACTTTTAACTTCCCATATTTTTTCTAAGAGAAGCAAATTACTGTAGTAAAATGATAAAACACTCAGAACAAGCTTATGAATAAAAACCTTGAAAATACCTTACCTCTGAACTCTTGGGCCATTCCCATGATATGGTTATGAACTAGCTTTGACAGGTACACTGCAAATGATCTTAGAATGTCAGATGGATTCTGATCCAGATCCCAGGAGCAAATAAAAGAAAACAATTTTTTTTGTTAGGAAATTATATTACATTCTGTTGATTTCCTTTGCTAGACCACTTCATATATGTTGCCATGGATCCAGATGTTGTCTTATACTTGTTCCTGCTCTGCACAGAAAGCAGAAATAACCTCTCATGGTAGACCCACATGCAAGTTTATTGAAATTATTTAATTAATTGTTATACAGGGTTGCCAGGATTTTTTTAGAAGAATCATTCAGAAATACGATACTGAGTGAACATGAGATAACAGTGTAAGAAACTCAGCTACTTCTCATCAGATTTGAGCTCCAAACCCTTCACCAGCTCTATTGCCCTTCTCTGGAGCTGCTCCAGCACCTCATTGTCTTTCTTACCATGAAGGATCCAGATCTGAACACAGGATTTGAGGTGTGGCCGCACCAGTGCTGAGTACAAGGGGACAATCCCTGCCCTGCTCCTGCTGCCACTCTGTTGCTGCTCCAGGCCAGGATGCCCTTGGCCCTCTTGGCCACCTGGGCACTGCTGGCTCACTGGCACCCATAGGTCCTTTTCGTGTCATTCTGCTCCAGCCTGTAGTGCTTCCTGGAGTTGTTGTGACTGAAGAGGATTACCTGGCAATTTGTTTTGTTGAACTTAACACTACTGGCCTCAGCACATCAATTCAGACTGTCCAGATGTCTTTGTAGAGCTTTCACAGCCTCCAGTGGAGCAAAACTCCCATCCAACCTGGTGTCATCCACTAACTGACTTGAGGGCTTGTCCAGATCAGTTATAAAGATATTGAACAGGGCTGGTTCCAGTACTGAGCCCTGGGAATACCACTGGTGACCAGACACCAGCTGGATGTAACTCCATGCACCACCATTCTTCAGGCATGGCCATACAACTGGTTCTTTACCCAGGGAACAGTGCACCCATCCAAGCCACAAGCAGACAGTTTCCCCAGAAGAATTCTGTGGGAAACGGTGTCAGAAGATTGCTGAAGTCCAAGTAGACAATATCTGTGGCCTTTCCCTCATCCACTAAGTGGGATACTTTGTAATAGCAGGAGATCAAGTCAGATAAGCACATTCCTTGGGGCACATTCCTTGGCTGGCTTCCTCACCAGCTGCTCCAGGACATTATCTTCCACACCTTCCAGGAACCTTCTAGGCTGTTTCATCTCTGGATTCTCCTAGCTGCTTATAGAATATTTCATCTGCTTCTTAATCCTGGCTGGGGACCTATAACAGACTCTCACCAGGATATCTGCTGTGTTGGCTTTCCCCTGATCCTTACCCATAAACATGGAACCCTCTTGTGACCAGCATTAAGCTCAATATGATCAAAACACTTCCTAACTGCAGGGCTATTCAAAAGCCTCTCCTTCCTTGCCTATCCCTCCTGAGGTGTTTATAGCCATCCATTACAGCATTCCAGTTTCACAAGTTGATGTTAAGGTAATCTGTAGGACTTGTGGCCTTTTGTCCTCTGTTGACCCTCAAGGTGTCCAAGGACTAGACAAATCATTGGTTGACAGTTGCACTTGAGACGGTACTGCAAAACCTTGAGAGATGTCAGAAGCAACAGTATTCACCCTTAGGGATAAGAGTAGAAGTCTGACCAAGCAGCTTCTTTATATTTAGCAAATCCCTTTGTCTAGTCTTGTAAAATATTTGTTACGCATTTATTTTTGTGTCAGTTGATAAGCTCTGTGTGGTACAAAAGGAGATCACAAAAGACAGGCATGAATAAAATCAGACATGCTAGGAGATAAGAGAGGGAAGCGAAATAACTTTCCTTTTCATCTTTCACTTGTCCTTAAGTTGTCACTGGATAAGTATCTGATATGATTGGATTTGTCTTCAACAGCAGAAGAGAGCACAAACTAGAAGGTAGCATTTGTGGACCAAAGAAGGGTACAAATCTGTGTTCTGATTTGAACATATACTTAGAGAAATATGCTATGAGAGTTTAAAGGTAGTGTTTTAAAATAATTAGCACCTTCACAAACATTTTTCCTTAAAATGCATTTTCAACATTAACCTAAGACACAATAAAATGCTAATACATGGGATGAATAGGTATGAAATCAAGATATTTTCTTTGAAATATTTATAATTACTTTAATATAAAAAATATAAATATACTAAAGTTCTACTACTACATGGTTGGGTCTACTTCTGAACTTCTTATTCAGGTGGCTCATTCCGTGGTCATAGAAATTTGGCTTGATTCTGTCCTTTGAAGATGTTCATGCTTGCTTGTATTTTTATTTCTGTGGTTTTTGGTTTGTTTTTTTTTTTAACAGAGACGTAAAAAATAGCACTTTTAAGTGTGCAGCTTTTTAAAGTTTACCTCTGTCTTCCTGTTTGTCTTCTTAATCTGATTTTGTTGAGAAGAGCTTGAGTTAGATGGTTAAAAAGAACATGCACATCAACAGGTGCCTGGACCTAAATTAGTAGAATTAGACCTAGGCCTTTCATTTCACTTGGCTTTAAGCATTCTACTGAAATACTGTTTCAAGAGTTCCCAACAGCTCTTAATCCATCTGATGGTGTAACCAGAGAGTTTGTGCCTGGGTGTCCACTGTACACATAAGTTGTAGAAGTTAGTTAACAGGGGCTGTTTAGCTGATAAAGACATTCTCAAGCAGAATGTTTGGGCCTCTTGCTAAGTGCGGGCTAAACATGGGATATGAACCTACTGTTGCTGTGCCAATTTACATGAGACGGAATCTGTGCCATGGGGGCAATTTCTATGTAACTTGCAATGGGATATAGAAGTATATGAGAGAGGATGAATAATTTATGTCTGAATTCACAATATTAGACCAAGAACCATTGGTCTAACAGATGGTCTAACCAGAACAAATCACAATTAACTTATTCTTAAGTAAAAAGAAAATTTGTATTGTGGTACACAGTGAACATATTAATTTGTTTTAAATCTGTCAAGTTTCTTTGGGCTTGCTAAATGAGCAAGTTAAAATACTTTTGACAGTGTGAAAAATCCTATCTTTTTATCTTGTAAGACACATTTTCTAAACTGTTGTTTTTAATTAACCAGTGAGTTTGTCCACTTCACTGAAGTCAGTGAAGAAAATGTCTGCTGTCTAAAGGCCAGTTGGATCTGCCTTTATTCTGCAACTTAGGATGTTTCTTTGGTTTCCAGCATGTGATAGATGGTGCATGAGAAATGTACACAGTCAAGTTATTTCTATATAAATATTGAAGGAGGAGATTCTGCCCATCTACTCCACTCTGGTGAGATTCCACATGGAGTGCTGCATCCAGCTCTGAGGTCCTTAGTACAAGAAGGGCATTTCTTGGTGATTTTTATTGGAACAGCCTCTTGGAAGCAAGCCCAGAGGAGGTCATCAAGATGACCAGAGGAATAGAACAGCTGTCTTGTGAGGAAGGGTTGAGAAAGGCTTCGGGATGACCTAATTGAGGCCTTCCAGTACCTGCAAAAAAGATGGAGAGGGTCTTTTCACAAGAGGATGGAGAATGCAAGAGCACAAGACAATGGGGAATGGATTCAAGTTAGGAGAGAGTAGATTAAATATTGGAAGGAAGTTTTTTGCTGAGAGAGTGGAACAGATTGCCCAGAGAACTTGTGGATGTCCCTTCCAATGCAAACAATTCTATGATTCTATAATCTTACATCCTTCTGTGATTCTATGATCTTATCTTCTGTTGTACTTCTATTATTTTTATTGCAATTAATGTACAATAGCTAGAACAATAACAAAGATGCAGTAGAATAGGAAGTTATAAAATGCAAGTATTACCTAAACACTCATTAAACAACATTACAAACAGTAAACAGACATTGCC
Organism: Chloebia gouldiae; assembly: GCA_003676055.1. Lineage (NCBI taxonomy): Eukaryota > Metazoa > Chordata > Aves > Passeriformes > Passeridae > Chloebia > Chloebia gouldiae. The sequence goes on along the minus strand of QUSF01000011.1, from coordinate 2,581,897 downwards.
TTATTTGAAGTGAAGCTGTTTGACAATTTTTTTCACAGCACCCAGAAAGTTATAACAAACACTAGCAAAAACATATTAGCCAGGGAGATTCTAAGATAGGCAGAAAATAAATTGCTTATGGATAGGAATTAATTTGTGGCACACAGACTAATCTGCAAGATGTCAGGAGATGCTCTGTGGACAGAACCTTGATTTTGTGTCTTACTGAGTCACCACACTTCCATGTGCATCCAGATATCTTTGTAAGATATCTGTGGAGAGATGAAATGAGTCCCTGCAGGATCTAGCAATCCTTTGAACTTTCTTGTCAAGGACTAGAATATAAAATAGTAACCTTGGTACTGCCACTTTCTGCAAAGATTATTTATCTAGCACTACATCAGGTCTGAAGAAGGGAAAAAAAGGGAAAGAGTCAGGGAAAGGACTAATGCTGAACTATTTGTACTAAGGGCATGCTGAAGAACCCAGAGGTCCATTAAGAAACAAAGTACTCTTGATATTAGTGTCCCAGCCATCAGCTTTAGAGGTCTGATGTCATACCCACAGGATCAGTGTGGCCAATTCAAATCCCAGTGCTCCCTCACTGCCCTGCTCACCAGATAGCAGTTGTGATTTGGGGTTTTTGTCAGAAACAAATACATCATTTGTTATCGTATATATAATTTGGAGGTACAGCAGGGCATGGATGACAGTGCTGCTTGGAAGTAGGGGAGAATGAACAGGATTAACTGTTAGACACTTGTGACTGTTATGGGGTATTCTCTCTGACTTTCCTGCCTTTTCCATTTCCCTTCAGAACCTGGATTTATAGCTGCCTGCAGTTTCTCTGTTACATCTGACACTAGCCTCCTAAGCAAGTTTTTCATTGTGGATCGATGCAAGTGAGAAATGGCCTAAAGGATATGGCAGTAGGGCTGAGATGGGTGTTAGTCTGGGAACCACAAATCAAACTTCCAGGCAGGAAATGCAGACTTTTATAGCATGTGAAACACAGAGCAGCATAAGCTACTGGGGGAAGAAAATGAAAAGAGTTAGTTAGCCTCAATTTCTTTTCTATTATACTAATTTTGGAATCATATTTTAAAGTATTTAAGCTAGGCTTTAATTACATAGGTGATTACCTATTAAAAACTAGGTTACCACCAGCTGTAGTAGTTTTTAAATTACAGTTTTTGACAGACAAGTACTGTTGGTCTCACCTGATGTGGTACTCAGTACTAGAAACTGTGCAGTCTTACCAAGTTTTCAGTCTTTCAGTATTCCAGCAGCTGGTTCAGAATAAAAAAGGCATTCCTTTTCTCTGTAGAACTTCAGTTTGTTTTGTAGTTCATTGCTTCCATTGATTCTGTTTGAAATGCAAATAATGACAGAAAAGACAAGCCAGCAGCTGCAGCTGTGAGACACTCACTCCAAATGTAAATGTGGCACACACTGGGACTAACCCCCTGTCCTTGTGGCCTGGAGGGGTTTTGTTAGGGATAAAGCAAGCAAGTGCTCCCAGGAGCTCAGGGAGTGAGCTGGAAGACGCACTTGAAGGAAACTAAAAGCATAATTTTGACCTTTGTTACTGAAAATAAAGATTGCAAAGCTGCTCAAAGGTTTTAGCTAACCATATTTTAATTGAAAATGCCCTTTCAATAGAATTCACATTTTGATAAATTGCCTTGTTTTTCTTTTTGTGCAGGATTTTTCAGATGTAAGCAAACATGTAAAATCTTACCTCTTTTTTTGTTGACCCCACGATTTCTAAATTTAAATGGTGAAAAAAATTAATTCAATATAAAATTTTTAGCAAAAAAGCATAAAACTGGCTTTATCAGAGACATTTTCACAAAGGTGTCCTTTCCCTTAGTGTATTCCAGAGTGGGGTAAAAGGAGGAAGGTCTCCACAGCTGAGGCATGAGCACTTATCCTGGCCATAAGCAGTAGCGACAGCTGTGGCCGGATTGTGCTGATACTGCCCATGTCCACTCTGCTGTGGGACTGACGGAGAATGACTGACTGGGAGAGAATGTCCTGGATGTTTCCTTAGACTCAACACACCTAATGCATGCTGGCTCATGGGCAGCTCATGCTGCTTTTGTGTTGTTTATATTGCTTGTCTGTGTCAGTTCACTTACCTCGCATGTAAGTTCTTGCCTGTGAAAATTACGATTTGGACAGAAAGGAGGCAAGGATCAAGAAGAGAAAGGATTGAGTGAAGAAATGACAGCAGTTTTGTAATTAATCAGCACAAATATATTCAACATCTAATGATGCTGGTGGTGCAAAGGAAATAAAATTCCATGGCATGAAGTGGGACAGGACAACTCATCCCCATTAAAGGTCAGAGAGCCAAACCTGCCCGGGAGATCTGGTTTCCTACTGCTTTCCTATTTCTTTCCAAGCCACCAGGAGCCGCATGTGTCCAGCAGTGGGTTTGGCCAAGTGAAGACAGATCCTTGCAAGCCAACAGATTCTACTTCAATGGTGCAATTTGTGTGGCCGGTGTTCACATCTTAGGTTTATGAACAGGAAAGATTCAAACACTGGAATTAAGTTGTTCAGAGTAGAATTAAGATCTTTAGTGTTTCAGAAGGGTTTAGAATTTACTGCCACACAAACTGTGGAGATATACTGCAATCTTAATTTCAGTTTAAATGAACCTATTGTTTAACATATTATCTGATGGTGAGATAAGAAATGAATGTTTTTCTTGGAGACAAAAATAACAGAAAGAAGGGCACTATAGTAACTGTAACTATGCATATGGATGAAAATAAGTCTGCAAGTCTGATAATAGTGGAGTAGATAGTACCCAGATACTATATGAAATGGGTAGGAAAAACATGAGCATATTAATGCTGGCATAGATCAACATTCAGAGAAAATGAGAGTGAAGCACCATCACATAGGTATGTTAACACATAGGAGTGTTGATACACAGAAGTCAAATGAGCGAAAAGAGAACTGCATCCTTGTAATTAGAACCTCAGGTCAGAACTACTAATTGATTTTTTGCTCATGAATATTTCCTTCCCATGCACTTGGTGTGCATATACAATTCATGTGATTTGAAAACTGACATAGGCTCTGAAGATATAAATGAGCCCTTAATGCTTTAAGAACTCTCATCTGACTCAGTTGAATATTATAAGGTGTTTCTGAGAGTTTCTGGCATTAAATGAAATATTGCCATGCCAACTGAATTCTCAGTATCCCTGAGTAAATGAAAGCAATTAATAGAATTCAAAGGAGAATTGCATGGGATGTTTTATAAATATTTTGAAATAAGAGCAAACATACTGAGTCTTGATGATATAAATTGTAAGTCCCCATGCTTTGACCTCAGTGAAAACAGGGTTTTGTTTGAAGTTGCAGGTCAAAATCTAATACTCACAAACAGCAAATACATTAAATCTATAAACAGTGAGAGCTATGCCAAAGAACATGTGGGTTTGATTTATAACAAACAGTCCAAGGACAGTCTGCAAATAAGTGTGCCAGTTTTCTGGAGATTCTTTCATATTATTTTTTTATTCTTTGGCATATAAAAGAGGAACCTTTCCCTCAGCTGTAAATATCATTATGAGGGTTTTATTGATGAATAAATCAAATATTAGTGTCAGGATCTAATATTCATTCCAGACAATATTTTTGCTTCGAATTTGATTGGACCATGCTTCATTGTCACCTAAGTTAAAAACAGCACAGGCAGTCTCTCACATTATTTGGAGAAAAGAGGTCAAAGAAGATCTATTGGTAATCCAGATTCTTGCTGACACCCTTAAAGTGTGAATTAAGGGATGCTAGGAGGGAGTCAGAGACATTGTTTTGAAATCTAAATCTGATTTATTCATACCCTGTTAGTGATGTCCTAAAGCACTGGAAAGCATGGGTCTGGTCCTACAGGTTTTTCCTGGATGCAATGGGGAAGTAAATTCACCTCAGCAAATCTGCTGATTGTCACAGAGGATGGGCCCCAAAACTGTGGTGCAACCTCCCTGTAGATTCCCAATGTAAACTACCCTGAGAGTACCAAAGAGCTCTCTTGTCTGCATGGTACCTGCTGTCATCAAGGGTGATCGTAGTGTTTCTAAAATCCCCATGACATGCAGATGGGTCTTCTTCTGGTTCTGTCCTCTTAACTGGGTGTATACAAGCAGCTTTAGAATAAGCCCTGAATGTTTCCAGCACTGCAGTGCTAGTGAAAGGATAAATATATAAGTTTTTTTCATTTTATCTTTCTTAGCTATATGCAGAGAATACATATGGAAATAATAAATATATATTTCTTTATGGACATATACCATCTCCTACCCCATGTCTACCAGCATACTCAGGTAACACAGTGAAATCTCACCCTTTGAGCAAAGATGATGTTTCCTTTTCCCCTGCCACCTCTGCACACCTAGTCTTACAGTGCACTGTAAGACAGATTGAACTTGAGGCACATGCATTCTGAATTTGTACAGTGCTTGACTGCCCTAATGATGCTTTTAGATTTTACTTCCTTTATTTGTCGTGTATTCATCTGTTTTTGGAAAGTACACAATGGTATACCATCATGTCTGAGTCAGGAAGATGTTTTTCTCTTGCTTTTTCTAGAGGTCTCCTTCAAAGTATGTTGAAATGGATCTCCTTTTATGCATCCTATCCAAGGCCACACTATTAAATCCTCAAATCCTCCTAATATCATTATGGAGACCTGCCAAATGGTAGAAAATTCCCACTTTTTCCACTTTAAATTCTGCAAAATTTTTAAGGGGAAAGCCTGCAGGAATTTTTGAGACTTAGATAAATCATAATGTAGATATTCATTATTGATAGATAATTTATACCTTAAATTTTTCCACAAAACTACCATTTATCTACCAAATACCACATTTTCTCATTCTCAATGATGTGAGAGCTGAGCATTTTTTCAGTGTTATCTGGATTTTGTCCTTTAAGAAACTCCCAAGACCTGTTATTTTTTCTGGCTCTTGTGTTCCCCTTTTTTTTTTTTTTTTTTTTTTTTTTAATCAGGGGAGATACATCATTAGGAGAATTAGGAAAATTTCAAAATTAGGAGAATTTCAACAGTATGACCCCTGGGGCTACAGGGGAGAACCTTCAGACTTCAGAAACCCGAGAGCACATTTTCAGGTGCAGTCTGTGCACAGAGGCAAAGGCAAAGACTAAAGCTTGCTGGGGAGAGGGCCCAAAAACTGTTCTAAATCCTGATTTAAATAGAACCTTTTTTGTCTCCAGTATCCACTCAGTATTGTTCAGGAGATACCATTTAAATAAATTTTCAGTGTCCAGGTGGAATATGGATACAATATATCTTTTAAAACATACAAAATGAAAGAACTGTATTTTAATTGCAGTCCTCATTGCTGTACGCCTGTATCAGCACATCAGCTCTATTAAAAATACTCTCCCAACACATTTAAATATTTTAGTTTTGACACTTAGAAATGTGTCATCTTGGCAGCCCTTCGCTGGAGGCTGCTTGATATCAATTGCCAGATGTAATTCGAAACCTGAAATTTGTTTAAAAGGTTGGTGATCACCATTCTTTGTGCTTTAACCCTAAGTTTTCTAGGCTTCAGATACAGAAACGGGAGTTGCCAGAGGTAATTTTTTTCACAGCATGATGTGTCATCTGTATGATGAAACCAGCTTTAATTATTCATTTGGTGCTTGCAAACAGTTGCTTAGTGACTGTGTCCTTTCTGTTCAAATCTGCAGTAAAACTCATTTGTGTGCTAGGTCACTGGCTGTCTTAGATCAGCATGACCCTGCTGATTTAATTGGTATACACTAAGAAAACCTAGTTTAAAATACCTTTGTAAATTTAATCCTTATCTTCTATAATACTTACAGACAAGAAAATGCTGACCAATAAAAGCAACATCTCATGTGTTTTTCAGTATGCTAGTTTCTCTTAAAGACATAAAGATGTCTTTATTTTCACTGATAGTTCTTCTGATAAGTACTTAAAATCAGCCCTGCAGCAATTGCACTTTTGGAAAGGACTAGGTGAAGCTGATCATGTAATCATTTGGTAACTCAAGAAGACAAGCCTAAGTGAAATTTGCCCTGGAAAGCATTACAATATATTAATTAATAACTAAAAATCTTTGTATTTGAACCCATGAATCTTGGAAAAAAAAACCAAACATTTTTTCACAAAGCTCTGTTCTTAAAAATATTCAAACTGAAAATAACAATACATGTTTTCAGTGGGAGAGAAAGTGTAAGGAGACTAGAGCCATAGCAGCTTACAGATTAGTCTCCCAAGAAGGGCCTGGTCTGTGGAAGCAGCTTTCTAGTTACCAGGCACCAGGTGGTCACCTATGGTTGATCTAAGAACCAAACACTTCCACAAATGCTATTAGTAGTGTGTAATGAGATTAATTCCCCATAGTATTTGCAATATCCTTGAGGGTTTTTTTTTCACTGAAGCAGCACAGGGCTGATAGACACCCTTTAGATAATGAAAGAGTTTAATCTTTCATTGTTGTATGCACACAATTCTTATTGGCATTAACAGAAGTTAAGCACAAACAAAAAGGGAAGAATAAAGCTTGGAAGTTTAAGCAGTCATAGTATGCTGGAGGTTTCCAAGAGTTTCACAAAGGATCAGGCCAAAATTGTGTGACTATTCCTACTGGGTAATGTTAAATATTTTCAGAGATCTATGTTTTTGAGGCATAAAAGTTGATTAGAGATTCCAAAATAACAGTGAAGGTTTAGTAAAAAGTAAGAAGACTTAGCTGCAAGAGAACATAAGGCAGAGCTCATATTTAATTAAGTGTTTTGCTTTCTGTGATAGAGTGAGATTTTGCTTTTTTTTTTTTTAATTTTAAAGTACCTAGTTTTGATATATGCTGAGCATTGTTATGGCCTCTCTGGAAGTTTGGTGGATCTTTTATCAGGTTAGAGAGGACACAGTTCTCCACGGCATTTCTTGCAAGTGTAAATGTTTTCACCAGGTGTGAGTTCTTTTTCCTCCTGTGAATGCTGTGGCTGCTTAAGCAAAAAAGATCCACCCATTAAGGTCTGCAAGAGCAGTCATCTCCTCCTCAGCTCAGAGGCTGCCTGAGCCATTTCTGGGGGCATCTACTTCTTCCTAAGAAAAAGATTTAACAAGTTAAACATTTGAAGATTAAAATAGGTGTTTTCAGAGCTAGATCTGTTCCTCACTAATCTTTCTGTACAGCATTTGGTACAGGGAGAGGATAGAGGGCCAGTAAAGAAATAAAATCACTGAAGCTGATGCTTGACTGGCCTCTGGAATCACTCCACTTTGTCATTTAGAGGGTCAGTTTTTGCTGTCACACTTCCTGGTTCATTGATTTCTGGTTTCCAAGTCCTCTGACTTCTGTTGGTGGCTATTTTTTACTTATACAAGTGGATATAGCCTGAACTGTTTTTTGTTTATGCATTGATTTTTGTTGTTACAGTTTCAACTACTGATAAGGGTAATTGGCTGGTGAAATTTTAAGAGGTTAGGTATGAAAAGACGTTGTCTTTGCAACGTAATGTTTGAATATGGGTTTGTATTTCTGAAGATACATGCTGGCTTTTTGATTTTGATAAATAAAAAGCCTCTCCCTGTTTTTGGTAATCTAATTAGAGGATAGTATTTTCTTTTTCTGCTTTATAATATAGTTCAATTGGTTGTACTTAAGTACATAATCCAAAAATTAAAGGCCAAATACTGGAGGGACTACTTTATGGCTTGTTTTAATTCTAGAAATGAAACCCAGAAGAATGTTCCCTTTATACTGAAATGGGTAAAATCTAGCATGAATTAATATTTTTTGTCTGTATTGTACACAGAGGTAATCAATTTCATATTATATTTGCAGTTTGTATAAAATCATCACAGTGAAGAATTGCACATATCCAGTAAAGAATCAGTGGTGAAAGGGGTTTGGAGGTTTTTAAGAGGCTTTCTCTTGTCTCTGCCTTGGGTGGAACAGTTGCTCTGCTTTTTCAGACCAGGAAAGCATTTGCTTCTAGAAAGGGACAGTGAATTTAATCCAGAAACTGATTAGCAACACTGTTTATATGTAAAGCAGAATAAAAGCTTTGGGCAGGTTTTGCTGTGGAGCTGGAAAACCAGGTGGTTGCCAGGGGAAAAGCTTATACCTGGTTCTCATTAAAGACTTACAAACAAAGCATATTGTTATATTTTGTAGTGGCTGCAGAGACTCGGGGATATTCCACAGCTGGAAAATTAGCTGATAGTAATGCTTTATTCCACAGAATGCCAGTTTCCTAAAATGCACAAAAATAAATTCAAGTATTAAAAAATTACAACTTTTCCACTGTAATACAGCTGTGATGATTCTGTGATTTGTTCAGGGAATAGCAGTAAAACTGTGGTGTTACTTGAGAAAGAAGAACTTCACAGTTCTGCAAAGAGCACCACTAGTTAAAAAGGAGACATTTTGACAAACAACCTAGGGGTTTTCTGGTACACAATAAACATTACAGTAGAGGGATCAAGGGTGGATTATTAACTGTGGAGTTTTTTTCCCAAGAAAATATACTGACTCGCAAACCATAGGAAAATTCAAACATAAATAATTTTAAAATACTGCAAAGTAAAGTGTATAATCTGCAATGCAAGGCTCCCGGAAGCCTTAGTGCTTGCAAATAGGTCTGTCATTCATTATTCATAGACTGTCAAGGTGAGGAAATCCTCTCTGATTTGAACTGGGAGGAAGAATAAAAATTTTATCTAAACTGAGAAATTGTAATAAATACATGGCAAAAATAAATGTGCTCTAGGGAAGAAATTGATTCCCTATGTATGAAGCCCTTACAGGTTGTATTGACTTGTCAGATTTTCAACAGGAATGGCAGATGAACTTAAAACTTAATTGCATGGAAGGTAATGATACCAAGACCCAGAAATATTCTCCAGAGGATTTTAATTGGAGCTTTGGGTTTGGCTTCAGCTGCTATAGTGATGAAAACCCATTAGTAAGAAGGCTGCAGCAATTTAGAAACATTAACAGAAACCTTCTGAAGTGATCAAAATTCAGATACTTCTCCCTAAGGAGATGCAAAAGACTAAAAATGTACTCAGATAGAGAAGTCTGGGAAGAGGAAAGGCAAACTTCTGAAATTTCTTTTTTTCTGAAATACTTATTTCAGTATTTATCCCTTTGCAACACTTTTTAAATTTACGTCATAGTTTCCCTGATGCTGCTGTGCTCCATTTTCCTTATGAAAGTGAGAGTGGCGGTGAAGTGCAAGGAAGCATCTGCAGAATGTGCTGCAGAGGAAAGGAAAAAGCTTCCCTCCCCTGGCAGTCAGGATGTTGTGGGCTGAGCAGTACAGCCAGGCACTGCAGCACTTTACCTCCCTGGGTAAAGTGAAAGGATGTAAAAAGAAAAGGTTTTAATAATGACAGCATTTGAAAAGAAATAAAATAAATTTAACTGAGGTTGTTGAATATTCTTTTGAAATATAGGAAGGGTCTTCGCTACTTGGTTAAATACCACTAAGGAGAACAATAATTGCTGATGTTTCCTATCTTGATTTCAAAAGCAGATCTTTATAATCAAAGAACCTTTTCCATTCCTCAGAGACAATATTCCTATGGAGTACTCTTGGATTTGAGGTAGATGCTAAGGTAGTTAAAGGAGATTGGCATAATTGGTACTTTGTTTTAAGAAATAATTAAAATAGGTCTGATAATTTTTTTCGTTGGGCTTGTTTTTTTTCCCCATAAAAAGCAGCCCTTGGAAAAAGTGCTAAACATGTTTGGTGCAAAAAACCTGCTTAGCATCTTTAACAGCCCAGTAAACAGTTTTGTCTGTAACATGAATATATTGGTCATTTGGTATAACGAAAGAACTCTTAAGCTTCTAATCAGTCCTGTGAATTATGAAATATGATGTGTTCAATAAGCCATGAAGTATGAGATAGGGGTATTGAGAAAGAAGTAGCATTTTTCCTAAATAAGATTTTATTTGGTTATTTGACAATTGAGATGTGAGAGATACCTTTTCTGAATAACTGACCAAACTTAAATATCACATTGCAGGAAATATTTAAAATAAATTAGACTGAGAAGAGGTTTGATCTGCTCAGGATTATTTCAGTTCCTAGGTCCAAGATGTTTTCCGGAAGTTAAAGAAGAAATTTTCCTTGTTTCTAGACAGAGAGGATTGCGCATTTCTCCTCTCCCTGGTTAGTAACCCTCCCAAATGCAGTTTCAGTTGAGGACTTTTATTGACCTTCAAGACTCATGAGTCAGCTCTGCATTACTGCAGTCTCCCATCACAGTGTGTTGGCTGCCAGTGTTTATGCAGTACTAGGGCACTGTGCTGTGCTGCTGAAAAATAAATCTCCAGACTAGTTCTGCAGTGCATCCTAGAGCAATGCTATTTTCTATGTAATTTAGATTTAAGGATAGGAGAGAGATTAAAGAGAGACAATGAAAAAGCCTGAAAATATAGGGCTGACCGTGGTATATATGCCATTAATTTACTATCTTGCTCTTGAGAGCTTCTTAAGATTATTACTTCTGTAATCTAGAGATCTATAACTCAAGACAAATGCTTAGAGAGAATCTCACATTTACTTACCTGCCTGCCTCAATTTTCTGACACGCAAAATCTGCAAGAGAAAAAGATGAAATTGCTTGGCTTTTGTCTAGATAGTCCCAGACTATTGCAAAGTTCACTGGATGTTGTTTTCTGTTGTCATTTGAAGCTAGAGTTTCAAGGTCTGCACTGATAACATTGTTAGTGTTAAATAATATTGATATCTTAACAACCAGGGAAGTAGTTTATGGAAGAATTTCAGCTCTGGGAAGTAGCTAACAGGGTCCATTAAATAAGAAATCCATTATGCGTAGCTTAGTTTTTAAAATATTCCATATTCTCGAAAGCATTAAATTGTGATGCACTTGCAGAACCAAAAGGATTGTCAAGCTACAGCACTCTAATTGGCTTCTAAAGCTTCATTTTTTCTGTTTCCATATGACCTTGGAAATCATTTCCTTTATATATTTTATGGGATTAAAATTCTGTCACACTTATCAGATCTGTTCTAAAGGTAAAATAAATTGTAATTTTTTAGCGATCACAGTGTCTACAGAGTTATATCTACAAAACCAGTATGCAGAAATATTCTACAATACAATTAAGATGTGTATTTCAGGGAAGCCACTCTGAAACTGTGAATATTTTGGAGGAAGATCTTAAATTTTAATTATCTGGAGCATTAATAAGTGCTATATGTTGCCTTGAAAATAATGGAAAATGCTATATAATTCATATAGAAAGGATCAAAGGGCAAAGCAATGATGAATTGAGCAGTCCCCTAGCATCTCTGAAAGTGTTTCAAGGTTGTAGGAGTGATTCATGAGGGAGATAGTGGCTTCAGGTAAATTAATTTGTGAAAGCCCATGTCAGATGCTTGAGTTGGAAAGAGGTGTTGTCTTCTCAAAGCCACACTGACTACAGCCGTGATGTTGGTTAAGGCACTTCTTGACTAGGAACATTGCATAGCCCTCTAATAAACACCCATCACTCTTTCTTCCCTTCTGCCCTGGTGTTAAACTACTCTGTTCTCCAAACACTCATTTTTTCCCTCTTTCTGTAATCATACAAGATAATTTCTTGGAGTAGGATCATAAAACTGCACACTCCTTTTGGAAAGCATAATTGCAGGTGTTCCAGTTCATATTTATGTCGTGTGCTTACTATCCTCTTGCTGAAATCACAGTGCTGCTAAAATACTTGTGTACAAGGCTACTGGGATATAAACTTTGCTTGTCACGTGAATTGTACCTTACAGAGGTCAATGGAAGAAGAGAAATTAGAGAGTTCAGAGACAGCCATTTGAGGCTGTGGTGTTATATGAAAAAGCAAAGCCTGTTGCCAGGGATCTGTTGTCTGTACAGCTGGTTAGGATATTGCATAATTTCCCCAGAAAGATAAAATCTTATATATTGGGAATAATTGGTTGTCATAGGATAGATCAGGAAGATTTGATTTCCTAATCCAAGAAGTACTCCAAATAATCCAAGATTGCCACTCATTTCACAAAGAGGCTGGTCTTTTTTCCCATTGATAGTGAATGCTCCACAGCAATAACTTGTCACTGAAGTTATTGAACAAATTGATGCTGTTGACTGACAATTTAGTATATTTTTCCCTAAGCAAAGTCAAGGATTAACCCATTTATTGGGCATTGGATTCCACTACTGTTGCAAGTTCAGCATATAAATAGCAAGTGAGTTTTTTTTTGACTCTGATTTTATTGAGGTCTTCAGAAGTATTGGTTTTAAATTTCACTTCCATCCAGAGACTCAGTGAAATCAATAATGAAATCCCTAGGCTACTTGGTTCAGTTTTCCTTCTTTTGGGAGATAAATCTATTTTAGTAGACAATAAAATTATAATATGTAAACTTTTCTTGTTATGTTACTTAGACTTCAAAGTTTCAGGGTAGTCTTTGATTTTTAATGCTTTAGAAGTCCTTCATAATGTCCTGAAATAGCAAAATATCAAGAATTATGTGAGAAATATCATTTTCTGAAGGTGAGAAATGAGAGTTGAGAGTACTAATTTGCCCAACACTAATAGGTGGGAGTGAAAGGGCAGTTTGTTTCTACTTGATAAATGGCTGTATTTTGACAGCAGATTAGATGTTACACAAAGTTGGCAGACATGGAAGAAATCAATATTTATTGTGAAAAAATGATACAATTAGTCTGTTGATCAACAGGGTGTGATAAAGGTGATGTAATGTCTTGGATTAATTTCAGGATATTTCAGGGCAAATGGTCGCAGAGCAGTGAAGTCCCTGCAATCACTTGCAGTTCTTGCAACAGGTCCTAGCACAGCTCAGTTCATAAATCTGCAAGTATTAAAATTTGAGGCAGGAAAATATGAAACCAGCTATGAAAATTAGTGCAAACAGGTCAGCTTGCATTCTCTCACTGCTGTCTAAGAGTCCTGAGCAAGGACTGGTGAACTGGGCTTGTGTACAGTAACTGGAGGCTGAATCTCGCAGTCACTGTTCAGACTACATAATCATCTTCTGTCTAGCTGCCCTCTTTCAGGACTCTGTTATTAACTGGAGGTGTAAACCCAAATGAGATCTGACAGATAAGGACTTACCCAAAAACAAAAATGAAATTGTATGCAATGGGCTTAATTTCATTAAATAAATGTGAGCTTAAAAATGAAAAAATATAATACAGGAAAATACAATATAATGCAATGGAAAAATAAAATACAATGCAGGACATTGCCTCTCAGGACTTGTAGTCAATAAATTGTTCAAAGTCAGATGTGGGTAGAAAAAATGTTTAACTATCACTGGGTTGCAGCTGAACTAAATGAAATTCAAATACCCATTCCATTTAGGTGGGGAGAGGGAGAAAATAAACTAGAGATTTATGTTTTCTGGATGTTCACAACACAGTTCAATATTCCAGCTGATCAGATGCAAGGAAGATTAACCTGATTTTGCAGAGATAACACGTAATTTCCTATAAAAAACATTTAACATTAAACATGAAATTGAACCTACTATCATGTCCTGAGCAAGCAGGTTTAAATGATGGCAAGGAAAACAATCACATTCTCTAGTTCTTTGCAATGAAAAATGAAAGTGTTGTTTTTGCAAATCTTTGTCTCCATCACAGGGCCCAGCAATTTTAACTCATTATTAGATTTGTTCACAGCTGTCACATCAGCTCGAATCCTAGTGGGATTTTATTTTCATCTAGAAATGTGTAAAATATTCTGATATTCATACATATATAGGAGTTATAGCTGGAAAAAAGATATTATATCTTCTTTGCTGACAGCCTAAATTTAAGAAGCCATGGGGCTGAATTGAGCCCTGGAGGCAGTGAATCCATCTTTTCTGGCATAAATGAAGTTATGCCTGTGTTATGCATGCCCCATTGTGTCAGCTAGTTACAAGACTGAATGATTACCCTCCACAGACCCTGAATTCACCTGCAGGGATTTCAGACCTTTCCTCGAATTAGCTTTCTGAAGTCCTGTTCTTCTAGTCCAGTGCCTGGATATTAGACAGCTCATTCTCCATCAGGTCTGCAAATAATTTTCTTCATGCAAATACAGAACTCCAGAGTTTTACAGCATCAGAATTTGCTCTGGTGATTCTGTAAAATCACTGCCTTATTCTCCAGCTTGCATTTTAGTTCAGCAGGAAGCTTAGCATGCTTTGGTATCCATTTCTCAACAACAAAGGTAAAGAGGATAGAGTGCTCCATATCATTTATGCAAGATTTCTTCAGATAATTGATAGTCTGCTATAAAAGGGTATCTTGTTCCTTTCTCTATGGTCTGAAACTGTTCTTGCAATGTAATGCCTCCAAGCAGACAGGATATTTGGAACTGGCCACAATTACAGTATTATTTGACAATAATTTTTACCCACTGATCTTTGCACTGAAAACAAGGAAAAATAGATTTATTCAGTTAGTAGAAGACATAGTAGATGACCAGTCATCCAGACTCTGAGTACTCTGTTGATAATATAGAACAGCCACAAAGAGCCCAAAGTTAATACATCTGTTTTTGGAAGATAAATTTGAAGTGCAGACTAGAAATAGCAGATGAAATAGTGAGCAGTTTGAAGTTACTTAAAATGTATGAGTTATTAGATTGCTGTGCAAGGGATATGATAAACTTCCAATAACCTTCGTAAGACATGTTAAATCTGAAACCGACTGTAGCTGAGATGATTCTTGAACATCAGTTACTGCTTCCTAGCGCAGTGGCTGACACGTTCCAACACTGTCTTTCAAGAGGCTAAGGTTCCTTTAGAATTTTAGGGATGGATGTTTTATGGTTCATTTTGGAGGATTTCTCCCCACAATGTCTGGAAATTCCTCCACAAGACCAGGGGCAGCTGAGGGGACCTGGGCATTGAAGGTACTTACAAGTGCAGAGCACTGCAGATTTCTAGCTGCAGAGAGGTCACTGCATATTCATGGTGTGTGGGAGGTTCCACTGGCCAGCCTCGCATGCTGTGCCATCTGTCAGTACCACCCAGCATGGTGGCTGACGTAACACAGCCACAGTCATGTCTTCTGGTGGTGAAATGAGACTTTGAGGTCCTTACAATGAAAAATGAAAGATGTTTAAAGTTGCCAGAGATATGTGTTCGAATGCCATCTTCAGGGAGAAGGCATACTTCCAGGGAAAATCCTCCTTTCGCCCCTTCTGCCAAGAATTACCACAGGAAGGGTTTGCCTGCTTCATCTGTGTTTACTTTGTGCAGGAATTGTATTGATAGGGAGCAAGTGAATGTTCTCCTGGAGCAACAGGAGGAGCTGGTGGAAGCCCCTCTATGGAGTAGCCTGTTAGAGCGGGCACACCCATGGGCTGGGTTGCACAGGCATGCCCAGGAAAAAGTGTGTCAGTAGTGACTCTTGCTTAAACAAAACTTAAATGAGGACTTGATTTCTTTCCCTTGCCATTCATTTGCAGTTTGTTCTTGCACAAATTTAACACAGTCACAATTAAAAGTGTCACCCATGTTCATGCTGCTTGTTTGGACTGAAAAAAATTTATTTGGTAAGTTAAGAAAACTGTTTTGTCACTTTTCTAGGAAATGTGGCTAACACCATCTCCATCTCAATAATCACACAATAAATGCAGGGTGAGTAGGATGGATGAGTAGGAGGGCATTAGAATCCTATGGGCGCAGAAACTGGATTGATCAGTGCAATTTTAAGCAATTTTCACATGCTGTTGAATTCTCTCTGATCTTGTTCTGAATCAAACAACTGCCAGACTCTTTGCTCATATCAGTATTTAATTTGAAGCTTTAATTAATAAAGTCAAAAGATAGGCAGACACTTGGATTTCTTCCAAACACAAATAATATTTATATATTAAAGTCTTTAAAAGGGGCTTTGACTTGCTTACTAGAAACTATAAGCAAATCTATCTACCCAACCATTTCTATGCAATGTGGAAGTTTCTTCCTTTCTTCCTCTGTCAAATCGCAGAAATGATCTGTCATGTGTAGAGACAGGCTACAAAATTCCACTAAAGCTACCCCAGATGTACACAAGTCTCAAGTTCTCCCACTCCCATCTGTAATTTGGTAAGTCACAGTCTCTTACCAGTTTATGAGATGCTGTTGCTGCTCTCTGCTCCCACACTGTTCTAATTAATTTTGGTCTGATAAAACTATTCCCATGGGAGACTTTCCTTCATTCCAGCTGAACATCTCAGGATATCAATCTGGGCAGCAAGCCTGTGTTACTCTTACAAAATTGCAAATAGTTTTTCCAAGTGTTTCCTATTTATCAAGCAGCGACATGGGACCATGTTACTGACATCAGCAAGTAGCTGCAAACTTCCCAGGTGTTCCTGGGATGGGAGCCCTCGTAGTGACTCACACCCTGCGGGCGCAGGATCCCCACCCTGCATGGTAATCAGGAACATGTTTATCCCGAGGAGCTGAAGAGGGAGACAGTCACACATGCGTCTCTGAGTGGGCACCGTGCTCGTGGTGTGGACAGCTTGCCTGCCTCTGGAGGTCAGTCTCAAGGCCTGTGAGCCCACACAAACACTGGAGCAGGGTGTCTGGTAGGATGTACGTAACCACTGGTGTTGGTCAGCAGGAGCTGTGACTCCTCAGGTGAAATGCTTCCCAGCTACGCAGACACACAGCTTGGGGCAGCTTCAGTTAAGTCCAAAGTATGTGCTTTGAGCCCAATTAAAGTTGTGCATTTTTGTCTAACTAAGCATGTGGATTTTTTTTTCTACCTGTGTTTAGTGTGTTCATGTGTTAAAGTTTTCATGAGGCTTAGGCTAGCCTGAAGCAAAGTATGTGCTCAGTGTCACGAACTATTAAGCAAGAAATTTCAGTGTTCGCTAAAGGGTTCCTTTCATTTCCCTAATGGTAAGATTCAATAAACTCCACCTAATCTCTTAATTTAAGGGAAACTGACAAACAACTAAAATATCAGAGCACAGAGCATCTTCTGAAGGCGTCTGCTGTAACAAAACCATCTGTATGTTTTATTGACTATAGCTTATATGTGCATTTCTGATAGGCAAGGAAGCAAAACTTTAAAAATAAATTGAATTGCAAAGGGTAATATCAGAATTGGGTGTTGCAGAGGGAGTGAGACCTGCCCTCTTCCCCTTTTGTAATACATAATTTGTATCCTTCTTTCAAGAAACTATAGCAGAAAGAATATATGTTAAGAAAACTACGTTTCTTCAAACTAAGTAGATATTTATTCCTAAGTTTCTAGGCACTGTCACCCACAAGAGAATAGATTACAGCCCTATCTCACATTTTACTAGAGAACACTATTTTCCTTCTCCATCACTCTGTCATTTGGTTGTATGCTCACATGCTTATAAATGTAGAGATTCCCCAGAGCAACAGTGACAGACGCAGCACAGTGGGAGCTCAGGGCGCAAGGAGGAGGAAGGCAGGCTGGTGCAGGCAGGGCAGTGAGGAGAGAAGAGGATATCCTTGGGGCAGGTAGGACAGCACCAAGCCTGCCCCAGCTAGGGACACTGCGGGAATGGCTGACTGCCCTTTATCTCACACGATGCTCTCAGGCATGTGGAGCTCCTTTCAGCCTAACTGTCCTCAGCCTTGTTAATTTATGTCTCTTTACAGGGGAGGTTTTCTAAGTTGGCAAATAGGTCTGTGTCCCATACTCCCTTTTAAGCATAATTAATTATTTTAATTGATTAATACTGAGCCAAGCAGTTTGCTCAGAAGGGACAGCTCTTCTGGTTTTTTGGACTAATTACCAGTCTGGATTTCTGAATGACAATCCAGTACTAATTAATTCTCACAGAAAGAGACCCTGATAAGAACTTGCCAATTAACATAAGAGGGGGGGAAAAAATCAACAATCCTATTTTGTTTTTCTGGCATCCACTCCCAGTCAGATGAATATCACTATTAAATACAGAGACAGACTAAGTATGAAAGCCAGTAGGCTGTGAGGCTGCTCCAAACTTGCCCAGACTTTACTAATTCAGGATCTAGATGTTAATTGTATGCCTTGTCACTCTTGTTGCTTGACATTGCTTGCTACAGCTTTTGTAAGCAGGAGTGCTTACAAAGCAAGGCAGCATGGCAAATGTCTACCCATCCCCATAGGGAACTTTTTGCAGTGTCCCAGTGTTAATCAATACCAGTGGAAGGCTGAAGGGAGCATTTTGACAGCATAGGTTCTAGTTTTCTCTTGGTTTGTCAGGGCCAGATGCCCAGCTGATGATGGTTACTCCCTTACCTGCACCTGCTCTGTGAGAACAAGGTGTGGTATGGGTACTCCTACAGATAGGTCAGCCAGAGGGCTGTCACACAGTGATATATACAGATATATGAGATATACAAACTCATGGAAAGTCCTGGTCTATACCGCAACAATTTAATTTAATTTTTCTTTTTTCCTCTCTGCACTTGCAGGTCAGAAGATTCTTCACCACAGAAGTGATGTCTTAGAAACTGTAGTTCTCATCAATCCCTCAGATGAAGCAGTTAGTACTGAGGTAAGTAGGAAATACTGTGTTGAACATCCACTAAGTGGACATAATGAGGGCACTGAGGCAAATGTAGTTGAGGTGATTGTGGAGCATCAGTCACTGCCTGCCAGCTTAGAGGCTGACAACCTCAAATACTATTTTTCAAGGTCTTAGCAGACAAGGAGAGCAGGCCCTGTCTGTGAATGAAAGGGTATATTTGGAATAAAAACAATGAAAAATGTCACCCATCCCTTGATATTTTACCTTGTTTCCCAGACTCCTAACAAACTCAGAAGGATGGGACAGAAATATGCCTCTGATCCCAGCGTTCCTTTTCTCATAATGCATCACATTTTCTTCTTGATGGAGCTTGATGGAGTGGAGGCAGCTATGGTTTAGTTTTGGGGTTTTTTTTTGGTGGGGGGGGGGTTTGGGGTTTTTTTGGTTTTTTGGGTTTTTTTTGCTTTGCCATTGTTTGGTAGCTCTAGATGCCTATTTTACATATGAAGAAAGTGTCTGAAGGTGCCCAGGGACAAATTTGCATCAGAGAATTACGAGCTCTGTGGTGGTGACTCTAGGTTGATCTAGCTATCCTTTAAAACGCATGTGACATGATTAGTGAACCCTAGAGAGTGCCCATAAGAGGACTGCCAATTCCTTATGAACTGAGCAGAGTCAAAGAACTGGTTGTGTAGCTCAAAGACAAAATTGATTTATTTAGCTTGTGAGAAGGTTGAAATAATAGGGATAATTGCATTGCTGGTCTGTGCTGGGAAGCACTGGCACAGTCTAATTTCTTTTGGGAGATAAAGCACTTCTGCTGGTGGTCACTGGTGAAAAAACAATTTTGCTGTCAATTGTTAAATGATGTTGAACACAAACAGAAGAAAGGACTCCAAAACAAAAAAAGTTTCTGAACCTGTAGCACTTTAAAAGCCATTTTAGTCAATGGGAACTTACTGAAATACAGTGCATGAAAATCTCTTAACAAGCCATTAGAGGTGCTTGGTAAGGACAAGGGGGTCACCAGGATAGCAACTCTATATTCTTTCTGAGTAAAAAGCCATCAAGTGTGTGCATGTGTGAAGGGGTGGGAGAGACAAAAAACTGCCAAAAGCCAGGAAATGCTATTTCTGTTACTGTTGCTTGTTGTTCCTTTGATGGATAGCTACATGGAAGAACATGATCTGACACCCATTAATGATTTCTGAATGCTAGGCTTACTCTGTTGTCTCTGGAAGGTGTTTGGCTATGTTACTATAAATTTCATCTCACAAGATTCTGGGAGGTGATCTTTGCTTTCATCCTGCCAAACTGGTCACAGTCAGATGAGGTTTAACTGGGCTGGCTAAGCCAGCCAAGACACAATTCAGAAAGAGACAATCAAAAAGAAGTGTCAAAATTAAATCAGAGGTTGGAGAATACATTCTTTGTTCGCTATGGCAAATAGAAAACTTAATTTCATATATCAGAGATTTTCATGGTGGTTCTGAGGAAGACAGATAGTATACTATGAAGCTGTGACTTCACCAGAGGAGGAACTGGAATCTATTCACTCAGGAAAAAAAACAAAACACACAAACAAAACACAAAAAAGAAACAAAAGTAAAACAACAGCATAAAAAAAAAAAAAAGAAAACCAAACCAAACAAGCGAACAAAAAAAAAAAATAGAAAGAAATACAATATGCCTGGTAACCCAGCTGTTAATAGCCTTACCTGGTGGTAGTCCATACATGATGGTGCCCAAATCTCCTATCATATCCTGTCAAATGCCAAACACCTCCCATAAGAAAGAGGCCTAAAGGGAGAAAGATTGTTGTTTCCTGAAGAAAACCCAATGAAAATTTACTTCCTTTTAGGAAGTCCCCGCTCCATTGCTTTAATTTTTCTGTGACTATGCCATATCATATGTACCATATCATGGGAAAACACTGATCTGCTGATGTGCTGGTCTTTGTTCACACTCCATCTTAATCTCTGTTTTGACTGAGCCCACGTCTTGCTGTGCACTTCCTTCAACAAGTTTTGAACTTTAACAACCAGTTAAACAGAATAGAATCATCACCTTGCAGTATTTCTTCTAAAATAAATGGTCTTGAAATCAGGAGACAAATTTATGGTCATCCTTCAAGAAAACCATATTTGTACCCAGAGACAGAATTTATGTGTCTCTTAAGGTCTTCCATGTGTATACATTATGATCTGTAATCTGCAAATATTTATCTACTTATTTTCTTGGTATAGTTTGCTAATGCTGCAGAATGTACTTTATTGTCAATTAATAAAATAAGTTGAAGGGGAATTATATGACAGTCAAATATCAGTGATTCAGGAAGTAGTTTTACTGTTGGAAAACCTGATTAGTTTACACAAAAGTTGTCAGACTGATAAACACTGCTGGCAGCAACAAAATAAAACTAAGAAGAGGAAGCCAATGCTGATACAGTTTTAATAGAGTGAAAACAGAGAAGATCTGAGTAATGCACATCAGACAAATGTTTGCACTTATCTATATTTTTGTCTGAAATAGAAATAGATACACTAAATCCATGCATGATATTTCTGAATTTATAATTATTTTGTACAGTTAGTGACCAGCATTAGTCCTATATTTAATTAAAGGAACTTTTTGCTGCTCAGTATCAGGGTCATTTATTTAATAAAATAACAGTGTGGTAGAGTTGAGATCTTGTTTGAGATACATACTCTCCAGTGTGTGTTTTCTCATTGTACTGGAAACATGAGTTGTTCAGCAAAGATTCAGGTTAAGCCTCCCTGGCTCAGCCTCTGGGCATTCACAAGAGTTATTTAGAAAAATTGATTGTTTGACAATCAATATAAACCTTGAAAAGAATATCTTGCTAGGAGAGCTGAGCTGATTGTGTCATCTCCATGGAGATGGAGCTTGGTGCATTATCATGTGGAGTTGTCCCAGATGGACTCTGCTCATTTGCTCAATTAGTTTACTATGTGGATAGCCTAGTTCTGAAATCACTGTTCTGGTTTGATTTAATTCTTCCTTAATAGAGGAATCAGTGCACTTGAAATTCATAGCTTACCATAAGACTTAGTTGGTATTTCAGTGTTCGGTAAGACTTTTGAAGATTTTGCAAAGCATTTACTCAACAGTATAGAATCTTACATAGGTTTTGTTTGTCCTAAATATAGAATATGTGGCTTTCTCTTTGCATGCAAATCAATCTCCCCCTTGGGAGTGGTCAGCAAGAACACTTAGTAGCTGTAGTGAGGGTCAAGTAAAGTAACAAGCATGTGCTTGTGAGTAGTTTACCAAGGTTGTCCTGATACAATCCCATAAAAATATACCAAGAACTATACTGTGAATAAGTTTGTTGTTAAAATAATGATTTCTTCGTTCAGGTTGTATTCTGTTCTGCTTCTTGCTATTTTTTCCATGTCATTAATTTGGTTTGTTCTTCAGACCTACTTTCTAACTGCATTTTGCCCCTCCCTTTTTTTTTATGTTTTCCCCTTTCTCATTGTCTTTTGTAAACAGGAGTATAACTCCATAATGCTTTGGGAGTCCTGTTCCAGAGACTGGTGGTAAATCAGGAGAGATAAAGGGTGTGTTCTCAGTGGACTATTGAAACATGTGGTCACTCATACATTATTGATATATTTCTCTTCTTCACTCTAGGTTCGCTTAATGATCACAGATGCTGCAAGGCATAAGCTCCTGGTTCTAACTGGTCAGTGTTTTGAAAACACAGGAGAACTCATTCTTCAGTCAGGGTCCTTCTCCTTCCAGAACTTCATTGAGATCTTCACAGATCAAGAGGTATGCTTAGAAAAGTGTCTTCCATGCATTGTTACGTGCTGGCAGAGATTCTTAGAAGATTAAAAGTGTGTTTCTGTCTTGTTAAGAGTTATCATAGGCAGCCTGGTGCTGCTGCTCTTTACTCTTTATTGCAGGCTTTCTTGCAAAACATTTATTTATTTTACTTTAGACTTAATGTAAATTGCCTAACAAAATAATTAAATATTAATTTGGGAAATTAAATTACAACTTTTGGAAAGTAAAAATCAAGGAGACAGTGGAAGGAGATAGTGCTGTGTTTAAAATACACAAATTGTTAATCTAAGGTGCACATACAAAGTAGTTGAATTGAACTTGATGCCAGGTTCTTGCTTGTGGCTAATTAGCAAGTGGCAATAGTAAGACACAGAGTAGTTATTAGAATAACTGTATTTTTTTTTTGCACCATCTACCTGCTTAACTTTTTTATAGTAGTGTCAAAAATATGGCAAATGACTCTGTAAAACTTGTGGTTTTTACATACCAAAATAATAAGCATTAAATACACCAGAATTTACCATTTGTTTAATGACTTGTTACTTTGCTCTCTTAATGTACTCTGTCTGAAAGCTCCCACAGGGCAAGAATCCATAGTAAACAAGCTGTCATACTTAATTTGGCTGCCATGTAAAATATATATTTAAATAAACTGTATGGCTGCATCCATACAAATTTAGTTTCCACTATTAATTAGAAGCATGTCTGTAGACTGAGGTTTGAAAGTTCAGCATTGAAATAGCATAGTTTGCATGAGCTCTAGTTTGACCTTACTGTATCCACATGATCTATTCTCAAAGCCTCTTTGCTCAGCAAATGGTTGGGGAAAGAGCTGGATACCTGCTCTCTGAGACAGTCCTGGAACCTGAAATTCACTGGCACCTCTCAGAGTTAGTTTTCTATGAAATTACAAACTCAAGTTCCTTATGGCTGCCTAATTAGCAACACATAATTACTTCATGACTACATGCAAAACTAGGGGAAAATGCTACCATTACCATTAGGAAAAAAAATCCTAGCTTTGGAAGGATGGGGGTTGGCCATGAGTTGCAGATGCTGTGGGATTGCTGTAGTAGTGGGTGTTCAGGACACACTCCCATGGGCAATGAGTAAGACTCATTTGGCTCATCTCTGGCTGGCAGTGTGCTCACCAGCCAGCTGGCATGGCTCTCAGCAAGTGTTGGTTTCTAGCCTATTGTTTCTGAAGCCTCAGGGTCTCAGTGTGTCTGCAAGCTTTCACAAAACCAAAGATCATGTTTGTCATGCTGCAGTTCATGTGTGCAATCTTTTTTAAAAATTGAAAAAAAAAAAAAAAGGAAAAAAGGTCTAGAAAAAGTGGTTACTGGTTATCTATGTGGTAATGAGATGGAAGAATTACTGTGCTGTCCTGATCCTAGTGGACTTGGCAGTGACAGATTTACAGTTGGATTCAATGATCTTAAGGGTCTTTGGCAACCTAAGCAATTCTATGATTCTAAGACCATAAGTGTTTCTGCCCTCTGCCCATTTTTGCTTCACTGGGCCAAACTTTAACTAAGGTCAAGGAATTTGCTTGCAAATAAATGAGTACACTTCGGGTAAAAAGTCTAATTCAGAAATCTGTCTCTAGCATGCAGGAAAAGCCTGAAAGCAGGATTTTCAATTTATCCTATGTGGGAAGATGTAAAATATCCCATTCCCCTGCTTCTGCAAGAACAGCTAGAACAGGAAAGTCTTTCTTTGTACCTTTGTGATTCAGGGTATGAAGTAATAACCACGTTTTCTCTGAGCAGCCAACTTACTGTTTGTCTTCACTAGCTGTGACACCTTTAAAACTCAAGCATTCCCCAACAGATGTCTCTCAATGCTTAAAAAGGTTTATTCAGCTTTACAGGTATATTTCTTTGCTCATACAGTGGTTTTGAATTTGAAGAAGAGGAGTGGCTACATCTTTGTGTTGCTGTCTATCCCTAGGGTCACCATTTGAAATTCAAATCCATTGATAATTTTTTCTAAGGCATGACTGAATTTGCTATTCCTAACAGATACAATCTGTGTCTGGTATAAACTTCCTTTAATTTTTCATTAGCCTGGGCTTCCTGTGGCTTAACACTGTCTGAATTATGCATGCCAACTTTAAGGAGCAAAAAAGTCAGAATTCAGAAGTATGAAGCAGAAATCCAAATATGGTATAATATAAAGTGAAGAGGACTCGCCCCAAACCTTGACACAGTATATTCATTAGCCCAGTATGTTGTCATATAATTTTTATCTAGACAGAAGATTGGCCCTTTATGAGAAACAGTCTGTATTCCAGTTTTATTGTTGTTGTTCATGCAACAGACTTGGATTTATTTATTCAGAGGAAATTATTTTTTGTTACATTCAGCTCTCCCTAATAATGTGTTTTCAACCCTGATCAGAGACATATCACAAGGAGTACTCTTGAGAATCTAAATCCATTTCAAAGCTGTTATCTGTGCTGCCCCTCTTTTCTTAACTCTGCAATAAACAACAGTAATGGTTCCCCTATTGTCCTTATCTTTCAACCTTTTCAGCCTTTTCTCTATATTTTCTTTCTGCTTTGTTTTTCATTTGCAGTCATTCAGATAGGGCCATATTTGACATATGGATGAGATTTATTTATACTCCTGTCAAATGGTTTAGATACTCAGTAACAATGATACATGAAGGTAGAAAATATTTATTTTGAGCTTTATTTATCTCTTGGTTGGACTGGTATTTTTAAAACAGCCACTGCATCTTTATTGAGTTCTATGTTTGGGAAATGCTAAAAAATAAGTTACATAACACAAAGAAAAAATAAGATGTACACACAAAGAGGCCCAAAGAGATCCAAAACAATCGAACATCATTAATCTTTTATATATTCATTTCTTCTGTTGATACAGCTTGTGGTCCAAGAATTCCCAGTTATTCAGCTGTAGTGTTATCTATATCATCCTTATGAAAAATGTTCTTCATTCTTGAACTGACAACTGAATCTAGGTTATGGTATTTTGCATGATGATGTGCTGGCAGATTTTCCACTGACATTTTATATCTGAATTACTTCTTTATAGAAGTTTAGTGGTCTCTTTGTTAAAGGCAAATAGAACAGAAATAAGCTACATTTAACTGAATTGTCAGCTAAAAAAAGTCAGCTGAAAGTATCTGTGGGACTGAGATAAGGTAAAATATGTCATACTTTTTCATGTTTGTCTACTTATCTGGGACCATCAAATACTGTTTTCTAGTTCAAAACCCTGTAATAAAAAATGGGTCTTCATACTGTGGCATCAAATTAGTATTTTCTGTGCCTTTATTGTAGCAGTTAGTTTTGGTACTAGAATGTTAAGTAATACTTAAATACTCAAAATTAATAGAATTACTCTAGATTTCAAATTTTGTGGTCCATGAATTTTAAATCACACTAGTGACAATGACAAGTATTTTTAACCCTATTTTTTTTCCTTGATCTTTCTTTGGGTCTAAACCTTGGAATCTCAGAACTACAAGACTTAGAATAATAGATTCATAGAATCGTTAAGAAAAAGACAAAGTCACAGAATTTTTTTGGTAGGAAAAGATCTCAAAGATCATGAAGTCCAGCTCTTACCCAACACTTCCAAATTCAACACAAAACTATACTCCCAGGAATCACCACATCAACAGACTATAAATACATGCAGAGATGGTGATTCAACCACTTCCCTGGGCAGCCTGGTTCAGTGTTTGACAGCCCATTTGGGGAAGAAATTTTTCCTCTTACCCAATCTGAATTCCAAATTCCTCTGGTGCAATTTGAGACCATTTCTTGTCATCCTGTCATTTGTTATTTTTGAGAAGAGACCAAACCCCAACCTGGCTACACTCTCCTTTCAGGCATTTGCAGGGAGCAATAAGCCTCCTTTTTTCCAGGCTAAACAACTTCAGGTCACTCAGGCACTCCTTGTCAAACTCTGTTGCCTTTCTCTCAACATTCTCAAGCTCATCAGTGTCTTCCTTTGAGAGAGGGGCCCAAAAATTTACAGTTATTTCCATTTCTGAAGTATTGACTCATTTCTTAATCACAAAATCACAGAATCATTAAAGTTAGAAGGGACGTCTGGAGATTATCCAGTCCAAGTCCCCTGCCAGGGCAGGGTCACACAGAGCAGTTGCCACAGAAACACATCCAAGTGCATTTTGAATATCTCCAGAGAGGGAGACTTCACAGCCTCCCCGGGCAGCCTGTTCCAGTGCTCTGCCATCCTCAGCATAAAGAAGTTTTTCCTCATTTTGAAGTGGAACTTGTGTTTTAGCTTATGGCCATTGCTCCTTGTCTTGTCACTGGCTACCAGTGAAAAGAGTCTGGCACCATCCTCTTGACACCTGCCTTTGAGATATATAATATGTATTGACAACAGCGCCTCTCAGACTTCTCTGGACTAAACAGGCCCAGCTCCCATGTTCTCACCTCCTGAGAAAGATGCTTCAGTCCCTTCATCATCTCTGTGGCATCTGCTGGACCCTCTGTAGATCTTTGTCTTTCATGATCTGTGGAGACCAGAATTGAAGACAGCACTCCAGGTCTCACTAAGGCTGAGTAGAGATCATCTCCCTCAACCGTCTGGCTATGCTCTTCCTGATAGAAGGAATGGTGTTGGATTTTCAGGAATGGTATGCCCTAGGGGTACAATTTACCATCTTGTCCATGGGGACACATTGATGATGAATAGTAAACTTCTCATCTGCCGAGATTCTCAGGTCATTCTCTGTAGAGGTGCTTCCCAGCAGTTCAGCCTCCAGTCTGTGACTGGTACTTGGGGTTATACCTCCCCAGGTGCAGAACTCTCTATTTGCCTTTGTTGAACTTCATTGTCTACACCCAGTTCTCCAGCCTTTTGAGGGCATGCTGAATGGCAGCCCAGCCTTCAGGTGTATCAGCCACGCCCCAGCAAACCTGCTCAGGGTGCATTCCATCCCTTCATTCAGGTTGTCAATAAACAGGGTCAATATGACTGGATTCTCCTCAGCCAATCACAACCATCTGAGCTCTGCCATTCAGCCAGTCCTTGATCCACCTCATTGTCCATTCATCTAACCCACATCTCCTGAGCTTACTTATGAGGATGTTATGGGAAATGGTGTCCAAATCCTTGCTGAAGTGGAGACAGACAACATCCACTGCTCTCCCCTCATTGGCCCATCCTGCTCTGCCATCATAGAAGGCTGTCATATTGGTCAGTATGATCTCCCCTTGGGGAATCCTTGCTGACTGCTCCTGATGACCTTCTTTTCTTTTATTTGCTTGGTGATGATCTCCAGAATTATCTATTCCATCACCTTTCGAGGAGTGGAAGTGAGGCTGACTGGCCAGTAGTTTCCTCGGTCCTTTTTCTTCCCATCTTTGAATAAAGGAGTAACCCTGACTCTCCTCCAGTCATCAGTCATCATCCATCTCTCTTCCCCATAATTTTTCAGAGTGTCTTAGCAACATCTGCCAGCTACCTCAGCATGTGTGGGTGCCTCTCATCAGGACCCACGGATTTATGGATGTTATGTCTGCCTAGCTGATCTCTGATGCAACCCCCTACAACCAAGAAAACTCTTCCTTTTCTCCAGCATCCCTTATCTCCAAGATCTGAGGGCTGGCCTCAGCAGTAAAAACTGAGGCAAAGAAAGCATTCAGTTATTCCACTTTCTCTATGTCTTCCATGACCAGGAGACCAATCTAATTTATCAGTGACCCTACATTTTGCTTATTCTTCCTTTGGCTGCTTATGTACTTGCAGAAGTCCTTCTTGCTATCTTTGCTGACCCTTACCAGACTCAATTCTAGGTGGGCCTTGACCTTCTTTGTTACATACCTGCATATTCTGACAATGTTCCTATAGTTCTTCCATGTGGTCTGTGCCTTTTTCCACATTCCATAAATTTCTTCCTTCCATTTGACATTTACTAGAAGGTCCCTGCTTATCTGTGCAGGTTTCCTGATCCCTTTGGCTGATTTGTTGCTCATGGGAATACACGGGTCTTGAGCTTGAAGGAAGGATGATTGAATACTGACCAACTCTCTTGGAGC
The DNA here is from genome assembly GCA_003676055.1 of Chloebia gouldiae. Classification (NCBI taxonomy): domain Eukaryota; kingdom Metazoa; phylum Chordata; class Aves; order Passeriformes; family Passeridae; genus Chloebia; species Chloebia gouldiae. Next base: position 2,553,550 of record QUSF01000011.1, on the reverse strand, counting down.
CCCGTATTTTCCAGAACCCTAAACCATGGAATTCTTCCAAGTAGTCTTTGAAGAGGTCTAAGTTCAGGATTCTAGTCCTGCTTACTGCTTTGCTTCTTCACAAGATTCTGAGTTCCACCATCTCATGATCACTGTTCTGAAAAACTCTCCTGCAGCCAATCTTGATAAATCCGAGAGCAATACTGACTTTTCAGGAGCTAGCCCACAGAAAGACCTGCACAAACAGTGGTGTTGTGGAATATATCCCATGAGAGAAACTGAAAGGATGGCAACTGCCCCTGGGAGGATGCTTGCCTCCTCGGTGTTGCAGTTGTTCTCTGCTGTTAAGAGGTTGTACTTTGTCCTTTAGATGCTTGGCTGTCTCTTCTGGATGGACTGGACCAGCTGGGAGACTCATGAGTCCATGGCAGACATACAGTGGCAGTTCAGGCTGCATTATCCCCACAGTCCTCATACCCTCTCAGTATAATAGTACCATCCTTCTATAAAGTACAGAGGAGGGAAGGGGAACCTTGCTTGTATCCTGTTGTCTTGTGGGCAGTACTGACCAGAAATAAGATTCTCCTTTGTATTTAAAAAAAAATAAGACAGTAAAATAATTGTGATACCAGATTACTTTAGCATCTAAAAAGGGGACTCACCAGTGCAAAACCAAATGAAAATGGTTTTATCTATCAGGAAATATGTGTTGACATTAACTGTCATTAAAAAAATAAATTTGTGTGCATCTTCTTGTGTTTTTGTTTTATAACCCTAGATTGGTGAATTGTTGAGCACCACACACCCTGCCAACAAAGCCAGCCTAACTCTTTTCTGCCCTGAGGAAGGGGACTGGAAAAACTCCAACCTTGACAGACACAACCTTCAAGACTTCATTAACATTAAACTCAACTCAGCCTCCATATTGCCTGAGATGGAAGGACTCTCTGAATTCACAGAGTACCTGTCAGAATCAGTAGAAGTGCCATCACCTTTTGACATTTTGGAACCTCCAACATCAGGAGGTTTCTTGAAGCTCTCCAAACCCTGCTGTTACATTTTCCCAGGAGGAAGAGGGGACTCTGCATTGTTTGCAGTAAATGGATTCAATATGCTTATCAATGGAGGATCCGAAAGAAAATCTTGTTTTTGGAAACTTATCCGGCACTTGGACAGGGTAGATTCCATTCTGCTCACTCACATCGGAGATGACAATCTGCCAGGAATCAATAGCATGCTTCAGCGAAAGATAGCTGAACTAGAAGAGGAACAGTCTCAAGGGTCTACTACCAACAGTGACTGGATGAAAAATCTGATCTCACCTGATTTAGGAGTTGTGTTCCTTAATGTACCTGAGAACCTGAAGAACCTGGATCCTAATTTTAGAGTAAAAAGGAGTGTAGAAGAAGCTTGTTTTACTCTCCAGTATTTAAATAAGTTGTCTATGAAACCAGAACCTCTCTTCAGAAATACAGGAAATACCATTGACCCAATCATTTTATTTCAGAAAATGGGAGTTGGCAAACTTGAGATGTATGTGCTTAATCCTGTCAAAAATAGCAAAGAGATGCAATATTTTATGCAGCAGTGGAGTGGTACTAACAAAGATAAAGCTGAATTCCTGCTACCAAATGGCCAAGAGCTAGACATTCCATTATCCTACTTCACCTCTGTCTCATCCCTGATTGTGTGGCATCCAGCTAATCCTGCAGAAAAAATAATCCGAGTTCTCTTTCCTGGAAACAGTACCCAGTATAATATTCTAGAGGGACTAGAAAAACTCAAACACTTGGACTTCCTTAAACAACCAATGGTTACACAAAAAGACCTAACTGGGAATATTGCTAGTCCAGCTGTGAAACAAGCGAAATTGAAACAACGAACAGATAGCAAGGAGAGTCTGAAGCCTGCTGCGAAGACACCACCAAATAAGCCTGTCAGAAAGGAATCTAAAGAAGAAACACCAGAGCCTGTGAAGCCTAGTCCAGTACCAGAAAAGCCTCAGAAGCTGGAAAGCAAAGAAAAAGTTCCAGTTAAAAAAGAAAAACCAACAAAAGTAGAGACCAAACCAACAGTGGTGGAAAAAGACATAACAAGTAAGGAAGAGCAACTAGTAAAATCTGAAATTCCTGAAAAACAAAGTACAGATGTGAAACCGAAAATGTCAAAGGAGAAGACAGTGAAAAAGGAAGTCAAAACAAAACCTGAAGAAAAGAAAGAGGACAAAGAAAAACCAAAGAAAGAGGTTTCTAAAAGGGAAGAGAAAACCCCCATCAAAAAAGAGGAAAAACCAAAAAAAGAAGAGATCAAGAAAGAAGTTAAGAAAGAGGTGAAAAAGGAAGAGAAGAAGGAAACTAAGAAGGAAATAAAGAAAGAAGCGTCAACAAAAGAAGTTAAAAAAGAAGCTAAAAAAGACGAGAAGAAGGAAATCAAGAAGGAAGACAAAGAAGCCAAAAAGGACATCAAGAAGGTTCCTAAAGAAACAAAGAAGACAGCTACTCCTTCAAATGAAGCCAAAAAAACAGCAGCAAAACCTAAACCACAAAAGAAGGAGGAGCCTGCTAAAAAAGAAGCAATACCTGCTGGAAAGCCAAAGGAAAAAGGAAAAGTAAAAAGTGTGAAAAAAGACCTCAAAGTCAGTGGAGCACAAGCTGCCCTTGCAGCTGTTGGAGCTGCAACTGTAGCAACTGCAGAAATTACAGCTGGTGGAAAAGAGCTTGAAGCAGAGAGATCCCTTATGTCTTCACCAGAGGATTTAACAAAGGATTTTGAGGAATTAAAAGCTGAAGAAGTAGAAACAAAAGAAACAAAATCTCAAGTTGCACTTATAAAGGATGATCTGAAACTCACTGGTACAATACAAAAAGACACACTTGAAGTACAAAAAGAAAAATTGGATAATGAAGGACCTGCTGAGTCATCTGATGAAGGCATAACTACCACGGAAGCTGAGGGTGAGTGTGAACAGACACCTGAAGAACTCGAACCTGTGGAAAAACACAAAGTTGATGACAATGAAAAGTTTGAAGATGAGGGAACTGGCTTGGAAGAATCATCTGAAGCAGATTATGAAGAAAAGGCAGAGACAGAAGAAGCTGAAGAACGAGATGAAAATGAAGTAGAAAAAACACAACTGGATGCCACAAAATCATATATGGAAGAACCAAGAAAAATTTCAGGTGGCTCAGAAAAACTAATGACTCAAGTAGATACTAACATAAAAGATGAAAAGTATATTGAAAAGGCAGATTATGAGACTTCCGATGAACGAGCTGAAGAAGACAGGGAAGAAGCAATAGAAAAGGCAGAAACTGAAGAGACTGAAGAAGATGAGGAAGACAAAGCAGAAGACATTAGAGATGAAGAGGAAACTGAAAAAACAGAAGCTGAAGAAGATTATGTGATGGCTGTGGTAGACAAAGCTGCAGAATCTGGTGAAGCTGAGGATAAGTATGGCTTACTCATAATTACACCAACTAAACGCTCAGAGTCTCAGTCTCCAGTGATTGAACCAGCTTCTTCTATCCATGATGAGACACTACCTGGTGGTTCAGAAAGTGAAGCCACTGTTTCTGATGAAGAAAATAGAGAAGATCAACCTGAGGAATTCACTGCTACTTCAGGTTACACACAGTCCACCATTGAAATATCCAGTGAACCAACTCCAATGGATGAAATGTCAACACCCCGAGATGTCATGAGTGATGAAACTAACAATGAGGAAAGTGAGTCACCCTCTCAGGAGTATGTGAACATTACCAAGTATGAGACATCACTATACTCTCAAGAGTTCAGCAAAGCTAAAGTTTCTCCACTTCCAGATGCTTTTAACGGGTTATCTGAGGGATCCAAAACAGAGGCCACAGAAGGTAAGGATTATAATGCCTCAGCTTCCACCATCTCACCACCCTCTTCATTAGAAGAAGACAAATTCTGTAGATCTGCATTCCAAGATGTATACCGGCAAAGAGAAAGTGAAATCCAAGGCACTGACAAATTAGAAATCAAAGAACCTTATCAAGAAGATGGTGGAAAACATAGTTCAGCCAAGAGTCCAGCTGACAGTTTGTCCCCTCCATCACCCGTTGCCAAAACACCACTGAGTGAACGCAGTGTGAATTTTTCGCTCACTCCCAATGAGATCAAGGTTCCTTCTGAGTCTGTCCCCACTGCTAAATTGCCTGATGTACACCAAGAAGTTGCTGAAGAGCACTGTGCAAGCCCTGAAGATAAAACATTAGAAGTAGCATCTCCATCACAGTCTGCTGCTGGTAGTGCTGGCCACACACCTTATTATCAGTCTCCCACTGATGAAAAGTCCAGTCAGCTTCCCTCTGAAACCAGTGAAAAGTCTACAGAAGCTCCTGTTAGCTTTGAGTTCAGTGAAGTCAAAGATGAGCCTGCAAAATGCAGAATAAGCCCTATGGATGAGCCCGTACCAGATTCTGAATCTCCTATTGAAAAGGTTCTCTCGCCTCTGCGGAGTCCTCCACTGATAGGTTCAGAGACCACCTATGATACATTTTTGAGTGCTGATTTAAAGTCTCCCACCAGAGATTATGGAAGTCCTTCTGAGGGGAAACCTGAAAAAGACAAATCACCTGTTCAGATGAGCCCAGCTTCTGAAGCAAGCTCTGTGGGCCTCTTCCAAGAAAAACAAGATGAAAAAAGCATGGAATTTATGGTAATTAAGGAAGGCTTCAGCCTGGAAAGGAAAATGGAGGATACAGAACCCAGCAGCTCCCAGTCTTCACTGGTCTTGGATGAGCGGAAATTAGCAGGTGATCTCTCACCAACTCAAATAGATATCAGTCAGTTTGGTTCTTTAAAAGAAGATACCAAAATGTCAATTTCTGAAGGCACTGTCTCTGACAAGTCTGCAACTCCTGTTGATGAGGTTGTTGCAGAAGACACCTATTCCCATATAGAAGGAGTAGCTTCTGTCTCTACAGCATCTGTTGCTACTAGTTCATTTCCAGAACCAACTACTGATGATGTATCTCCTTCTTTGCATGCTGAGGTTGGTTCTCCCCACTCTACTGAAGTTGATGATTCCCTTTCAGTGTCAGTTGTACAAACACCAACAACTTTTCAGGAAACAGAAATGTCTCCATCTAAAGAAGAGTGCCCAAGGCCTATGTCAATTTCTCCACCAGATTTCTCACCTAAAACTGCAAAATCAAGAACACCAGTGCTTGATCATAGATCTCCTGAGCAGTCAGCTATGTCAGTAGAATATGGTCGGGAGTTACCTGAGCAGTCTTTAGCAATGGATTTTAGCAGGCAGTCTCCAGAATATCCTGCTGTAGGCACTAGTGTACACCATATATCTGAAAACGGTCCAACGGAAGTAGATTATAGCCCTTCCGATATGCAAGAGTCTCCTTTTGCACAGAAGATTTCACCTGTGGAACAGTCATCTTACTCTCAAGAGAAAGATATTTCAGAAATTATTTCAGTTTCTCAAATTGAAGCTTCATCCTCAACTTCATCAGCTCATACACCTTCCCAGGTAGCTTCACCACTGCCAGAGGAAACTTTTTCAGGTGGTGTTCCACCCAGAGAGATGTCACTGCATTCTTCTTTTACCTCAGAAAAAGTACAGAGCCTGGGAGAAAAGCTGTCACCAAAATCTGACCTGTCTCCACTAACTCCAAGGGAATCTTCTCCCCTGTATTCTCCTACTTTTCCAGATTCACCTCCTGCAATCACGGAAGCAGTGTCAGCAAGTCACACACCTTTGTTGTCACAGCGAGTGTCTTCTGTCAAAGCCTTTGGTTATCAGGAACCCCTATCAAAGCACAGTCCAGAGCCTTTACTCAGCCCAGATAAAGAAGATTCAGAGAAAAGCAGCAGATCACCAGAAGAACTTAGTTATTCATATGAGGCCAGAGAGAAAACTATGAGGTCACCAGAGAGTATCAGCTATTCCTATGAGGCAGTTGGGAAATCTACTAGATCACCTCAAGGCATGGATTATTCCTATGAGACAAGCAGAAAAACTACCAGGTCTCCTGAGACCACAGATTATTCCTATGAGATAACCAGGAACACTACTAGGTCACCCGAGAGTACAGACTATTCATATGAGATAATTGCAAAAAATATGAGGTCATCTGAGGTCACAGATTATTCTTATCAGGTAACAGGGAAAACCACCAGGTCACCAGGGGCCACAGATTATTCTTATGAGACAGCTGGGAAAACTGCCAAATCACCTGAAGCCACAGATTATTCCTATGAGTTATCTGGGAAAGCTACCAGATCACCTGATACTATGGATTATTCCTATGAGGCAACAAGGAAAACCTCTAAGTCACCAGAAGCTGTTGGCTACTGCTATGAGACAATTGGAAGAACCACCAGGTCATCAGAGGCCATGACTTACTCTTATGAGACTACTGGGAAAGCCTCCAGTTCACCTGAAGCCACAGATTACTCATTTGAGACAACTGGGAGAGCTACCACTGGGAGGTCACCTGAAGCTACCAGCTATTCCTACGAAGCAAGTGCACATTTTACTCCGAGTAAATCATTAGCAGAATCCCGTCAAGATGTTGACTTATGCCTTGTGTCCTCTTGTGAATATAAGCATCCCAAGACTGAACTTTCACCTTCATTTATCAACCCAAATCCACTTGAGTGGTTTGCAAGTGAAGAACAGTCTCAAGATCAAGAGAAGCCACTAACTCAGTCGGGGGGAGCTCAGCCTCCTTCTGGGGGAAAGCAGCAAGGGCGGCAGTGTGATGAAACTCCTCCCACATCTGTGAGCGAGTCTGCCCCATCTCAGACAGATTCGGATGTTCCTCCAGAGACTGAGGAATGCCCTTCCATCACTGCAGATGCTAACATTGACTCAGAAGATGAGTCGGAAACCATTCCAACAGACAAGACCATTACGTACAAACACATTGATCCACCACCTGTCCCAATGCAGGATCGCAGCCCTTCCCCCAGGCACCCTGATGTTACCATGGTTGATCCAGAGGCTCTGCCAGTTGAACAGAATTTAGGCAAACCTTTGAAGAAGGACCTCAAAGAAAAGACAAAGACAAAAAAGCAGGGTACAAAGACCAAGTCATCTTCTCCTGTTAAAAAAAGTGATGGCAAACCAAAACAAGTGGCTTCACCAAAGCCAGCTACAAAAGAATCTTTAGACAAAATTTCCAGAACAGCTTCTCCAAAAAAGAAGGAATCTGTGGAGAAGACCACCAAAAATATCTCTAATCCAGAGGTAAAGTCCCGAGTGGAAGAGAAAGATAAGGATACCAAGAATGCAGCAAATACAACAACATCCAAGTCGGCAAAGACTGCAACCACAGGTAAAGACTGGTGTTATGATTTTCTTAGTTGTTGCAGTGTTGTTAATTTGCCATTTTATCAGCTGAGAGTGTGACTTGTGGCATATCCTCAAAGAAAGTTCAGGTTTTAAGTACAAATGCAGCATGTAAATGCTATATTTAAATGTCTGAATGTCACTAGTTTTACTTCTATTATCTGAGAAATTTTATGTCACTTTGCCCAGAGAGTACATAAAATGGAAAGAATTTAATACAAGTTGTCTAAACAGTTAACCACCTAATAGAATTGAAAGTACCACTTTTGTAGGTGAAGTAAAATCAGTAGCAAGGTGAACTCTTCTATTCATTGTGAGAAATAAGTAGATACAATTCTCTTTAATATAAAGTAATGCAATTTAATATTGTGGGAGGCAAAGTCACTATCTCTCTTTGGACACTCTTATTACTTTGTTGGATTGATTTTAAAAGCATCATTTAAAAGGATTTAACATTAGTAAAAGCATTTTGAGTGAAGTAAGCATGTACATCATAATCCAGTCTTATGCCATCACTGATGACTAAACATACAGAAGGTTAATGGAATTTTGAATGTCTGTTACACATTCTAAGTAGCAAAAAAATTGTGCATTAGATTACTGAAGGAAGTATTGTGCTAATCTGTTGTTTCCAGCAGACCTTGTTAGGAACTGTTTGGGGGATACTTCGATTTTTCTGCTGTAAGAATTGATATTCTGTTGAAGGCTTCTTTACAAGGAGCAGTTCTAGGATTCAGCACAAACAAACCAGCATTCAGCTGTCCTTAGCTTCTCTGGTTTTGGCAGTCCACTGTTCCTTTCTCACACCATTATTTGCATCTCTCTGTTAGAAGATATCTTTTAAAGCAGCAATGTAGTTTATGCTGTGCATTTCTGCAGCTCTTCAGCTGCAGAAGTCATTAGGCACACTTCTCAGGTATGTGCTGGAATAATTTGTAATGATGTAAAATTCTAAAAATATAGCAACAAGTATCTTAATCAGTGTTGGTATGCACAATTATGAAAGACATCTGAGATTTTTTTTTTATCATCAAAGATGATAAAATATTTTGTAACAAAACCAATAGCATGACCTTTCTAAATCAGGAAATCTTCTCACTTCATTTGGCATTTTGCCCTGTGGTAAGTGTCAGAACATGCTAGACAACTGTAAGGAAGTTTTCTGGTCTTGCAATGTTTGACCCTAAATTGATCATATTGCTCAGCTAATTGTTTACCAAGCTTAATCAACATGAGAAAGCTAATAAACTATAAACGTTAATCATCTGGGTAAAATTACTGGCTGAAGCCCAATTTTTAGTTTACATCATGATTTTAGAGCAAAAGATGCAAATTTTTTTTGTCTAAGAGTTTTCATGTGTTTACATGTTGCATTACATTTTGACTGAAGCTCTTTTTCTTGGAACAAGTACTGTATATGCTATTTATGGCAGCAAAGAAATGCTTCCCCCTACTTTTTACAATAAGTGGCTAATTCCTGTATGCAAATAAGGATACAGCAGGCAGACAAATACTCAACTCTGTTCACTGAATTGCTTTGCAACTTCCTCCTTCCAAGTTCCTTCTTGACCCTCTTTGTACTCACATGTAGTAGCTTCCTGATGCATCTGTCAGGCAGCATGAGCACATCAGTTGCTGTCATGTCTTGCTATGTACCTCAGATTTCAGGACAGCTTCAAATTTTCATGGCTTCCTGTGTGATACTAGATTTTACAATCAGTCATACTCTAGATTTTCAAAAAGCTGCACTTCTTCATCAGGAAAATAATAGCACCATTTACCGAATGGTAATTCAGTAATCACAGCCCTGCATAGTAATTGTGGGATATTAATAGTATATTACTGGAAAAGGTTCAACCAAGTTTTTGTTATGTGGTAGTGATTTTTTATTGTATTATATAGTTCCAGTTTTTCCTCCTATTACAATCATAATTGGGGTACAACAAAGTTGTAACATGTCATAATAAGTAGGAGGGTAATTCCATAATTGGTCACATCTCACCTCAGTGGTACTAAAATGAATTAATAAATGCATGCTTTTAACCAGCCTGTCATACATTCTTTTGTTGTTTGGTTTCCAAAGGACCTGGGAATACTAAGGTGGCAAAATCTACAGCAGTGCCTCCAGGACCTCCAGTGTATTTGGATCTGGTGTACATTCCCAACCACAGCAATAGCAAGAATGTTGATGTTGAGTTTTTCAAGAGGGTGCGGTCATCCTACTATGTGGTGAGCGGGAATGATGCTGCAGCCGAGGAGCCAAGTAGGGCTGTTCTGGACTCCCTGCTGGAGGGCAAGGCACAGTGGGAGAGTAACATGCAGGTAGGCTCTTCATTTCTGTCTCAACCTGGAAATCTAACCTTTCTCAGCTATGAGAAACTGGAGCACTTCTGGCACAGATGGTGGCTGCCAGAGAATGGGACCCTGTCTTGGTTTGAAAGACAGGTGTCTGCAAAGGAAGGCAGGAACCTCCTTTGGAATGGAGAATATGGTGAGAGGAAAGAGGACCTGCACCAAACACCTTTTACTCAGACTAATTCTCCCAGTATCTCTGTCCTTCCCAGACAAACCACCAGGTTTGTCTTCCCCTGAGGTGTGGCAACTTATTTTACCTCTCTTAAGTACCCCATTCTTATTGTCTTCTACCAACACACATGGAGAAAATTCCTTGAGAGAAAGAAACAAAAGGAAGAATCCTAAACTCCATCAGGCCCCCACGCTGGGAACTAATGAAGGCATTGGTGATGTGTGAACCACAGAGCTGCACTGCACTCCCTTCAGACCAGTTCCTGGTTTTTAATACTGTTGAGAGCTGGCTTATAGGGCTGTCTCATAATTTTACTACACCACATAGATGATCTGAGTTTGGCATTGTTGCGGTTTTAAGTAAGGAAGAAATGTTTCACACTTTATAAAGTAATTACATGCATTTGGAAACTTCATGTGCCTTTCCGTTATGATGAATAAGTGAACAAAATATTTCTTTATAATCTGAAGAGTTATCAGTGCAGATTACAACATTATAATTTATCTTGAAAACTGCACTGTCTCAGCACTGTGGGAAACAAGCCTCACTCTTCATTATTTTTAAAAGTTTAATAAGGGATAAAAGGGACAGTAAACAGCAATGGGTGCATAGCCATAGCTAGAGGCACACCAGCTAATCATAGCAAGTCTTCTTAAATACTTTTTCATTGCATTAGTCAAATACATATTCATAAATATTAAACATATTGAAACATTTCTTTAAACTTCTTTATATGTTCCGGGGATTCTATAGATTGATCCGACCCCTGACCCGTCTTTTTAGAATACATGCTGTAATCGTGGATGTGATTTTGAGAGTTATGTCTCACTTCTGTGGTTTCAGCAGGCAATAGTGATTGTCAAAGGATCAGTGGCAGGGCTCTTTACAGCTTTTCTTCAAATCTTATCTGATCATGCAGACCGCTTTAGCTATTTCCACAAGTATTTTAAATCAACATCAGCTATTTCACAAATTCATCTGTTATTCTCACTTCTGTCAGTTAGTTACAAAAATAAAGGCATTAGCTATTATTCCACAATTACAGGTACTTCTGCAAAAGTTAACACATAGCATCCACTTTAATGTTTTGCAAAAGCCTAAACTATAATTTATGTTTATCACAATGAAATATTCAAGTTACACAGGGACCAAGGCACTGGCTACAAAAAGCTGACAAATTATACTATACTAAATGCACTTAAAAGTGATTACAAATTGTACTGTATCAAAATCACGGAGATTATTAATAATTTGCAAAAGCCAATACATAATAGTAAAAGCCAACAACTACATAGTTATTTATAACAGCACCTTACAAAATCAACATTTTATTTTGATAAATCTTATTTTCAGTCATTCTGCCTCTGTTGATTTCTTTTTATCTACCCATTTATTCAAGTATTTATTGCATAAAAATCCACTCTTTCAAAAAGGGAAACACATTTGTTGGATGGGGCTTCTTGAAAAGACATTTTGCTGTTTCTGTGGTCCATTCAGCTGTTTCTGTGGTCCATTCAATAGGACTTTTATTTTGTGTTGCAGGTGACTTTAATCCCAACCCATGACTCAGAAGTGATGAGGGAATGGTATCAAGAGACCCATGAGAAACAGCAGGATCTCAACATCATGGTTTTGGCAAGCAGCAGCACTGTTGTTATGCAAGATGAATCTTTTCCTGCATGCAAGATTGAACTGTAAGAACAAGACCGCGCATCACAAGATTAAACTTTGTTTCCAGAAATTCTTCAGTTTGAAAACACCTTTTCTGAAAATTCAAGTCATCTATTTTAACTGCTCAACTATATACCTGCCAAATGCTATACTATGTCACAGTGATGCAAGTCACTAATATTTTTCAGTCTTTGTTGGTTGCTAAGGGAAATAACAATCTTCCCATAGTAGAGTAAAATTACTGCGAAAATACAGATCCAGTTGCATTTTGAAACCATGCACTAGCAACCCCAATTGACTTTTTCCGGGTAGAGGCATTTGCCCTCTAAAGAAATACAAGGAGAGAAAGAGAGAGAGGGGTAGGAGGAGAAAGTAGTAAATTATTAGGTCTGCATTAGTCTCATGGCAATAGATGTATCGCTTACTACAGTCTGCTTATGTTCTCACATGAGAAGAAAGTTTTAAATTTTTATCAATATGAGCTATCACTATGGGGATCCTTTTTTTAAAGAATTAAGTTAGCTCAAATATTTAAAAAAAAAAAAAAAAAAAAAAAAGAGAACATGGCTAGGAAGGGATGTATGACCTAATCACTCATCAGCAGCTTTTCACTTTAATTTGAACTCTGCATACTGACACACCATAACAATCACAGGCCAAATATGCATGTAGCCTGCACCCCATCCAGAAGTCTAAAACCTTTCTTACAACATGCAGAATTGTTGATCTAAGGCATGCTTCCAGCGAAAGCCCGCTCACTCCAGCCAGAACTGACCAGTCCACATGCTTGAACACCCATGTCCACTGTCGATTAACTGAAGCAAAATACCAAAGCAGTCAGGAGTACATACAGTAGACAATTTGCCTTAGAAAGTGACTTGAATGTACAAAGAAACTTGATGCACTTATTTTTTAATGCTGAGACAGCAAATTTCTAAAACATCTGTGTAGGATCATAGTTACACCAGTAAAGAAGCGTGAGTGTGCATGTGTGGTATTAGGAACTTATCTGACTGGTCAAATGGTTTGGTGCTCTGAATTACATATATTAGTTATGTCAACACTCCACAGATGCACCTGGACAGCTCAACAAGGCAAGATGAGCTTTTTTTTGAAAGTTCCTTTCGTACTGTGGAAGCAAGATTGAAGTGGTTTCCAGTATCAGAGTTACAAAACTTAGTGAAACATTCAGATTGATTGAAAAGGTTACCTGTGAGCCTGTACAGTATTCAGCCTTCCTTTGTCTTACTTGATTTTATTTGTTTAATTTAAGAGTGAACATGGGAACAAATGTACAGAAACCTTTCTTTTTAGTGCTGCATGGACTTTTAATACATGATTTGTAACAAACACTTTCATTTACAGGTAAATGCAAAGAAAAGTTTTTCAGGTGAAGGCATTCTTTTTAGTAGTTTTATAAGATAAATGAGTAGTGTTGTTTAAGATTCTAGTGAGAATGGATATTGAGGTAAAATTTATTGAAAAGAGTCAACTGTCAATACCTTTTTCAGGAGACAGGTATGGAAAGATACTCTCATAAAATTATTCTGTTGATGATGACAGAAAATGGGATTTGAGAAGTTGATCGCCCAATACTTAAAAGATTGTAACCTACATTCTTAATCCTTAAAAGGTCTTGAAAAAGGATAGAACAAGCAATAAGCTAAAATAAGTCCCTTCTCTTCCCTTTTCCTTCCCTTCTCTTCCCCTTTGCTTTCTTCTTTCCTCTATTCTTTCCTTTCCTCCTTCTCTTTCCTTTACTCTTCTCTCCTCCTCTCATTTCCTCTTTTTTTACTCTTTCACTTCCTTTCCTCTTCCTTTCCTTGCCTCTTCCTTTACTATTATTTTTTCTTCCTTTCCTTCTTTATGTCTCCATTCTTTTCCTTCTCTAGACTGCTTGCAGAGGAGCAACACCACTGCTCTGTGATTTAAGACAGTTTGGATTTTTTAGTCTCAGAAATTTTACCCCAGTTTAAAAGATCTTGTTGCATTGCAGAAGGTCTGCAAATCTGAATTTGAGAAGGTGTAAAGGCCTACAGTGCAGACTTATGTGCTGGTTGTATGAATCACCATTATGGCTGGCATTAAGTTTTACAATGTAGTGAATTATGACCTCATTTTATTTTCTCTACTTATAATTTATTTCAATTTTACATTGTTAGGATGTTTTTGTTTAATAGGTGTATGTTTGCACTCCTAATTTCTATGAGGGTTTTTTAATACTGGTTTAGGGTCTTGTAAATGTGGGCTTCTCATGCCCATTTAATGCTGTGAATTACTGTTGTCAGTGGTTGGGGTTTTGATTTATTTTTAATGTCTTCTCTTTTTTTAGGTTTCTCTAGCAATGCTGTTTTATTTATTGCTATACTTTTTAGGTAGTTAAGAATAACTCAGAGTGACTATGGCACAAAAGGCAGATGGAAATGTATTGTGAAAACAAGCATGTTTGCTGGGCTCATATCATTCACTTAAGAATGCTTTCATAATACATAGTCTACAAAGATATGTGGTATCTTTGCAGACTATGTTGTATCATTTTGCAGATATGTTCTGCAAAATTTTTGGCAGAGCAGTTGTACTGTTTCTACAATTCTTTCTGATTTGTCTATTTTATTATATAGGTCAGAATTCAAACCTTTTGAGTGGGTGGGAACAGATTTCCTGATTTTCTGACAGCATCTGAAATGGTTTGTATCTCTGGTAGAAAATTGTAGCTTTGGTAGAAAATAGTTTTAAGTACAGCAGTGGTTTTGTGACTAATCCTACTTATGCCACTTACTCCTGTGAATCAGGAGCAATTTTACTACTGTCAGGGAAGTTACAGTCATCTGATCCTACTGTAAATTAAATTGGAATCAAGCCTTAAATATGCCCAAGCAAGTTCCTGATGGCTGAAGCATTTGTTTTACTTCTGAAATAATAACGATAATTAGACAGTTACATGTACATTTGCTTTTTTTGCTGCTACAAGAATATTAAAACCCTGGTCTGGCTAGTCTGAGGTATTGTAATGCCTGTTCCATCCACTCCCTTCCAAATGGCAATGGCACCTAGATTCAACACAGCGATGAGCTCCTCCATTGGCTCCTCTTGCCCTTAATAATGACTTTCCTGCCTGTGGATCTAATCTACCTGTGCTAATCCTAGTACTACACAACTAGTTTAGTGTAAGTCATCAAAATGTACTATGTACATTAACGATGAGTGCTGTTGATCAGCATAGATTTCTAGGAGCATGGTTTGTTATTGATTACTCTAATTGTAAAGATTCAATACCTGAGTGCAAAGAACACTCCATTTCAATGATGGTATTACTCATAACAGCATTCCCAGTCATGATCTTTATGCTATTAAATAATGCTTCATATAATTCAATGAAGAATTAACTTTGGGGATCCCATCCCACTCTTGAACTTGGACAGGGCCTCTCTTGCATGCCTTTTCAAAGTCCTGTGGTGGGCCTGACTCATTGACCTCTATTTTCACCTCATCTTTCATAGAAATCATTTTTGATTTTTTTTTTTACTTATTTTACATACTGTGGTGAATGGAGATAACTGTGTATATGAATGTTGGGGTTTTTTTAATTGTCTATGATAGCTTATGCATTTTAGGAGAGTTCTGGTACTCTTTTACTAAGATTTAATAAATTTGTTAATTGAATTTTCAATCCCTCCCAACACAAGCAAATGAGTTCCAAAGAGCACTTGCTGTGCACTTGGAGCATTTCTGTCATGCGCTTCTCTTTGTTCATCTGTCGCCAGAGGTTCTTGCTCAGTAATGATGTTTTTGAGAGAAATACTAATTTTATTGGTCTGGATTTACTAGAATATGAAAAAAATATAATGTTTACACTTAAGAAAGAAAAGCTTTCATCTTTTCACTTAATTGAACAAAACGCTAAAATCAACTAGGGGTAAGCATTTCTTAGAATGCAATTATATTATTCACCTGGTATAAAAATGTTTGCTATTTAAAATTAAAAAAAAAAAAAAGAAAAAACTCGTTTGTTGTGACTTTACAAAAAAATCCTTAAAAATAAGTGTAACTAAATAAAACAATGGCATAAAATATAGAAAGAAACAAATTTAAGGAGCAGCTTCTCTCTACTAGGCTAAGAGCTCCAGAAGGCAGGAGCTACCTCTTCAAGACTGGGCTGTAATCTCAATGTAAAAGACAAAATCTGAAATATGCTTTCACGCATTTGCATGCAGCCATTATCTTCCAAACTATGGAAAGAAAGTCTTGTGGCTGGCTGAGAAGCACCTCACACACTTCCTCTCTCTTGTTCTGAATGGTGTTTGTGTCAGTCTGCAGCTGTGTATGGTATTATGTCTTATAATCCTGCATCACTTCTATTCTATCCAGTCATATCTAATGTAGAAAATTAGTTTCCAGTGAAAGTAATATGTAGTGCTTTTATGATATTTGTGTGCAATATCCCCTCTTCCATTGAGGATATTTGATGTAAAGGAATCAAACTCAGTTCCACAATAAAATACAAAAGTGGTAAATTGGTGTTGACATGTTTCTTGTCTTTGTGTATGTATGTATTTTTAAGTTCTCCCTTTCTCTTAATCATGATTACCTAGTCTATGGTGTTTTTTTCTGAAGACCAGTGATTATTTGAATGCCAGACAAACCCCAATCTCTCTTTAGAAATTGGAAAAGAAATGTGGAAGGATACTTCTATCTTGTGGTGTGAAACATTACCATGATGTACCATGACATGGCTTCTCTGTTGTTCTCATTCCTGTATTCCTCAGCAGAATGAGAAAACACCTCATTTTCAGAAAGTACACAGTCACAGATGATGCCAAATAAAGTTACATCAAACTGAGCCCACCATGAGGTCTTTTCCAAAGTTGAAGGAGTTCAACAAGAGTGCGTAGCATGTCACCAGTAGTCATGGACCCTTCCTGACCATTACTGCCCGTTCGTCTTGGTTAGAGTGGACAGAGCATGTGAGGAAGCTGAGCCCTCAATTCAGTTTTTTACTCTGTAAATGTTAGAATTCCTCTACTGCTGTTGAGGGGTGCTGTAACATCAGGCTTCCTGCCTTTGTAGTTGCTTTCTGCTGCAATGCCTGCTGTACTGAAATGCAGCAGTCAGTGGTGATGGCATGAAAGCAGGTAAAGGCTGCGGCAGCAAAATGCACGGGGTGTTCACTACCAGGAGAAGCAGAGGTTCTGTGGGATTTCCTTCACCCTCAGGCAGCAGTTTTCTTTTGCAGGCCCTTATTCATCTCTGAAGTCCAAGGGTTTATTTCTAGCTTCTTATGACAATAAGAAATGTTGTAGTTGGCTTGAGCATGGTGAAATAGGGAAAAATGATGACTAGATGAGGGCAGTCAAGTGCTGCAAATCTTATATCTTAAGTATAATTCTGCATATGTATACATCAAGGTTTTCTAAGCTTTGTGGTAGAGTAACTGATGCTACTTAAAATACATTACAGTGATTCTGCAAAGGAGACTAGATCAAGCTTCAATTCCAGTCATTTACCTGCAGCTACATAGCAAAGTTCTGGATTTGCATAGGTGTAACAGGGGCCAGGTCTGCCTGGTGTGTGGCATTTGGCTTGCTGCTTCTAGATGCCACATGGAAGCTCCTTTCTTCAACATAGCTTAACAAATTAAGTCAGCTTATGAGGCATTATTTCAGTTTCCAAAGGAACATGATGATTCAGGTCTTTTCAGTCTATCAAAAATGGAGGATCTACCTTGTGGCATCCTGAACCAGTAGACTATTAATTCTTGATTTCTAGTGTTCTGTGGATGGGAGGAAATTTTAGCCTTTCATTGATCCCAGCGTCTTGGTTTTAGAAGACAGGTGTCTGCTAAGGAAGGCAGGAGCCTCCCTTGGAATGGAAAACTTAAACCCTCTCCCTCCAAATTATTATGATTTTGAAATTAAGGGGTTCTCAGGCAAAGATATGGGAGCAGGAATAACAGTTCTTTATTAGGAATTAATAGAAAAAAAAAAAAGTAATACAAAACAACACTGAAAGTGTCAGAATACGACCTGACCCTCTGTGGGTGAGGGTGCTGGTAGCAGTCCCATTAAATGGTGGCTGCAGTCCTCCTGGAGTGACAGCTGTGGTTCTGTTGAAGCAGTGATCCTGTAGAAGGATGGAGTTCTCCTCTGAAGGTCCAGTGGTGGTGTAGATGGGCCTGGTCTTCTTCTGGAAATCCAGTGCAAAAAGGCTGCTCCGTGTTCCAAGTCGCAGATTATATCCAGGTAGGAATGCTTGGCTCCTCCCTCTGGGCAGAGCATCTCACAATGGGATGATGTAACTTTATCAGTCTTGCTGTGAGACTTAATGGCTCATTAACAGAAAATATTTCCCAGAGGGAGGATTGGTTGTGGAAGGGATAAAGAAAACTGCCCCACCTGGTTTTAACAGGTGGCCCAATTAACAGAAGACAACGGCCCCTCCTCTAACAGATGGACATAGAATACACACCCCCTGCCACATCTTGCATTTGCAACCTAAGACACCCAGGATATGGCAAAAAAGAGGTGTTGAGGGGTTTCTGATTAACAGCTACAGTGACATGCCACAGATCCAGATTGTGCCCAAGATTGTAACAAAACTCCTTGGCTTTCTAAAGCATCTCTGGGCCTGTAAGCATTATCCATGTCCTTCATTCAGCAAGTAGTTTTTGACCAGTGCCTGCTGTTGTAGTCACTATTCATCTTCCACAGATGTGACTAGTCTGAACTAGCATGTACCATCCGCTTTTGTGCTGTGTGTGCCTCCTTTGACACTGTCTCCCACAGCACACTCCAGGAAAAGCTGGCAGCCCATGGCTTGCACAGGAGCACCGGTTGCTAAGAACTGGCTGGGCCCAGAGAGTGGTGGTGAATGGTGCTGCATCCAGTTGTGCTCTAGTGGTGTCCCACAGGGATCAATGTTGGGGCCCAGTTCTGTTTAGTATTTTTATTGATGATCTTGATGAGGGCATCAAGTCTACCATGATCAAATTTGCAGATTACATGAAGCTGGAAGCAAGTGTCAATCAGTTGGAGGGTAGGAGGGCACTGCAGAAGAACCTGGACAGGCTGGATTGGTGGGCAGAAACTAACAATATGGCCCTTCAATTTAGGATGGACATTGAGGTGCTGGAGTATGTCCAGAGAAGGTCAGTAAGGCTGGTGAAGGGTCTGGAGCTCAAGCCCTGTGAGCAGCTGAGGGAGCTGAGGTTGTTTAGCCCGGAGAAGAGGAGGCTCAGGAGTGAGCTGATCCCTCTCTACACCTCCCTGAAAGGAAGGTGTAGCCAGGTGGGAGCTGGGCTCTTTTCCCAGTCATCCAGTGACAGGGAAAGACGACACAGTCCTAAACTGCATCAGGAGATGTTTAGGTTGGACAAAGAGGGTGATTGGGCATTGGAATTCCCAGGGAGATGGTGGAGTCACTGTCCCTGGTGGTGTTCAAAAAAAGACTGGATGTGGCACATAGTGCCATTGTCTAATGGACAAAGTGGAATTAGGTCATCATTGGACTTGCTAATCTCAAAGCCTACTTCTCAAATCTTTTCCAGCCTAGTTAGTTCTGCGTTTCTGTGATTCAGATTCAGCCCAACACTACCAGCAACTGCATAATGCTGACTGCCCTCATGATAGCGGGAGATTTGCTGGGCTTTTGACTGCTGTGTTCAGCATCATTTCCACCAGATATGAAATCCAGAAGAAAACTAGAGGACTAATTCAGCAGGCACTATATTCTGCACAACCATTTTTCGCTGGTCCTCATGGATCATTACCACCTGCTTCTCTGCACTTCAGCAATTCCTGAATTACCAGCCCCAGTATGAATTGCTGGCAAGGTGGAGGTTGACTGTGAATCTGATGTCAGCTTCACTGCCAAAACAATTGCATGCCATAATTTACACATCATACTGCAGATTGGTCCATCACCTGTGCTTGTGAATCACACAGAAAAGATGATTTATATAATACAAACAAAGCTAAACATATATAAGAATGCCTATATGCACTAGAGTTGCATCCTCTGTACCTGTTATGGTCCAGAAAATAATTTTGATTGGGATTTTACAAACCTCATGTTATTTTACCTCTGCTCACCTGTGTTACTTCCCTAACAGCTCAAGGTAAACTGAACCACCACACCAATTAAATACTTAATATGAACCCTCCTCAAGAGTGCAAGTCAGTATACTCATACAGAGTTTACAGTTTCCAAAGATGAAATTATAGTTACCCTGTGTAAGGATCAGAACAGGCTTGAAAATTTCTTTGCCCAAATCACTTAAGGGAGGAATTGTCATGACTTGCAATAGCAAGATATATTGAAAACTGAATTTTGTCTTGTGCTTGTCATTGGGGCTCTAAGGTTATTTCTGTACCTGGGACATTTCCAATTTGGAATGGATAGAATGGGCTTGAGTTCATCAGAAAATACTCTTAAACAAGAGTAGTACAACTCAGTACTATGCAATTGCTAGCTGAGTTCAGTGAAACTCTGATTTCCATGGGGACACTGATACAGTGGTACAGGTTTCTACCACATTTAGCATCTAAAGTTACTTTTGAATTAATGATTTGTCACTAATTCTTGACCTATACTTCATTCTCCATGGTTTTATCGTGAGAGAGTCACTGTCACAAGTTCAGGTTGTCAGCAATACAGCAGTAGCTTCTCTTCTACAGTTGAAAACCTTTTCCTCATCTTAACAGTTCCTATCATTAAATTTCTGGAAGGTAAATTTTACTCTCTACAGATGTGCTCGAATATTCAAATGTACTTCACAGGGCTGAACTGCAGTTTGTACATAAACTCACCCAGGAACTTCAGCAAAAGTGGATGCTGTCTAGCAGACCATGTCTTGCCTCTATCCAAATCAGTGGTGCAACTCCCTTTTGTAACTGTTGACTCCAGCTTCCTGAGGAGGCAGCAGAAGAGAGGATACCTGTGTCCCAGGCTGTCTTCCATCTGTCTCAATAGCACAGTGATGACTGCCCAGGTCAGAAATGCCCTCACATTAGCAAACCTTCACCCAAAGCTGACAAGCGTCATTGTCCTAGTCCTATAGTTTAAGGGTGACCAGAGAACCCTGGGATGGGTAGGCAAGCAGCTGGAACAGCCACTTAGGGAAGGAACAGGTGCTTGACACCAGCACTGTGTGTAGGATACAACATTTGACCCAGTCTGAAAGCATCCTGTAACCTTATCTTGGCAAGGTCAGGTGTTACCATAAATAGGGTCCATCTGTGCAAGGCTTCTGGCAACATTTATTTGAGCTGCAAGGGTATAAATATGTAATTTTCTTCTTGTGAATAATGGATAATGACCTTCAGTGGTTTGCTGCAACTGTTCTGAAAGTAACAATCAAGAGAGGAAGAGTTACATATTTGCTTGTCTCAGGAGCAGCGTATTTGGTGTCTGCCACGGGTTTGAATTGGGATGCTGCTTTTTTTCTCTTAAGAGCAGCCAAATTCTTTACCGACATACCAAGCAGGATTTGCATTTATATTGGCCTGTTTCTTTTGGCTAATATTGTTGAAGGGTATCTCTCCCAGACTTAGGAAAACGTGGGAGAGCTGTTAACACTGTTTGGCATGTACAAGTCTGGCAATGCTGTACCACATACACTACCACAGTCAGGTATGTTTTGGGCTGCTCATCACAGCTCAGTGACTATGCAAGCCAATGTCTACTGCTTATAGCAATGGGAGATTTCCTCCTGCCTTTAGCAATAAAAACATCAGGAGAATGAGTACAGAAATTATTCAAAAACTTGCAAGAATAAAGATGCACTACTGTGATTTAGAAATACACTGACAAGGGAGAAACTATAATAGCTTTAATCCTAATCACAGCTGTAGTCAAACGAAGACAGGATGTGAAGGAATATTTCTAGGAGAGGTGCTCCAAAAATATGAGCTAGTGTTACTACTAAAAAAATATTTTGATCTGTCCCCTCCAGGAAGCATTTAGCCAGTCCTATACATGTATAGACATGTCTAGACAGCTGTCTGAAACAGGACAGTAAGAACCAGAAATGCTTCAAAAAGCTTGAGAGTATCCTAGTGAGAAAGTGCATTGACTGAGTTATGAGCTTGCATCAAACATCAAATACCAGGGAGCAGGGCTAGATGAACCCAGAACTTTTGTGTTTGTAGAGCACAAAGCTTTTTTATATGCATATATATACACATCCACACTCCTCCCTTAACATCAGAACTCACATTCAAGCAGCAGCAGAACAAAAGAAGCTGTATGACTTCCCTGCCCCTCCTCCTTTTAAATGTGGACAGCTGCATCACAGCAGGTGATGGTGAACACAGCAGAGCACACATGGCTGCAGGCATCTGGACAGAAAGGCTTTTGACTGCTTCGGGCTCAGTTTCACTCCTAGGTGCTGCTTCAAACTTCTTTTTTAAGAGTAATTCAGCAAGCAGGTAAAAAAAAAAAAAAAACAAGTTCTCTGTGCAACATGATTTATGCAATTAATCAAGTCTTAGATTTCCTGGGGTGGGAAGGAGAAAAGCAGGTAAGCTAAGCCAAGTTAGGTGACATTCTGTTGATTTTTCATACTGTTGCATTCAGTACAGAGCTACTGTATGTGTCTTCCTGGGCATAGGAAGATAAGAATATGCATGAACAGCACTGGTCTCTGAATTAGACTTGTCTCACAACTTGTCTTATTGTTGACCTTGCTCAAAGCTAGCAGGCAGAAGAGAACACTAAAGAGGAGAGTACCGTCCTCCCCGCCCTTAAGCTTCATTTGCTAATACACGTTTTGAGCATCTTGAGATTCAGCTGTACCCATGGTCCTCAAACCTCAGGGTGCCCAAGCACTTGGTACCCAAACCTGCTTGCACAACTGAGATGCAGCTGCAGGGCAGAAACATGGCTAGCCTCCTTGGAGAAGAACAAATAAATGTAATGATACATAGGAGGAACTTGAAGGGAATCACAGGTGAGATTAAAAAGGAAGCAGCAATGAGGACTGCTGGAGAATTCAGGAGGGTGCAGATACACGTACTGGACATGTAATGATTTGCTAGGTGTGAAAACGGTTTGGCTAGACAAAACATTAGAAACTGGTTGCTTTTGAGATCATGGTGAAACCCATGGTGGGGAGGAGCAGGACAGTAGCTACTGGACCATGGAGAAATACTTAGCTGGGGCCTAAGGGGAAGAAGGTCCCTAGTGTGCAGTTGGTCCAGCTAGTCAAAGTGTCAAATGTGGCATCTCACTCAGGGTAATACCAAGGGGACAGAAAAAGGAGAGGACTCAGCTTTTGGTTTATGTCACAAATAATCTGGATCCTCTGCTGCAGGTCTTGGGTTTGATGTCCTTCATCTGGCCCCATGAATCTGATTTGCTGCCTGCAAAGCATTTTGCAAAGAAATCCCCTTCTCCCAAGGGCAGAGGGGGATATGGGAGGAGACTAAAGAAAAGGCAGAGAAAGGTTGTATCTACTGCTTCAAGTTTATGTTTTAAGCTGTGGCCAGAAGGTTCCAACCCACATGCCTGGAATAAAACAAAGATGCATTAGCTGGTTACTCAGAGCTCACAAGGGATTTTTTTTTCTCCTATTGCTGTAATAGTTATGTCAAAATAAATGGTAAGGAGGGGTAGTTGTGGGGGAAGTAAAGCCAACGCTCTGAGACCTGTGAGACAGCAGGGACACAGCAGCTGGCAGCTTGCTGGAGCTCAATTAGCATTAGCAGCCTGGTGTATCTACCAGCAGGCTGAGGGAGGGAGGGTGGGGGTGCTCACAGAAACACTGCTGCCAAGAGACCAACAATAACCAAGGAGAAACGTGTTAAACTGTAGTGTAATGAAGATCCCAAGAGCTGACCTGTGAAGAGAAGCTCATACAGGAATTGGGATGCAGGAGCGATCACAAAACCTTTGGAGCTACAGCCCATATTCTGAAACTGAAGAACTGAAATAGTGGCCAGGGAAGGGACACTACATTCTCTTATGTCACAATTAGGAGTGACTATGACCTCTTTAATATTACCAGTTCTAAGGAAATTGTTCTTAAGAGTGTTCTTTGGCCTCTATCCCTCCTTATGGTTCCCTAACTTCTCCTGGTAATCAGAAAGCATTTAGACCAAGAACGAGGGGAAAAAAAATCAGGAGAATTTTCTCAAAAGTTTTCCAGGAAACTCCACTACTAGACAAGCCAAAAAATCATCCACTTTCCTGGCTGGAGACAGCACCCTTATTACTCTATGGGATAAACTACGGGAGCTGCTGACAAGATGGGGTCAAGGAGCTTAGTATCAGATTTCCTAGAAATGAAAGAGCAATCAGGCTCTGACTGTGTTTGCTGGGAATTCTAAGGTGTCTGGTATATTTAATGTATGCTTTCCAAAACAAGTTCAAAGGTCTGCAGCATGTTCTCACTGGATTTACAGTGGGTTTGAGGTATGAGTTTTATCACTGCAAAACTACACAGATGCACATTAAAACTCAAAATACTTATTTAGACCCTATGGTAGAGCACAGTGAGACAACAGTGTTGCTGTTGCCTTAGGAAACTGCAATTACAGCAGGGCTGTTGCTCAGGTCTCCCTGTTTTAAAGGACCTCATCCCACTATGCACTCCAAGAAGTTGCTGGCTGCAGCTAACAAGATTCAGTGGGAATGTATGAAGGGATGGATGCTGGTGCATCACAACCACCATCAATGCACTATGATCCCTTCCTCCCTTGCCATTTCGTTGTGCTCTTGTGAATAGCTACATTGTTTTACTGATCTGAAGAATGGGGCACAGGAGCGTGAAGGGAATTAGGTCAAAAACCTCATGAAACAGTGCCCAGAATATAAAAGGAAAGTGCACTGTAGTATGAGACTCCTTGGTGTGTGCCGAGGTGATTGCATGTTTTACTACTGACTAGAAATTGAGCAAAGCAGAACCAGTAAATGCAGAAATTTCTAACATCCTTACAGTAAAGACACATCTGAATGCACGTTCAAGTGCTAACTCACTAGGCTGAAACTCTGTAGTTTTAAAAACAGCCTAACGTTAGGCTTCCTACCTTCCTACTCCATGATACAGAAGCTTCAATTTTCTAAATGGGTTGGGAAAAAGAGAAAAACCCAATCAATATATGTTAATCCTCTTAGTGTCTGCAGTTCAGAGTAGAAAAGGCATTCTTTCCTGTGAGAAACCCCTACTGAAACAACTTGTGTTTGAAATTCTTCCCTTTTCTTTTTTTTTTTCCACCCTCTAGACCTTTCATCATAGGCAAGCTACTCCTTATGCCTTTGTTTCTTTGTGTTGCCTCTATCCCATCTCTTGCCTGGCTGATAGTAGAAAGAAAACACAGCATATACAGGATGAAGATTTCTAAACCACATATGCTTTACTTCAGGAAACAGAAAAAAATGGGATGCTTTATTTGTATACAGCAGTCACACCTACAGCATGATTGAAGTGAAATATCAGTAATGGGAAGCACTTCAGTTCACTGACAGAGGAGTGCATACTGCTGCATTCCATGTTCCAGTACTAAGCAGATGCTTTAGCTAGCTTCCTAGCTTCCATGTCCTGCTTAGCCTGCTCTCTCATCGCTCTCTCTCTCTCAATGAGAAGTATTTGTAGTTCTTCCCACTTCTTGAGGTTCTGCTCATATTTTGCAATGTCTTCCACTTCACACTGTGGCAGTTTCTCCTTGACAAGTTGGGTTGTCAGGGTTAACAGGCTTTCAGATTCAACTTTGCCAAGTGAATGCAGTTTGGAATACAGCTCCTGTCAGAAAAAGAGATTTGGTAGGAGTGTCAAGGAGAAAGACAGTCAATCACAAAACAATCAGACACAAAATACTTCTCTACAACCAACATATCACTGAATTATTATTATTATTATTATTAGTAGTAGTAGTAGTAGTAGTGCTGCTGCTGCTGCTATACAGGTCAGGTTACTATCACACATTCCACTACAATGTAGTAGCTGCTACCATTTCTTACATGTAGTAGTACTACAACTACATGTAGTAGTTGCTAATCTCTAGAGTATTTGTCTTTATTGCAACAAAACTGAACCAATGAAATTTCATTTTCATTAACTATTCATTTCATTAACTATTCAAATTCTCTTCTTTTTCCAAGTTCAGTTATCTAGCAAAGTTCAGCTGACCAGTCAACCACAATAAATAGTATTTAGACACCTTGATTTTCTCTTGCCTCAAAACCAACTGCATGATTTCACCCACATTGCCTGCATCAACATCCCTCCCAACAGGTCCATGTAGCTTCAAATGTTCTCTTTCTAACTGCATGCTAAGTGACTCCCATAATTTTTCTTCTGAAGTTACTGTGCCTGAGGTGTGACTAACATAGATTACACAACACTGTTAAAGCAAGTGATATATTTTTAGGGATATTCTACACTGAAATAGAGCTAAGCCTTAGAAAGGAACTCCAATTTTCTTTCTTAAGCGTTACTTATATAGATTTCCTTCAGCATAAAATGTTAATAGACTTAAGATGATGAATCATCTAGTGATACTATTTCTGGCTTTCTGTGATCTTTAGCCTGATGGCTCTTTAACATTCTGATTAATTGCCTTGAATGTGCAGATACACAACCATGGAGAAGATTATACAGCACTGGAAAATTCTTTATCCTTTGTTCACTCATTAGGTGAAAACACATTTTTCCAGCTCTTCTCTTAAATAAAAAATTTCACCCAGCCCAGCACTTGCAAAAATATTTAAAGGAAGCATGTGTTCTAATGAAAGGTGCATCCGTATTTTCTTCATTTGAATGAAACTTGTTTTGCATTGCAGTACAATGGAATGAAGACGTGTGGATCATTCTCCTCCAAACAAAAAGGCAGTTTTACAGCCATGCAGATATCCACACTTAGCAGTTATCACTAGAAGTTTATGCAGTATGCAGATGATTGACAGCGTTCCTCTTACCCAAACTCAGGTAATAATCTGCAAATGCATATCCCCTCAGCTTCTACCTGGAGGCTCTGCCTTGTTTTTAGGCATTTAGCTTTCAGTTGACTATTATGTCCCCTCTGAGGCCTCTCCACTTCTCTCTCTCTCAGCCAGCACAACTGCAGGCTTTGTTGTGTTTTACCTCAGAGGTCTGAACTGGACAGACAGCAGATCAAAGACTCTTTAAAATGCTACAGAGGCAGGCCTGAGCAGCTTGTATATTTGGTTCTGTCTCTTTTGTGATTTTATGATAAAGAATGAAGACAAAGCAAATGTCTTCAAAGCTAATGAACTAAAACCAAACTCCATGTAAGTATTTAGGTGTTTTATTCTCAGTAGGTACATAAGGCATCCGTGAAAAAAACTGAAGAAACTGCACAACTTGGGTTTGGAGAAGAAACCTTACAACTGTGTTCATAGATTAGATGTGTAACTAGTTTAGATCATTCACACTCTTCCTATTAAGCTCTACCAAGGCTGAGCTGAAAAGGGGCTGAACTTAAACACAGGAAATTGAACTACAGAAAGGCAATAAACTGTAAACTAGCAGATCTTGTCTCCTAAGCCATTACTGGCATCACTGGTATCCTGGAATACTTCCTGCTCTTGTCTTATACATTAATAATACTGATTTAGGAAAGCAGGCAGCCTGTCCCATAGGTACCAGAAGAGCACATTCATAAATGGTTAAATCATGACTTTTATAAGCAGTCTCCATGGCTCTGCATGCAGACAAGTTAGGGAAGAAGGTGCATTGCTTTTGAAGAAGGTTTTCCCAGCATTTATGTGATAAAATGTTTGCCAGCTACTGATCATTGACACAGATGGAAAGAATTGCCTGAAGAACACTATAGTGAGCAGTGAGCCTCAGCATACAGGATCTGAAAACAGGTAATTACAACACAAATGAGTGTCACAGTCTAGATTACAGCTCTAACAACTTTTAGGAAAGAGACAAATGCCATCAGGTCCTCTTTTGTTTTAGTGGAAGCAAAGCCAAGTATCCATATCTGTTAGACTTCCATGCCTTTTTCAGGTACTTTACAAATGGTTGTTGTAAAGGTTGTTATGAGACACAGAGGCCATTCCATGGAGTGCCACGGAGGAGCATGTGTATGTCTGAAGCAAACCCATATGCTTTTGCCTGCATTCTGAGGCACATGATTTGTGAAGCAGAATTGAAAGTGCAGGAGGCAGAAGTAATTGGATTTGAGCTCAAGAAGAAAGACTGGGACATCCTGGCTAATGAATGCAGGGCTGGACAAAGTGCAACTGAATTTTTTCCGGGCTAGAAGTGCAAACCCTCTGTGGTTACACAGAAGGGGCAGATGATCTGTGCTGGGGGAGGAGCTGGGGAATGCACACATCGCCAGGTTGACTCAGAGCTGCCACCTTCCCTAACCCTGAAGGATTTCTAGTGCACTGTGAACTAGCACACTTGTAAGTGTCCCAGGCCACAGCTGAGAAGAGCCACTATGGCTGGCCTAATGGATTTGACAGAAGAATCTAGGAACTCCTTCAGGCTTAGCTGAAATGGCATTCTCACTCGCAAGCTCCTTTTCTCATTCACATAACCAGAAATTTTGGCTTATTACTGATGCACAGATGTCACATGGTGGCTATGTCTTTCAAACATTCAGACTTTCCTGTTCAGATTTTAAACACTGGGACTAGTTTTTTGGCCAAAGGTCACTCCCTGCCACACCAGGGAATGCCTGAATTTGGATTAATTACGGAATTTGTGAAAAGGTTGAGCTGAGAAGAAAACTAGCTTCTTGGCACTAGTCCCAGTTTGATACTCAGATCTCATTTTGGGCATTCTGCATTATTTTCTTCAAGGCTAGACAACTGATAGACAATAAGAGATAAAAAAATCTTCTCACTCCCTCCTTCAAAGGACACTTATGTTTACCTAATTCACTGAAATTCATCAAGGCATTAATTAGCATATGCTGAGCACCCACTGATTCCCAAACACTTAAATTAAAAAATTTTAACTGCCTATAACACAAGTTTAGTATCTAAATGTTAGTGGCAAAGCTATGGAAGTAAAAATTAAAGCAAGACAAAGTGTGTGTGTGAGCTGAAACCGTAAGATACTAGTCTTTTAACTTTTGAAATTTCTTTAGAACAGTCTGTATCTAGCACAACTGTCCAAGGTCAGAGCCATCCAGCAGAAACAATAGAAACTGATGGGTTATGGAAAGAGGAGCACTGCTCATGGAACTGTAAGCCAGGTAAGGTTCAGCCTGAAGTACTTGATTTTTTTACCACAGCACAAAACAGAGTTTATAAAGTAAAATTAGCTCATTTAGTTAACTTTGAGATGATCAAATAAAATCAGACGATCAAATTAAATGCACTTATTATGTAGATGTGCCCTAATGAACAGCCTTCTGTGTTTCTTAATGTTATCATCAGAATGATGATAACAATCTAAAGATAAAAGGAAGGTGATATGAACCTCATTTAATTCTCCAGTTTGAAAGTACAAGATAAAACATTCCTACATAATTATAATGCACACAAATGGACAATAAATTCAGGGCAGTCTCACACCCATTATAATTCATTTTAATGAGCACAAGACCACACAAGGTCACATAATAGGTCTCTAAAGACTTAACACTTTTGCACAGAGGACTGAAGTTATCATTTTCATATATGAAAAGTGAAGATAAAATTCCAGCAGACAGACAAAAGACAAGTAGCCTTGAGCATTTATGTCTTTGTAGGCTGCTGCTTCCTGTTTGGAGGAGTGAAAATGCAAGGTGACATTAGTTTCAAAAATGCCAAACAGGATCCTGATGCACTGAAAGGGTGTCAGTCTACCAGCCATAGTAAGTCAGAATCTGTATTTTCTAGTATGCCTCACAGAGATCTACCATAGCTTAGAATATTTAGAGAAATTAAACTTTCTTACCTTGAATCGGCTATAGTACTCAGGTACTTTAGACTCCTCTGTTTCTTCTGACTCTGCACACTGCGACTTCTGCTCTAATTTCTTGGCCTCTTCAGCAGATTCTGAATCAGGTTTGGCTTCAAGGACAGACTGCAAAATGGTCTCTAAGGCATCAATCTAAACAATCACATTTGTCATGGTTAGAATCAAGAGTTTGGGAATACAATCTAAGTAACACTACCATCAAACAACTTAATGAATTACCTTGTATTTTGAGATAACTTCTGTATATGCTAAATAGAAAACCAAATTCTAAAAGGAAATGAGACAGTCTTGGAAGAATTTTGTACTGTGCTTGGGATCTTGGACTGTGTGGCTCTCACTCACAGTCAATACATTGCTTTTTGGGCTCTACTACTGGTTATGTACAGAGATGCAGCATTAGCAAAGTATCAGCAAGAACCTTCTTTTACAAGTTCTTATGTTAGCCACTGAACAAAGTAAAAAGCACTTCTATACAGATATCATTTCTAGGAATTAATAGCATTTACTATTTTTAGAGTATCAGTATACAGACAGATAGGATTCTTTATGGACCTATGGTACCAGAGACATACAGCCGTGTTTCAACACCAGGATGTTCATCTACAACCCAGAGCAAGACGAGGAATTCCTGAATTTGTCTAGGGTTTGTAAGCAGAAAAAAATCACAAGTGTATTAAGCTGAATTCTTCAGACTTTAAGTAAGAAAGACACTTCCAAAACCACACACCTGAAGAGGTAACTCAAAATGGTGGAAGTCACAGATGTGGCCTGTCTTGGACTATCCAGTATTATTTTCTGAGAAGCTTCAGAAAATAGAGCAATAGGTACCTGCTGAGCAGTGCCCCAGACTTCTACTTATCAGGGGAGACTGCAAGTTTAGTAGTGACATAAGCAAAAAGGAGGCTCCCATCATCAGGGACACCTTAGGAAGAAGTACCAAGAAGAGAGGAGAGACCTCTGTGATGTTTCTATGCTCCAGCCCATGCGGTAGTGACATACTATGTTACTCCTAAGCTGTCTGATTCCAGGATCAGCCTGATTCACCAGGTTCAGCCTGATTTGCCACAACACTCCTAAGCCCCAAGTCCCTTAGGTAGTGCTGACCTCATAAATGGACTGAATCTAGCCATCCTCCCTGTAGGGCAGTACATTCTAGAAATCACTCTGTTGGCTTTTTGTACCAGTACCACTCAGGACATCATCTAAGGTCACAGAATACATACAATTAGCCATAAGAGCAAAAACATGTGACAGTTCATCCTCACTGCTAAAAAATATGTTTCTGAGTGGTTTCAAAAACTTGAGAAACAAAGGTGTCTTCCCATCCCTACAGACACGTTTCCTGTGACACAGACACAGGTGTCTCTAAAGGGAGGGCATGGCTCAGAAAACTTACTTAAATGGTCTGTGGCAGCAGCACACACTCACTGCCAAGGACATGCCAGTAGACATCATCACTGGCTCATCAACTTAAGCACTGATTCTGTTCTAAACAGTACTTCTCCTGTCTTGTAAATGCCTCTGAAGTTTGCAGGGCATCTTTTCATTAACAAGACACAGAATTCACAGGTTTTACTGAAGTTTGTTTAATATTAAATTCCCCTTGTTCAGTGGGTTACAGCCTTTATACTTACAGCTTCTTTACAGATCTTGATGTCCCCTGACAATGAAGCAACATTCTCCATCACTTGCAAGGCTCTATTTAAATATCCAGGTGTCCACATCAGTGGCATTAGATGGTATACAGCTCTTAATCCTTTTGTCAACTCCACCTTCCCTGTGATAAAAAAACACTTTATTGTTAGTGTTTCAATACCTGAATCTCAATGGAACCTGTATAGGCTGGCTCTGGTTTCTAGCAAGTGTCTTGGCTTCGGTGGTAAAAACACCTACAAAGTTTTTCTGAAAGAATTTCCATTGCTCTAATTTTATTAATGTGCCTCTTTTTTGCTCAACTTCATCTAATTATGTGCATGTTTCTGGTACCTCCTCATTCCCCCTCACCCAGAAATTTTGCCCAGATGGAAATCAGAGTAAGTGGCCAGGTTTTCTTGTTGTCTGGCTTTGTAACAGCAGCCTGTAGAAGGATGCCTGAAGATCTCTGACCAATGTCTCCTTAGCTTTCAGTTGACTATGGAACATGTATGCACTAAAATCTGATTCTCCAGATTTACCTCTGTGGCCTCTAGGGTTTACTCACCCATAACAGCACATGTTATGGCTAAGTGCTCAGCCTACTACCCCTGTTTCTGCTTAGGCTTCCTAAGACAAAATACAGGACACCTGCCAAAAAGGAAATCCTGGTTCTTGATAAAAGACAATCTGTGCAACAAGGATTTTAGCAGGACCTGAGATGTACTGCACCACTTGCAAAGTGGCTTTTTTTCTGCCAGTAATTACTTGAGATCATGAAACTCCTGCATAATAGAGGAAACACACATGACATTGTAGTAGATGCAATTTACAATGATTGCCACTCTTGGGCTTTGATCTTGTTATTGTCAGCATAATAGATAATATCTCTTCAAGTGTAGCTTACAGGAGTTGTACTCTGGCTGTAATAAGACAAAACTATGAGACACCCTCTTTATATGGAAGAGAACAGTTTAGGAAAAGCAAGGTAGTAAGTGCACAGACAAAGCCTATGGACCATGGCTAAATTAAAATAGCTGAGGTGCTTGAGGCCACTCTGTGCCTGTAGACATCTTTTTCTCTCTCAGAGGTCAGTTCCATTAGTGTTGGCAAGACATTGGTATATGTGACATAACAGTAAATAGCTTTTGATCCACTGAAAGTCAATGTCATGGACCAAGCACTACTGCTCTCAGACAAGAGTGAAGTGCATTTTTGAAATACAGCCACTACTCTACTAATCTATATGACATTTAAAACTCTCTAAACTGAATGCCAACTGGACAGTAAAGTCCTTGTCTGTAACAGTATCTCCACTGGATTATAGACTACAGCACTATGAAAAATCCTGCTTTCAAATTAGTTTTCACATTTATCCCTCTTTTTGACTGAAAGTTAGGGTTTTTTTACAGTCATGATAAATACAAATCAGCATCCTAACTCTGCCACCACACATTATATTTTGAGGTGACATTTGAAGAACAAATTCACTTTTTATTACCCTCAATAATGCAGTAATGAAACAAAAATTTACAATAAATTGTTGACTTCTTACTTTGTAGTAAATAATAGTTTTGTAGAGAAGAACAAACCATATCCATCTCTACCATATCCATCATTCCACTAAAGAGTCAGAGGAAATTCAAGAACTGTTTGCCCATTTCCCTTCCCTTCAATTCTGAATATACTGTAATTTCTCTTTAATACTATATAGCACTGCTATCTGTTGTTCACAACCCCAACATTTCCTTTACAATGACTAGTAAAAGTTCTAAACATAGTGTGTTCCAGGGTGTGCTCTCTCATACATTTTAAAGATTATTTCAAGATGTTCATTAACCAGAAAGACTCTGTTGTCCATAACCTTATAATGTGTGTCATAGAATCTATACTTTAGGGTATTTTTTTTTATTTGTTGGTCAACAAACAAACCAATCCCCCTGTTATTTAGAATATCTTCTCTCTTTCAACATCTAACCCAAATATGCAGGGAGCACTACGACTGGTGCTGAAGCTTTCTGATGAATCAAATTCAAATCATTTCTACCCTCCAAGCCTACAAAACAGGTTCAATCGTAACTCTGAAATTGTCCTTCCACTATTTCTTTTTCTCCTTTGCTTTCTCCTTGATTACGTTTTAATAAAACAAAGGTGCCAATTTAATTCAGTCTCTGAAGACAAGAGAGGAAACCTGACAATGAGGGAGGTAAAACTTACCAAGGAATGCATAGCCATAGAGCTGGGAACTAAAACCCACAGTGTTACTTTGCTTTAGACCCGTAAGCAGTAGCGAAGCTCCAATATTTCTCTCTTCTTCCCACTGCAAATAATGTATCAACTAAGTAAGTGTTCCTTTAACAAATACAAATATAAAATGGCAGCAAAGACAGCACGCACAGCTTTCATCACATCTTAGTAATAAAGTAAAGAACCATTACACATGCCCAGAGTTCAGTTACAGTATATGTGTACTGAGGAACAACTCCCTTTCTAGAAGACTAAAATGTGAGTGACTGAAATTTTGCAAGAAAGTTCTTCTTACTATGTTTACCCCTACATCTTAACCAAACACAGAAAATTGGTTCTGAACATTACGAGGCATTGAACGGTACTTTGAATGGTGTATACAAATAAAAATATCATTTCATTGCTGTCTTTGGATGGGATTACTCAAAATGCATATTAAATAAGTCACAGCTATATAAATAACCTTGCCTTAAACATGTCTATGTTCACACCACCTTTGCTTGCACATTCAGTTTCCATGAAACACTACAAATACTGACTAATGCTCATCTCCGCAGTACGGATATACAAACATGGACAAACACAATGGAAAAATGAGATTTTCATCCCTTTGCTTTTCACATACAAGCGACTAAGCATGCTTTATTTCTAGGGAATGAAGAGAATATCCAAAACAGTAAATGCACTTTTCTCTTCTTCGGTGAAAACTCAAATTACAACCCAATTGGGTAAAACCTGAAGGCACCTGTAAAATATGTTTTGAACAGAGACGGAGGTGTCAAGCATTTGCTATATAGATGACAACATGCTATTGAAGGCTTGAGCTAAACTACATTAAAAATAGCTTCCTACAGAGATCATGGCTGAGACCTTTACTGACTGAGCCCCTTCTGCAAAGGTAGAATAATGCCACTTCCAAGACCCTGAACTGTCATTCTGGCCTAAAGCAAGCCAGCTGTAAATAATAAACCCATAATCCTTGGAGTTAGGACAAACATAAAAAAATAATTTTAAAACAGATAGGTAATAAGAAGCAATACACCCAAAGCCAACTGGGATACTAAAAAACGTAATAAAAATGCTTTATAATTCCGCAACATGACCGTTATCAAGCTCTGATGGTGAGCAATACTCAGCTCAATGGGATCCTATATAATAGGTGACTATTTTTTAGCAGCAATTGATAAAGTCTGCTTTGAACTGAAGTATCAATTCATGTCCTTCAAACGAGCACACGAGCACACGTTACATCTGAAAATCCCTACACACCCTCCCTTTCAGAGAACGAGCAAAATGGGTGACAAGTGATTTGATGGTTTTCATACTTGGTTTTTTCTTTTTTCCTTTCTTTCTTTCTTCTGCAGTTGCAAAAATAATGAGAAAAATTTTCCCCCCATTGTTTTCCCCAGGTAAACTTAGGGGATATAAAATACGTTCATGATTGAATGTCTAATTGACTGCATCACAACACTTGGAAGCAGAGGCTCTGTGAATCTTTTTGAGTGTGGTCAGCTTACCGTATGTTCAGACTTGGTTGCCAGGTACTGGTATAAAACATAGAGAGAAAGAAGCTGTGTTGATAATTCATCGAAACTTTCTTGGAGCATGATCTCTGTAACTACTGACATAGCATCTATGGAGGAAAACAATACTTAATCAGCATAGCTTCCAATACATATCTTCCTTATGCACCCACTCATGTTCAGTGACGCTTTATTGCTGCAGTATGCTTTGAAATAGTTAAACAGAAAATAAAACATTTCTTGCAACTAGAATACACCTACAGAATTAGTCTTATTCCTTTGTGTTGCTCAAACACAATGCAAGAAGGAAGAATGGGTTGAATAGCATGAAACTACAGCCAAGGAGTTCTTAAAATCCTCTTAGCTCTACACATTTCAGTAGGCTCTTCTTTCCTCAGCTCTTCAATCATTAAAAAAGTTTA
This sequence comes from Chloebia gouldiae, assembly GCA_003676055.1. Taxonomy (NCBI): domain Eukaryota; kingdom Metazoa; phylum Chordata; class Aves; order Passeriformes; family Passeridae; genus Chloebia; species Chloebia gouldiae. The sequence continues at coordinate 2,518,332 of QUSF01000011.1, read as the reverse complement.
AAATTATTTCTTTGTTCTTGTGTTTTTTTGATTACAAACAAGAGAAGACTGGCTTAACTTCATTAGCCTTAGGGTGACAGGAGTACAAAGGGTAAGAAGTGTTGTCACAGATCATCCACAGTGGCCTATTCACCAAACAATGCTCTAGAGAAGCTCTACATGTAGTTCCAGTGACACTCCCTGTCAGGAAGGACAGTTTGGGAAAAGGCCTTCAGTTTTACACAGAAAATAAATATGGATATAATACGGGGGGATTCAAAGATAGAGGTGGTAGGTCCCAAAGTAAAAAAATTGCATGTATTAATTTATTGTTTAGCAAAATCTTTCAGTTCCTTTCCATTATCTGTTTCAGAAGAGCTTTATGCAAAGGAAACTTTACTGCCAAGTTTACAGTACTAGAAAACCAGCAGTGAAATTAAAATCACTCATTAAAATTACTACCTGTCCTCAAACATGAGAGGTAGCTCCAATATGGCAATTCAGCACAGCTGGCTTGCTCCACGGACTGTCTGAAAGCCTACACAAATAGTTTATATATGTAGCTTTTTGAACAGCTAAAGGTATGGAAGATGAATACCAACACACATTTTGATTCTGGTAACACTCTAATTAATTGTCACTAATAAGTTCTATCATATCAGTACCACATATGTCAGACTGAAAATTATGTAACTGAAGAAGATGGTTTACACTTGCAAGAGGATTAATAACAGTAGAAAGAGTGAATCATGCAAGTTTCAAAACTAAAAAAAAAAAATCCCAACAAAAACAAGAGAAAAACATGCAGAAAATCCTTCAAGGGAAGGTGAAGTTGCATTTTATGTTGAATTCAGGAAAAAATGTGTCTACAAGTTTTTAGCCTAAAGAAAAGCTCTGTAAATATAAGAGCATATAACTAAGAATGCAGTAATAGTATATGTTTTCTTACCTTCATATTTCTTCTGCTTTATAAAGCAATCCAGCAAAATATTGAATGTAAAATTATCTGGAAAAATTCCATACTGAACCTGAAGAAAAGAAGGAAAAGAAGCTGTGTGCAAGTGTGCTGTTCAAGTCTTCACAAGCACAATGCTGCAGGTACCAGAAAGAGCAGAACCACGACACTGCATATTGATGCAATGTACAGTCAAGCAACACAAGAGATTAGCATGGCTCCTGTGATGCAGGCCCTCCAACTTCTGATGCACTGGATTTGTTTTAGTATTTTATCTTAGCCTTCCGGACAAGGAATGACACTGCCTATCATGTTATTATGCCTCCCCTGCAGTTAACATACTTTGGACACCAACACTATTTAAAACCAAAAAACTTTCTGAGAAAAGAGAGAAATTAAAAGCTGTAAAAAAGCCATCACTAAAATTCAAGTGCTATAGTAATTTGTATTTTGACAAAGAAATCTGAATTTCAAACTATGGTCTGCAGGACCTGGCTGCAACAGGAATTCCTGTCACACCACACTTGAATCAAAAGCTGATCAAATATATTCGTGTCTGTTTTTTGGTAAACTTACCTTGTTTTGTATTGTGTATAAGGCTTTATCTTGAGCATTGTATTTTAAGCACTGTCTGATCCAGCTGTGAATGGTCCAGTCTCTTAAGTACCAGGAATTTGGGCTATGCCGAAACCTAAAGATGAAAAAAAGTTCTGGTGACAATATGACTCTGCTACCACAGAAGCAAATTCTGTCATGAACTCAACTATGAGTTTCAAAACCTCACTATTTGTGAATTCAGATATAAATTTGTCTATGTTTGAATTGGCAGTTAATCACTGCTCTCTAAAGAGCTCCAGATAGCTCTTTCAAGTAAAAGAAATAAAACTTTGACATATAAATAGTATTGACATATAAATAGTATGTACAAAGGGGAATCTGACCATTTTACAAATACATAATATTTAAACTTGTAACTTTCCAGAAAGCCTACTGTTTTTTTTCTTAAAAAAAAAATACGAAAAAATAACAGTTTGGTACATTTATGAAGACCAACTGAGACTGATGTAAATACTGTAGTATGTTCTGACATTGTCCTTCTAATTGTGTAAGATTGCATTGTATAAGATTTTGATGTATAATGTTGCTGTGCTTGTCAAGAGCTACAACCAATGATGTCAGCAAGTATCAGAATTACATCAAAATATAACTGCATCTGAAACGTTGGAGCTTGTGTAATCTGGTGTCTCTCACCCTTTCTAAATCATGCCTCACTTCTCCAGTTAAGAATTCATTATGCCTCAGCACAGGTCATCCCTGGGCTGATACATGCTCCATTTGTCTTAGAAATGCTTCACCAGTGAGGCATACCTTATGCACGGGGAACCTGCTGGAAAGCCTTTCCTCGCCTCTCTGCACCAGTTCAATCTATTCTGAGACACCTCATGCCGTAACTTCAGCAGTCTTCCAAGGCAAACCACTCCAGTGATCAACCAATTTGTAAAATTACTTTTAATTTCATTTCAGACACATGAACTTTGCTCTGCATTTGAACAAATGGTGACAAAAAGCACACGGAACTTTAGCTTCGGCAAATATTCAAGCATCAGTTAAGAGTTCAGTGGTAGGAGCTGCTGCCTTGGTCCTGAGCTGAATTTCATACCCCCGTGTGAAGAGATGCATGCAGTCTTTCTCAATTCAAACGAAAACTGATCTCAGTTCCCAGCACAGAAGTGACTGCCACTTTCTGTAAAGAACACCAAGGACTGAGCTGAGCTCATGTGCAGATGCTGCAGCCCCAAGCCAAACTGCAGCACCATTTAGAGGCAGGGTAGACTCTTCCATCTGAGTGAGCATGCTTTCCAGAACGTTTATCAGATTAATGTGGCCACCAACCTTCTTTCCCCCTCAGTAAATCTCTTGTCTATTACTGAGGGCTACACACATGACCAAGGCTGGAAAAGTACTGCAGCTAGGGAGCCTTCAGAACAAAGATGACAGCCATGCCAAAAGTGGATCTAAACAACTACAGAGTCTAAATATAAGTACTATAAGTGGCACAGAAATCTCCCCATTAAATTAGAATTTAATAACCAAAGAAAAGCATGCTTTGAATATTAAATTACAAGCATTCTGGTACTGTAATTGCTTTCCATTTACTTCTCCCTGGAGTTCAAATACTTAGAGTAGCAAGAATGTATATTTGCTTTCACTAAAGTCCTGTGTCATGGACAAATTCAGTTACAGGAATTTGGATTTAATCATACTTTGATGAAAAAATTATCTAAATGCTACAGACTTTTTGACCAGCAATTTAAGAAGGGTCCAGCTGGAACACCAGCACCCAGCAATAATGCTGCCAACATATTTTCAAGTTTCATTAAATGCTTAATATTGTTTCACAAGCGGAAAACAACTGACCTGTCTTTCAAAAAGCGTGATGCTGATGCTATCAAATATTTAGGCTTTCTATTGATACAATCTTTGCAAATGAAAAGTATTCAAAAAACAACAACAACAAAAAACCCAACCAGCTGTTTGTAATGCATTTGAATATGCAACTTTATTTCACAGCTCTTGGGTACACCATAGTGAGAAAGAGAACTCTAATACTCCCTGCACCTTGAGATTACTAAAGCTTGCTGTAATGGAATCTTCTAGGTTTCAAAGTAAAATTGGATTTGGACAGCAAAAGGCCTAACAGGGATACAATACAGCCTAGAAACAGAATGAAGACAATCATCAATCAACACTCATTGCTGGAATTAATATGCAGAAAATCCAGAGGTATGTTATAAAAAATCTGCACATCAGCTTTATAGGGCTGGGACTGATTTTTGCACATGTACGTGTGTGTGCATGACAACCACAGGTTTTTCATACATAATTACTGTATGTATGTTACTATTAATATCTTTATACTGATCTTTATGCTCAAATCAGATCTTGCCTGCCCTAGGTGCTATGCAAATAAAAAGCAAAGTTCTTCTCAACAAAGTAATTTTCTGGTTAATTCTAACAATTAATTACAAGTGAGTTGCATGGGAATAAAGAGGGGACTGGTGCCTGAATGCAATATATATGCATGTACAAGACTCCTCAACACTAGACACTTCCATTAATCCATGATGCCGTAGGAGAACTGGAAATGAAAAGGGAACAACTACACTGCAAACTTGAATTGTTTTTGATTTAATTGTTAATGCTGGGATAAGCTCTGTCTCTGTTGTACTAGCTGAGAAGAGAAACCAACAGAGTATCTGTTTTTTACAATTAAAAAATCAACCAAATATTGTGGCAGGCACTTGTTTCTTAAATGGAATCAGAAAAAAGAGGAGGTTGCTCATCATTTTGACAAGAATTAACATCCTCCTCCTTCTCTATGTCCACCAAACAGGATATAATTAAGCAAAGCAATATGTTCAAGGACAGATGAAAAGACAGAAGGAAGTTAAAACTACATAAAAAAAGAGGATTCAGAATGAATTAAATAAAGGAAGTCACAAGCAACTGCTGTGTGTTTAACGGAGAGACCAGAAGGTTATCTTGCAGATGCCTGGTGCTGACACTCATTTTTCTGAGAACTAATAAAAACCTGAGAAGCCCAAGATTCTTATAATGTGTTCAGAAAAAAAAAATAAACAACAACAACAACAAAAAAAAAAAAAAAACAAACCAAACCAAGAAGGAACTGTAACAGTATTAGAGAAGTTCTCTGTTGGTACACTTTAATGCTAATGGCTAAAGAATCAATATGGTCATCCTTCCAGTCACTGAAAGAACATCAGCCTCCATGGGGAATAAAAACAGAAATACTGGTAATACAGGGAGAGCCTGAAATATCAAGCTCATTGTGAATTTAACAGCAGACAATGCAATACTCAAGAGAATTATTTTCATTTTTAAAAGCTGTTCAAATTACACAGTCCAGAAACTTGATTTTCACTAACAGTTGTCTTATACTTGCAAAATTATTATAACTTGGAAGAAGAGATAGGAGTGTACAGCCTCAGTACAAGGCAACCAGAACATTTTTTGCCAAGCAAGTAAATTCTCTTGCTCACAAATAGGCCAGCACATTGGGCTACATTGTCAGATCACTAAGTTACCACATAAAGCCCTACTGCTCATTATTTTCAACTGTGCTGGGGTACTCATGCTGTGTGAAAGAAACTAAACAATAAAAAAGTTTAACAGACGCTGAGAGTGGTTCATGGGGTGCTGTACAACTATAGCAAGCATGACTTATTTATATTGGTCCTCACACACTGCAGAAAAGCTGAATTCCTGCCCTACTCATTTATTTCAGTCTTGCAATTTTGTTTGTGTCATCAAGTGGTGATGCACTCTAGCTGCTTTCACACACCCTGTCTTCTCAAGGGAAGTAATGCAGCAAACCTGAGAGCAAACAGAACCACCCCTTGCTGGTCTGCATTCTTTTCCCTAGGCTGATAGAGGGCACTTCTTTGTTCTGGGGACAGTCACAAATGAGGAAGATGGTGAAGGAAAATTTGCTGCACTACAGAAGAGAAAGTGCTGTAGAAGTGACATACCATGAGGAAGAGCTGTGCTCTACTCCTCCTGGGTAGTATAGAGGGAAAACCAGCTCAGCAGATCGGTTCCCATTCTTCGTTGATCACAAATTCCATTTTGCACTCTGTGGATTTCTTAAGGGCCAGTCCAGTTCCTGGTACTCCCAGAAGCTATCCTTGTGCAAGACACTATTTTTCTCTTCCCCATTCTCCCCTCATCTGTGAAACAGAAGACAGAGATCCTTCCTTTCTCCACCTTTACATGACCTAATGATAAAGCATCTTGTAATGATCCATACCTACACTTCCTATGTCTCTTCTTTTAAAACTAGAGAGAAACATGGGTCTGCCTGTTCATATATTTTCAACAGGAAGGAAGAGTGCCAGATTTCTTCTAATCCACTTAAAATTCTACAAAGTCCAACGCAAAGCAGAGAGACTTAAAATTAATAAATATAATAGGAAATATCACTGCAAATCAGGAAGAAGATATCTCAGCGGAATGAATCCAAAGCAACTCCACATTTTACATGAGTCATACAGGGCTGAGAAGCATATTAACAATGTCATGTTTTTTTCTTCCCAGGCACATTTTTTCAGCTACAGTGCATAATGATCAAATGGATTCCAGGCAGGCTTAGCTTGGAAACTGGAAGGCTGTCACCCAAAGCTCCCTCTTTGTTTGTCATTTCAAGTCACAAGCTTTGGGGAAAATCATCTACATTTTAAATGGACCCAGAGGCATTGCTCATACATCAGTGTCAAAGAAAGCAATCCTGGAAAAGCAATCATTATTGACAGAAATTTCCTTTTAAAAATGAACAGAACTCTATTTTTCCATCTTTTCTTTGCCTGCCCTTGTAGCCTTCCTTTTTGTATAAATCCTGTAATAATAATTTGATGTGTAAACCTACCAGTCCTATAAGAAATACCTCACACATTAACTGCCTACACTCAAAAACAGAGGGAACATACAGGTTTTGTGTTGGAATAAAAAACTCAAGTAGTACGTGTACTGTAAGAAATCCATTATCAAAAGCAGTAATAGGACAAGTTAAAAAATTAGACATGACAACTGTAACAGACCATAGTCTAGGGCTGAGGCAGAATCTTACACATTTTCAAGCAGAAAATTGGTTTGCAGACACGCAGGAAAAAAAAACCTATATTCCGCCCCTATTGCATTTTAATTTTTATTGACTTTCCCCTGTGTTTTATTTTGAACTAATTTAACTTGATTGTTTTGATGCTAAAATCAATTCTTCTAAATTAAGCTCTTTCCACCTCCACATGAATTCGTATTTCATGCACAACATTTTTTGTTCAAGATTTGCACAGAGCTCTTATACCACTAATGCATGTCTGATGATGGTCCCACAACAGACCTAAATGATCAGATGTGGAGAAACTACAGTACAGAACCACAAAGCTGAGCAGGAGACTTTAAGCATATTTTCAGTATCATGTCATACCACATTAAGTTTTTATTCCTATTCACTTCACATTACAAGTTCACCTATTTCTTAATCCTTAAGCTTAGTAATAAGACTATATTTGGAAAAGTAGATATTTTGGCTAGAAGTACCTGCTACACATTTATTTAGGAAGACTCAAAATATCACCTGGGTAACTTCTCTCTATCAACAACTGAAGGGAGAAAATTCAGTCGTTTCAGGGTAGCTATTGCATTGCTCAAAACTACATTAATGCACAGAAAGCTCAGCTTCTCAAAGCCACTTTCTAACAGTAACTATCACACAGCATTCACCATATACCAGCTAGGATATAGTTTATTAATCTAGCTAGTTTGACAATTTTTCTTTTTTTTTTTTTCCTGCCCATTGTTGTCAGCCTCTTATCACTACATGCTCTTCTTCCTTTCAATGAATTTAAGGCATCTTTGAGAGTAAAACATAAGGAACAACCCTTATTACATTAAAAGTTTAAAAAACAGTATGATCAAAAAGTTACAAAATCCTAGATAAATTTTTTAAGTTTCAAAATAATGTATGAGTGGACAAGCAGTTTACCACAGCGTAAATGAAATGCTTTGCTTACACATAAATAGACCTAAGAGCCATCACAAAAGAAATAGCAAAACAACAGAAAAGGAGCCTATGGCAAAGTTTAAACCAATTTATTGGCATTTCTGGTATTGCAATACTTTAAACAACTACTGGTACTCCTGAAAAAAAAAAAATCTGAATTATTTATCAATCCTTCAATCCAGACGCAGTCAGCATAACAGAACTGCAGAGGAGCTGCTCTTCCAACCTTCTGCCAGCATGTTACAGCAAGCAGCCCTGAACCTCCCTAGAAATATTTGCAAAGCAAAAAGCAGCAATCCTTCAGGCAACCTGATTAATATCCTACAGTTTACCTTTAATGCTTCAAACCTTTATTATAATTAGTTCAGGCTGAAAAAGCAAAGCCAAGGCTCAAACAACACACACTCAGTACACTCTGTCCCTGGGAAAACTCTTTGAGGCTGCTAAATGTGTTTCCTAAAAAGCTATCCTAGTCATGAAGATTCATAGTATTTCAGAATTATGCACTCCCTGGCACAAGAAGTTCACTTCTACGAAAAATGTGAACTAGTCTTCGTCAGTTTGGCTGAACTTGCTCTCTATGCCTAACCTGAAACAGGATGACATCAGTCACAGGCCTTAGCTAGCTAGAAACTGAATACCTTAACATTTAAGTATCAACACAATTCCTTGTTCTAGGTTAAAGGGAAGGTCACCAGCTAGCTCACAGGAAATGGACACCTGGGGATCCCCCTAGATGAAAGAATACTGCTACCAAGAAAAGGTGGTGATGACTGCTTTAGTCTCATGAAGGAAGTAAATTTACCACATTCAGTTTTATTTCAAATGCAAATTATGAATAAAGCAGCCCCCCTTTTTGATTTAACAAAATGATGAGGTGAACTGCAATGAAGGAAATCAAATAAACAGATTTTTTAATAGAGTACTTCTATTTTTCTCCTTTTCCCAGGATAATAGTTACCCACCACCTTTCACCTCTCCCATTCCTTTTAAAAACAACAATCAGGAAAAATCCAATTTTCTTCTCACACATGTGAAGAATCTATACTACTTTCACCATAAAGATGAAATTCACTCAAAGAGTGACGATTAAGAAGAAAAGGTTGTGTCATAATAATAACCATAATGAAAAACCCAGTATCTCCCCAAACTATTGACTGTACGGGACACAGCTCTCTGTGACAAACAATTCTGGACTTAACAATTGAAATGTTTGGTTTTGAATATAAATATCACTAATACTGTATAGACAGTATCACAGGCTGAGAAAATACACAGGGAATGATGAAGCGAGCTGTTGCTATAGTGATTCTGATAAGAGTCTCTTAAGTGCCCTTCCTTTTCCCCATGCAACCACAATCAAGTCTAATTTAAAACCGACTCTCCCATTAATTGTATCTTTTTCCAGTATCCTGGCATACAAAAACAGAGAAATTAAGGGCCATACAAGATTTCTTGCTTCAGGGAATTTTTTTTTTAATCTTGGCAATTGCAAAGTGCATCAGGATAAAACTTGCTGTTTCAAAGCTCAAAGGGTCAGTTCTGCTGATTCTTTTAGTTGGATCTCTGAAAACTGACTAACACAAGGCTGTAAACAAAGGTACATATGAGTAAAGCTCTGATTTGATTGTTACCATTTTACTAACTCAGCTATGCCTGCCATTACTTGAACAAATGAAACCTGTCTGAAAGCTAGTATAGAAGCTATAAACTCATTTCTCAAAACAGAAAACAAACATTAGCAAAAGCCTGCTTGCAATTTCTAGTTACTGTTACCATCTTTGCACCCCGCTCACTTTGCCAAGTGACTGACCACTAAAGGCTGTCAGAAAGTCAGTTTCCAGCAGAAAGGTAGCTCCCACTAGCTCCATTTCAAAAGTAAGTTTAAAATATTTTGCATACCAAATAGTACTTGTGTCATGGACTTTTTTCAACCAGATAACTTTAAGTCATTTGAGGGACTAAATGCCTTTAAAGCTCATCAGGCTTAATTTTTAAAAAATAAATTACTGGAGATGTTTTAGAAAACTTCCATCTCTTTAGCTGCCAACTATTGGAGGGATGCCACAATGAAGCTTGCCTTCCAGGAACCATTAACCAAGCAGGACAGAGAATTAGCACACCAAGGGCTTTCCAGGCAGACAAAACAGTGGCTCTAAGTTCTGTGATTGCTCAGTGTCAGAGGGAAGTGCATCACACATTAAGGTGCTTCTGCCTTTTAGCACTAAGCCTAAAGTATGAGAGAATACTCCTTTCACACCATATTAAATAGGCATACTTCATGCATATGCATAAAAACTGTTGTCCAGAAAAGCAAATAATGATTTCTTGATTTTATGGCAGGGAAAAAAAATTCTAGCCTTTAACAGACATTGCTATTACTGTATTTGCAAACAGCAACTTTTTAATAATGCCTAATATTCAGTGTAGATTTAAGCCGGCTAAAATTAATGCAATTTTGTTAGAGACCTAATCACTGAGACCTGCAGTCTGCATTGTAACTATGTTGCATTTGCCATTTGTTTTACTCAAATTCTTTACGGTTCATTAAATAGCTCCCAGAAATAGATCACACATTAGCATCAAACAACTGTAACATTACACCGACTGACATAACCCTTGACACTTTTCAGTTTGATCACAATTGAACTCACATGGATTGTAAGTGATGTATTTCTGTCTTGAGTATGTCAAAGGCTGCAATACAGAACTGTACAAGCCAAACTGTATATTCTGCAGAGTTAGTTTCACACCACAATCAGAGCAAAAAAGAGGTGCTGGGAAGACAGTTCTTCAGGAATACAAATACTGAATGGATCTCAGTAACCAACTTAAGCAGGGGAAAAGCCAAGCCTTGCATTTGCTACCAAACACTTCACAAACTGGATTTGCACATTTCAGGTTTTACCTTTTCAGACTTGCTGTCACAGGCACACAATTCAAGTTAGCCTAATTTTGACCTAATACATTTACATTTTTCACTGCTATAATTGGATATCCTTGTGTATTTGCTCTCCTTCTGCACTCTCTGAGTGAAAAGGAAGCAGACAAGAAGGCTTTAATATTAAATGTAAATACCTAAAAAGAGGACAAAATCCCTGATACCTGCAGTTTCAGTCACAGCCACTGTCAAAAAGGCAATCATTTCCAAAGGGTCAACCACATGGGAACAGGCCATGGCTACCACACAGTTCATCATTATTCTGTGTACTTTTCACATGTCTCAATGCGCAACGCTTACTGGTATTTCTTTTATCTTTGAACCTTGCATTTTCCTAATAAAAATACTTTTAGCAATAAGTAACAAGAAATGCTCAAATCCTTTATACATTTTTAACTGTTCTCTAACCACAGTACCCAATCACAGTACTTCTGAGGCACCTAGTTAGCATACCTCTTAGTATATCTAACTTCTGAAACCAGTGAGACCAAAATGTCCTTTGCCCCACGGACATATTGCATATGTCAATCCCAAGGAATAGCAAGTACATCAAGGATAAACATGGCAAACTGGAATCAAGCATTTTGTAAGGCAGTTTGAAATTTGTGGTCTCTTACCAGCTACATGATTGTTTTACTCTTTTCAGAAAAAGACTGTGCCATCAGATCTGTTATTTAAAGAGAGACAGCAGGTACCTCTCTTTAGGTACTGTATGTGCTGTAGGACAAACGTTCCCTTGCGTAGGTTGCTGCAAGCTGCACAGTAAAATGAGGTCATGCTACCCAAAACAGGCAGAGGATTTCATAATGCAAAAAGGTATTTTGTAGTTTTCCCCCTTTTGAGTCAGGAACATATCTAAGATTGCTGGTTCTAAATATAGTGGTGGCAACACCAAGCCTGACAGAGTCCAGTAAGCATTTGGACAATGCTCTCAGGCACACAGTATGATTCTTGGGGTGTTCTGTGCAGAGCCTGGAGTTGGGCTCAATGAGCCTTCCAACTTCCTTCCAACTCAGCATATTCCATGATAACTCACTAATGCTTTTGGTTCTGCTAATGACTGGCCCACAATGCAAGGCCAGGATAACTTGCTACTTTGCCCCTTTAAGTGGCCTACTTAGACCTTGTATTCAGGCTCCAAACTGGCATTTACAGCACCAGTTACGGAAAACTGCAAAATTAAGTAATCACTGCAGGACAATATCTCCAATGAAGACCAAAACATCTTTTTGCTGGTGAAGTAGACTGTAACACATGACAGCTGCACGTGTTCTGCTGTCATGTTCTCACAGTAGCTGCTACACCTCATTCACCACCAGTAAGACACACCAGCAGCCAGTCTACTTTGTTGACTTGGGCACAGTCTGTGTAGACAAGGGGGAGGGAGATAGTGTCCATTTTACACCCAGCTGCCTGCTGCCAGAGGCCATCTACTTAGCTCGTAGCGCAATTTAGTCCAGCTCTGCTCATTCCTTAGGGGAACTTTGAAGAAAGGAGTATTTCCCTCCTTTTTTAAATGAAAGCAGTAGTTACTGAGGAGAGAGCAGAATAAATATCAACATAAAGAGGACCAGCATAAAGCTGACATTAGAGATTAAAGGCAGCTTTATATCCATACCATTTCTTAAACAACAGATATTACAAATATGAAAATCAGTTTGCAAATCCAGATACCAAAATTTGTGTGCTCTCCGCCTGACAAGTTCTAGACTGAAGGAGCGGGGTGGAGGGGAAATAACCAAAATCCCTGTTCACTTTTCAGCATGAGAAAGGAATTATTATTGGGTCTATATTCAGAGCTGAGCAAACAGGCATTTCTATCAGCTGCTCTCTTCTATATCCCTTTCCAACTTTAACAAAATATCCAAGAAAGCATTCTTCGTTGCTGCTTAAATGTCCCCTAAACTAGATCCTGAATCTAAAGAGAAAACACACAGTTCCTCCAAGCTATCAGGGGCCTGGCACAGCTGAGGACCTGGCACAGCACACATGCACAAGCTCCTTAATTAGATGAAAGTAGGGAGGCAAGGACAACCCCAGAACCTTTCAAGGATGTGCAGTCCAGCATCCCACAGAGATGCATCAGCGGTGAAGATGGAAACCAACTGATGAAAACAGATGCAGTGCTATTTCTGAAACAACCAACCACACATTTAATTGAGTCTCTCAGGCTTTCAAACTGATGTAGCAAAGGGGAGACAGAGAAGCAGCTGAAAAGCCTGGGGACATTTTCCTTCAGGGACAGGGGCACAAGGATTTTAGGAAACAGGTAAGGGGATAACATCAGCTGACAAGAAAGGCTTGGACTTCTATCTAAGCTTTTTCCAAACACATACTGCTCTTCCACCCCACAATGCCTTCCACAAAAAAGAAAAAAAAAATACCAAAAACAGGTAAGGAAGGGACTATTCAGGGATTAGTTAATCTAGTTAGGAACCAAGGATTTATCAAGTACATCTCAGGAAGAGGTAACAGAAACCATGGCAGAAGGAACAGCTGCAGTTAGCTAGCTCAGCTAAGTGCTTGGTACAGAGGACAGAAAATGCAACTGGACTCATTCCAGCAGACAACATTATTTGGAGCATGCAGCTTCAAAACACTCATTATTAAAGGAGATTTAAACAACAACAACAAAAAAAAAAAAAACAAAAAAAAAAACCCAACCAAGCAAGCAAACAGCCGACCAAGCAACCAACATAGCAAACAACCAACAAAAAGGTAAGTACCCTGAATGACTGTTTGGGTTTTTGTTTTTTTTTTGTTTTTTTTTTTTTGTTTTTTGTTTTTTTTCATTTGGTACAGAGCATCTTATATTCAGAAATTTGCACCTTAACATAACTTTTCTGTAAACAGTAAGAGTAATAACCGTGACCTTTGCTTATCTACTGAGTCAATACTCCTCTATTCAATTACAGCAAAGCACTGTTTTGTAGATCTGTCTGCAATCAAGCTTCTGCCCTTAGGGAGGACACTTTTTCACAGGCACAAATGTATGCAGAAATAAGCAGACAGACAAGCTGAATAAATATACCTACTTATTTTCATTTTTGTTCTGCACTCTAATCTTTCTGAATATTTCTGAAGATGGAATTATTTAGAAAAAATGAAACCATTGGAATAGAGTAACATAATTGACTTTTCAAATTTCTTTAACTGGGGCCAAAAATATCTACAGTCTGCTTACATAGTCTTGTAATTTTCTAAATGTCCTGATAACTGATGTTGATGTAACACTTTCAAACCTACAAAATCTTTAACATAGTTTTTTTAAATAAAAAGGCAGCTACTTGAAAATTAACATGCCCCATAATTTACAAGCTAAAGAAAGCTTGTAAAGAAAACTAATGTAAATCTCCCTCCTCCCCATCATAGTAATTTTTGTTCGGTTATAAAACCATTTTGTCTAAAATGGAGTATAACAGAACAAAGTTGATCAGATGTGGTGATTACTCCACCTCTTAACAAGGTCATCTTCAATGTTCTTTCCATTTCCAAAAGGCTTCACCTTTGGGAACTTGTATCACACCTGCTATCTGTTACCATATACTATGCAGCAATGTGCATCAAACCACAGATAGTCTGAGCACAACAGATTATACTGGATCTACTCTACTGTATCATATTACTAAGCTGAACATCTTCACTGGTACCAACAAAGCACAGAACACTTTTCTTGACTATGAAGTCCAGTTAGATGGTGTAGCCCCCTTTTTATGTGCTTGATCAGACCATAGTCATCTTAAAAGCCTGTGAAATAAACCAAGATTTTATATAACAATGACTTAAAACTAAGATCATATGGACTTTTCATTACATATAGTAAAATGAAGGGATGTCCTCACTGAAATACTGCATAAGCCTTGTATTTCATACATTGGCTGAGGCGTGACAGGAAAAAATATTTTAATGCCTTTGTACTTCTCTCCATCAGTCTACCCTACAAATTAGCACATGACTTGCCATCTTTCAAACATACTGGCAGTTTTCTTAACAAGTGTGGTGCAGAATAGGAATTCTCAGGCAGTGGAATGTTAGAGATGCTTTGGTCCCAGGCCTTCCATGCAACAAGAGCATACACTGTTACCATGGTAGAAAACCAAAAATGAAACTACTTCTATAGGTTTTACTGGCACTCACATTAGTCTCCTGAAAAAAATGTTCCCTCAAACATTGTGAAGAAAAAAAAAATAGAAAACCAGACAAGACATCTCCTTCCATGTTAAACTACCATATGATTTGCCCTGGAGTATTTAAAAACATTCCACATTCTTAGTGGATGTCCAGTCCTGCTTTCTTGTAACTCGTCCTTTAGTCACAAGTCAGAGAAAACAAATATAAGAAAAAATACAAAGTAAATCCTGGTAAGTGGGTAAACTTTACAGAACGTATGTTTAACCCAAGATGTATTTTCAACACAACAGCTGCGACAAGTTATGCAACTCCTATTTCCCAGATTAAGGACATTTGAAAGCTGATACTATTTATTGCATATCTTCACTCTCCAGATCCTAACTTTTTTTTTTTTTCTATAATAAAATTAACACAGTACAGGCTCTAAATCCTCATCCTGTTCTTAAAAATCAATTTTCAATAAAATGATTGTTCTCATCAGAAGCTCATCCACAGCTGCTTGCAGAGTCCGTTTAAGCTAGAAATACCCTGATTCAACCTTTGGAAAACCACCTTTAATGGTAGCAAACTAACATCTCAACTTACCTCAAAAACCACCTTTATTCTTTCTTTTACTACTGATTACAGCAGAAGAATCTTGATCACTGACATTCCTAAGACATTTTCTGCCCAGAAGCCTTTTGACTTTGTACTTGGCCTTTTGTTTATGACATTTAAACTGTTCAGTATTTTGAGTAAAGGTATTTGTTTCCCCAGGAAACATACATTGTACAGCAAACTTAACAAGCAGTATAATACAAACTAGAGAAGGTTACTAGTTGAGCAACTAATGAAAACAGAATTGTTAATAACTATTGCCCCTTCTACAGCTGCAGACATAATATATTCCCTACTCTTCTATGTTATGTTAGTTTAGCTTAAAAATGACGAATGGGACTCAAAGTAGCAGGAATGCATGCTTACCACATCTAAGTTGAAACGGGAATAAAAACTAGCACTTACAAACAAAACTCCTCACATACTGAGGATCTTATTTCACCAAATAAAAACAAATTTTTCTAAATGGGTACCTTTTAAATAGAAAACATTTCAATGTTGCATTTAATAAAGTTAATATTTACTCACTAAATGCGGACATTTACGGAAAAGTAATACTTTCATTTGAGGTTCTTTCTCAAAGGCATTCTGGTAAACATTTACTTATTTTTTTAAAAAATAAAATCAACTATAAACAAAGCTGTAAAGAAATACTTGTAAACCATGGAAATATCTACACAAGACTTTCTCTTTGCCCGAAGAGGATTCTAAATTGAGTATTATCCTTCCAAAGAAATAAAACTGGTTCAAAGAACTCCTTTCCTGGTGCCAGAAAACAGCAAAAAGGCTTTCTTTAAAAGGTATTTAAATTATAAACATGAAACATTATTAAAATATTTTATTTTAATTAAGGTTTCTTGCTCGCTGATTTAAACTAAAACCAAGTCAACAATTCATATAATTCTAATTCTAATCAACCTACCTGAAATAAGACAACTCTGTTCTACAGCATGTCAAGATTATTCCATAACAAGTTGACAGTAACAAGTAGTTCATAGTTGGTTTTTTATACTGTATTTATTTTGATCCAAAAAGGAAATACTTGCACCACAAAGAAGAATGATTTAGGTTGATGGATATAATAAAGACAAAGTTAACAGTTCCTAAGGAAGGGACCATGACAGCTCTGGTAATGGTTGTAAGCCTAATAGAAATTCATGGGTTTATGCTAGTAGCTGCCACTTTCAACATAACTGAAAGAGAAAAGACTGCTGTACCATTTAACATTATTTAGGAAAGCTAAGGGACAAGAACTCAATAAAACCATTAACTTTTTGTTTGTTTGTCTGTTTTCATGGGATTGGAGACTTCGACTGCTGTTGCTGCTCAGGGGCTGTAGTGGAACCAGGAATTCCTTGCAGGGGAAGCCAGAAAGCGTTAATTCTCTAATATATCTTTATAATTATTAGTCATATTAGTCATTAACTAAAGCTAGCAAAGGAACAGATCTTTGCTTGTTCTTGTTTTAAATTCTGAATCTTATAAAAGGCTTTAGTCTGTCCTGGCCATTTGTATTCATATGAATGGCTCACTCTCTACATTTTTGGCTACATTTAATCTCTGTCTGGACTTTCAGTATTTCTAAAACATAATGCAAGATCTGCCTTGAGACAGGCTTTTTGCTGATGCAGGGGTTTACTAAACAACTTCTGGAATGCCACTGGACATGGCAAAATTGACCTTTATGGAGGAGCATGGGTCAAACTCAGAGACAAAAATGCCCTTTCTCCTTCAATATATGAGTGCAACAGTTGAGGTCTGGTCACATTGTACTTTAGACTATTTCCCGTAGAAGCTACTAGACAAAAAGCTTTGAGCTGTTGGCAAGAAAGATGCTGGGTAAAAGATGCTGGTAAAATAAATTCTGCTATACTCTTTTCTTCCAAGAATTGTAATGAAAGCCTGTCTTCCAATATTACATGAAAAACATATCCACACGGAGTGTGGACCAAGTAATTTCTGTCAATTTCTGAATCTGGCTTCATCTTTCTATTGACTTTGGAAATATTGTGGATGAGGAGGAGGTTATCCCAAATACCGATACTGCATTCTGTTTGTAGAAGAATCCTTCTTTTCCTCTTTTAAATATAAAGCTTTTAAAATCCAAATGCTTATCCTTCTTGCACTGGCAACACACAACAAAAAAATCAGTGGTGATAAAAATCCTTCCAACTTTTTGTGCTTTTATCGGCAGAGCCTAGAAAATTCTTGACCAATTTCTGCCACGCTTACAGAACACTATATATACAAAAGGACAGATGAACTATGAAAATCAGACGACTGAAAGGATGTATTACAGGAAAAGATCCTGCTGAATGCTCTTCAATGTTTTATCTTTAATGATGGTTCTCCTGCACTTCAAAGCATGTTACACTGAGCACACTAAAATCTGATGTTGTTACAGAATTAGGCTTCCTGAAATCTGGCTCTGGGTTCTGAAACATAGTTACTAATTTTTTTTTTCCCAAAGATTCCAACAAACCACGGACAGATGAAGACAACGGAGAAGCTGTGAAAAATGAGAGACAGAGTAAGCACGTGTGCCTCTCTGTGCAGAAATGAGTGAATGCTGGAGCCAGAAGCACAGTGGAGTCCCTACAGCCAGAACACCTACACCTGACAGCACTGGCTTGGATAGTGACCAATATTTCTTCACAAAAAGCAGCATCACACACTGGCAACCATAGTAGAACAGCACTAAACACTGGTATTTCTGACATTCACATGAAAATAATTAAATATTCTAATGAGGTACATCTCTTGGTGTTTCCCTTCCTTGTGCCTCTCTACCTTCTGAAAAGCTGCCCAAATCTTTTGCAAATTAACTTATTTTAGAGCACTCAGCCAAGGCAGGTGTCCAAACTGGTAAAACACACCATTCTGCCAACAAATTGTATTTTTCTCTTCAGATGCTTCCACCACTTCTCAGTATAATTTCAAAATCTAACTGCTGCATAACTTGAATAGCAGACAGCTATTTCTGACTCATTTATTTTTATCACTTTTTTTAAACCCATACACTTCTCTTGAGGCATTGAAAACCAAGATTTGACCAGTTATTTCACCTACAGCCTTAAGAAAATGAAAACATCTCAAAGAAAGAATTAAATATGTTATAGGGCTGTGCCTACATATCTTCTATTTGTGCTGGAACAGGGAATGGCATTCATTATGTACTGCAGATTTCTATACAGAATCCAAGTACCATACCAGTAAGAATGAATGCCATGCAAATATTATTCAGAAATACATTTTTTTGGTACATTGTGAAAATTTATTATAAACAATACTTTGGAGTAACAACATTTTCAGACACTAAGCTGCTTGACTGGTATGAAAGTAAAAGTGCAATTGCTGC
Source organism: Chloebia gouldiae (assembly GCA_003676055.1). Lineage (NCBI taxonomy): Eukaryota > Metazoa > Chordata > Aves > Passeriformes > Passeridae > Chloebia > Chloebia gouldiae. The sequence continues at coordinate 2,499,794 of QUSF01000011.1, read as the reverse complement.
ACCTACAGAACAGACATGAAAATATAGATAGTGCAGGTGAAACTTATTTTGCATGTAATGTTGCCCTGAGCAGCAACACACAGATAATATTAGGAAAAAGAACAATTTCATATGGACAGAGATCAGAGCCCCAAAATTATTTACAGGCTGAAATCAGGCCTCAAAACTGTAACTTACTACCACACAACCTAAACAATTCTATGATTCTATTAAAGACAGCACATCTAGGAATAACTTCTAATCATTTGCTATTGTCCCATTTTGTGATTATAATCAGGTATGGACCCCAGGTAATAAATCCTCAAGTCTGCAGAAACAGCTGTGTTTTCAGAAAAAAATTACCAATAACAGAAAGATAATAAAAAGATCCAGGCAGATTGTGCAAGAATTTGTAGAATACAGGCACATACAAAAACATTCTCCGGACACTGTGTAAACTTTTTTCTACAGGGTGGGTCATGGGTTTAATGCAATTAAAAATTCTCTTGAGGAGTCCCAACATAAGAAAAACTTCACCCATTCTTTTCACACACATTGAAAAATCTTTGTTGGCATAAAACCTACATACAAAATCAGCAGTTACCTCATCACAAAACCTCTCTTCATTATGCTAATGTTTCAGTCATAAGAAAAACACCCTGATGTGTGAAATAGTGACATCTCAGAGAGACAGGACAAAGTACAGCGAACTGCAGATCTTTGATCTGGCTGAAAGTGCTCTGCATTCTGATGAGAATTTTTGCTGGGATCCTAGGAGATGAAAGGATTTTTTTAAAGTCTGACAGTTAACAGAAGGGGGGAGGTATTCAGAAGAGAACAAAAAGAGGAGCACTGAAAGCAGATGACATCATGCTTCAAACTGGCCTTTACCATCTTACTGACATGTTCCACAATAGCAGTTTCCACACAGCTATTCTTGAGAGCTCAAGATCCTCTGTGGAGACAGTATGGCTGGAGATCCATTACTTTAAAAGGATATAAAATTGGAATAGGTCTAAATATAACACATATATTTTATTTTGGGAATCCTAAATGCATTATGGTAATGCTCCTGAACACTACTTTTTGAAACTAAGTTCTGCCTCACATTATAGATGGAAAGTTTCCAGTCTACAAAGCTAACAACTACAAGATCTGTCATTCCCATCTCCAGGAAAACCCCACACTGCAAGCATAGAAATGCCATTACTTCCCTCTGATTCTTCCTACAGGCAGTTTGCCTGTTTTAACAGGAAGATGTTCCAGCCTTGTAGGGGCTTTGGAACTGATTACCTTTCCACTCAGGTACCCAAAGGCTCCAAACACTGGGGAGAGGTATCAAATTTCCCTCTTTATACTCTACAAGCAGCTAAGGGAAAAACCATGGGACTTTGGGAGGATTCCGATTAATTATGTTCAGTCAAATGCACATACAGTCAACTTACCAGGTCATGTACACAACATTTGTCTGCAATAGGCTTGTATAGACATAATATGTAAAAAACAGACATAAAACCAGTTTTTCTCTAATATTGTTTTTCTCCTGTTAAGAAGTATCCTCTCCTTAAATAAAAGAAAAATTGGAACTTCCTCATTAAGGCAGAAAAAGAGAGATTTTCTGTCAAAGCTTCTCTGCTTCTTAACTTTCCCTCGCTATGCCCCTCATTTATGTTTCATGGTGTGGCTATTTGCATGGGACCTTTTTCTGCGTCAAACATCCTCACAGCTGCAAAGACCTATCTTTATAAAAATTTATTTCATTGTACCTCCAGCCTAAATGGAAACTGTAAAGACCAACTAAAGGATCTTGTAAATATCCATATCTCCTATATCCCGAAGCTAGAACGCTTATTTTCACTTGACAGAGAAAATGCTGTTATAATTAAGATTTTTACATGAATTACAGTCCTCTCTATGGTGTTTCACTACCTGATACACATCCATTTTGAGAATAGTTTGGAATGAAATCTCCTAGAAAATTGATGCTAATATCATGGCATTTTGCAATATCAAAACAAAGCAGCATCACAGGGGCACAAAGAAGAAAAATTTCAGCCAGAGCACATCTGACAAGCCATGTGAGACATAGTACTTTTCTATTCTCTCCACATGGACAACTAAAATCTGTATCAATAGCAAATGATTATATATGATATGCACACAGCTATACTCTCACCAGCCATAGTGGAATTTATCTTAGGAAAATAGTAAATAACCATGATTGCTTAACTCTCTCTACCAGAACATGTTCTTAAGGATAGAAATCCTGTGTTATTACCTGAGGTACTAACCAAGTACATATTAAGACTAAGAAGTATATTTACATATTAGAGATTCCCATAATACTCTCTCCCTCTTTTTCATGCTTCTATGTTTTTGTTTTTTTATGCTTCTAAGTTGTTGTCTCTTTCTGAACTCCTTTTTCAAGAAGAAAGAATCTGTAAGATACATTACAGATACCTAACCACCTGGACTTTATCTGTACAATTTTGAGACTTAGCAATTAAAACTACCCCACCTTCCTTGGTATGTCAGGGAAGTCAAAGGTCTCTTGAAATCCCTAACCCTAGAGGGCCTGACTCCATCAAAGAGGAAGTAATGACATGTGGCATAATATAATGCATTCAAGAATGTTACTAAAAGGTACTAGAGGGCTTGCATTAAACTAGCTTTACCTTCTTCTGTTTTCATTTCTGCTGTTGCAAGATGGAAAATGGATTTCTGACCAGAGATTCTGATAAGACTAGTGACATCTTCATCAAAAAGAATGAAAACGCCACTAACCTGCCCTCTGTGAGTGATTCTTCTTCCTACTTTTATTTTCAAACCACAGGATATTGCTAGTACTAACCCACTTCTATTGTTTCCATCTTGAAGTTCTGAGGTTCGGACACTGTCCCAGTAATATGACAGAATCAGGGACATGTGAAGTCTAATGCAGTCATGAACTTAAAATTGTGCATACACTTAAAACCAGCTATCCAGAAAACACCTTAACTTAAAAAACACAATCATTATTACTTATAAATAAGAATCTGTCATTATTTGTAAGAACATTCTCTCATGTGCTTTGATAGGATGTGTTACTTTCTCCATCACAGAAATTAGGTCTCAAAATGTGTGTGCAACTGTCTTAAAATAACTAATTTATTCTAGTGAACAGCAATAATTGCTACCCTCTTAAAGTGAATATTGAGAGTTATTGACTTGATGCAAGCAAGCATTCAACCTGATACTACCAGAAAACCTGTACACTTCGATCAACACGAAAACAATTGCCAAACACTGTAACAACCCATGCATAAAGTGAACTACAAAGCTTATCTGGGAAACATACAAGTACTAAGGGGATAATATATTTCATTCACCCTTGACTTGATCATTATCACAGGATGCCCATTTTATTCTTCCTTGTTCTAAGGAAACAAGCTTCCTTGAGTCCTACACTTAGACATCCAAATATCATGTAGCCAGTTCAGATAAATGATTCAGAGAACAAAAGAAGTATTAGAAGGAAAAACTGTGAACAAACTTGACGTCTTATATTTTCAGCATCTCTAACATAAATGCATGTTGTATTAGCTGCTAGCTCAGTATCTCAGATGAACATGCATGACAGGAGACAATGCCAGAGGTCCAGAAAAGGGCAGCCATAACCATGGAGAAATTGGCAAGAAAGCCCTTGGCTGTAAGACAAGTTGTAAGACAAGTAGATGCACATACTTTGCAAGAGAAAAATCAAAGCCAACAAACTGGAAAGGGTCAGTCTTCAAAGGACAAGACCTCATGGTATTTACTCATGTGACTCAAAGTTCATGTTGAGGGGAAAATATGCTTACCTGTAAAGGTAGTATTCAGCTTGATCCACTTCTTCTCGTGAAGAAATGCTGTCAACAAACTGATTAAAAAATAAGAAATAAAAGCTTATAAAAGGAGCATGCACATGAAGCATATCAGAAGAAAATAACAAATAACAAAATACATTTGTCTGGCACATTTAGCTGTCTGACAGTACTGAATTCTTCATATCTCTACTTGCTCCTAATTCTGGTTTCTTCTAGATTGCTAAAACTAAAATCTTTTCAAATTGAGACAACTCCCTTCTTTAATTCTGAGAAACTCTATGCATCTTGAAAGCAATCTGAAGAATAAACACCTATAGCTCCATATCCTGTATTTTTTGCTGTTCCTTTATATCTTTTGTTCTTCAATCATACCCTTTATTTTAAGCATATCTTCAGTTCCTTAAATTTCTTGCCACAATTTTAAGATATTTTTGACATGCCACATTGCTTTTTCCAAAAAATATTATTTTTCCTATAGTTTGCCTGTTGTGCTTATTGATAGTATAAATTCTGAAGCACAAGGACAGCAAAATTTTGTATTTCACTACACTTATAAACAATGGTTAAGAAAAAAAATCACCCTCCCATGCTGTACAGCACAATTGTCCTCTCATTTACAATCCTGTCTTCTTACAGAGCTCCCAGTGCGATCAATTACTTAGATACAAGCCAAATTTTCAACCAGACTTTGTCTTCTGGTGACAGTGAATCCTGTTTTCCTGTACATTTTACTAACATAAGCATAAAGTTGCTGGAACAGTACGGCATCTTTATAATACCTTTAGTTCAGAATAAACAAACATGTTCTCAAGGCCAGTACTTCTCTTTACCCTAAACCTAATCTAAAAACACTAATTCGGATGACTGGTATTTGGTCTCCTATTCATTTTCTTTGCAAGCTGTATACATGGAGATCTCATCTTCTGAGCATGGCAATAGCATCCCTGTGTGTTTTACCTACATTCCAGAAAGTAAGAATCTGATGGAGTGATCTGATCACTCCAGGTATTGGAAGGTGGGGCTGCTTGACAATCTGAAAAAGCCATTTCTCTAGGGAGGTCAGCCCAAAGCAGGAAAGGAATAAATTTGATTCATAAAAAGGAGAGGAACACCCATTTCTCTCATGGACACTGTCTGAGAAGCAATGGTCAGGAGTGCTTGCCTGTGTAAATGCTTGCACTTGTAACTGAACAAAGTGTTCTGTGACTCCTCAGTTAGTGGTGCAAATTATCCTAATTAGTGCTATTACTGATATAACTTATCTGGATAATTTTGAAGACTAAAATTAGTTTGTTGTTTTGTTTTTTAAATAAATGACTTATTTATTCATTACAAACACTCATTTACACAAGAAGCTTAAAAACATGTATCTCTGCTTTTCCTCCCCTTTTCCAGATTATCCCATCCAGAGGATGGAACTGGTTACTCTTCCCAGTAAAAATAATGGCTTTGCTTAATCCATGTCAGCATTTGCTCTTTCTCAGTCTGCTGCAGTGAAAGAAAGCTATAAAAGCAAAATATGTCCACCTCTACCTCACTCTGAAAGAAGCCTGGAACTGGAAGAAGACAGACAGTGCAGTATAGTAATTCAGTGCATTCCCTTCGCAGCCTGGCCTCTTATGCAGTGTCTGAGGAGGTTTTAAAGCTCTCACAAAGAAACCACACAAAGGCAGGAAACACATATAAGGGAAATACACAACCCAGTAACAGTGAGACCAAATTTGACTGAGAAAAAAATCTGTTTTGAAGACCCTATGGTCTGGGTTCTAACTGAGTACAAAGTATCAATAAAACAGTTTTATACAGCAATTTAATAGTATAACAAGACATTTACGGTCCCAGAACTCCTAACAGGGGTGGTATCATTTATCACCTCTCAGCTCACTTCACTACACAAGCATTCCACAGTCACTTCTAGGAGTTTATGACTGGGTTTTTTTCCTTACCCGGGCTACTGTCAAAGAGCTGACAGGCAGTTTTCTTTCATAGGTTCTGTCCATTAAGTGGGCTAAGTCAGCTGGAGAAAGCAGAAAAAATATGTGTTTAATCAACTGGCATAACATGAAAATCTGCAGATCCATCATATAACTTAGAATAGAGCCTATGTCCATGAAATCAAATTCTGGGTTCTTAACATTTCATTTTAAAATTTTATGAAAACAGTACTTTCAAGTATTGTTGAACACTTTAACAGAAAATATGCATGAGAAAATTCTCAACATGATGAACCTAAGTTACTAGAAAAAAAAGGGTTAAAAAAAAAACTACTCAATAAAGTGCTGGATGAAATTAGTATAACTAAGATAAGTCACCTAAAACAAAAAATTAGCAATTCCCTTATTGCTTTCAAGCCTATCGTATGCTGGACAGTGCTTTAGGCATGGATTTTTATTTTACGGTAAAACAATGAGGCACAGAAATTTTACCATCTGATAAACCTTACAGTCACAAACAGCAATCCAAAGAAATCCTATTACTCAAATGGGGCACTGCACCAATAACTAAGTAGTTTTATAGCATTCTGCTTCAGCAGTTGTATTAATCTGACCATGCAGGAACTTAAATTTCTGACTGTTGAACAGGTAGCCAGCCATTGCATTTAATGAATTACTGGAAGTTAAATTAATTTAATTTGGCGGTTTAGCTTTGTACTATTCCTGGAAAATAAAGGTTATTCAGAAAGAGTAAGCTGCTCAACATATGCTTAATGTCATCTGACCATGAACTGACTATATCAAATCTATAAGCTTTAGATACTCAATTGTATTCTTTCTTGCTATTCTCCTCCATCTTGAGGAAGAAACCTAACACATTCCCTCTGCAACATTTGGAACTTGCTTCCTCCTTTGAAACTGTTACTCAGTGAGTCACTCTTTTGGTGTCACTCAGTAAGGCCTACTGGCCATCCTTGGCCATCTGATGGCTTTGCTCGTTTTACAATTAATTTCCCAAAAAGGTGAACCTGCCTCCACATCTGTCAGTGAAATGTGAGGCAAGTAAAAATTACAGCACTACATCAGAACAGACTAACCTTTCTACTCTTGCAAAGTTGTCTGGGGCAGGAAACAGCACTGCATCAACAAAATGCTCTGTCTCTGCTGTCCACAAAACAAGTGATACCACTATTTATTACTTTAAAAACACCTATACTACAGCGAACACTGAAGGGTACAGTTCAAAACATAAAATAAGCATTTATCTTCTGGCTGAGGAAAGGCAAAATGACTATGAAAGCAAAGGCAAATTTGTGGCAGAGTTAGTAAGGCCAGTACTAGCTCCTACAAAAGACAGTACAAGACACTGAGGTGATGTGGGCAATCAAGGCCATGTTGTACAAGCTAGCCACTAAAAAAAAAATGCAATTTTTTAATTGTAAAGAAATTTATATGGCCATATCCTCAAGTGCCTATAAGTGCCTTTGACTCTGTACCACCCATCTCTCTAGAAGTCACAAAGGTCATGATGAAGCACATGGATAAAGGCGCAGGGAGCATTCCCAGTAATGCTACAAGTTAAGAGAAGGGATGCTGTGACCAACTCAGCTTATCCAGATCAAAACCTTGGGTAGGTCCTGGGCTAAATGAAGTCAACTGTCATCCACCATTCTTAATCTCCATTTTGAGACAGAGGGAAATAAATGTTTGCTTCGAAATCTGGTATCTTTGATGACACAGCAATGTGGACCTGAGACTCAGAGCTCATTGATCTATTCTGCAATTGTTTTTGTTATCCATCACCCTCCCACAACTAGAAGGTGAACCCTATGACCATTCTGGGCCACACTCAAGCCCTGAGCTTGGCATTTCTTCTGTCTAGGTGCTCCTGAAGATGAAGAACTCTCTCTAGAAAACACTGACTACTTTAGCAGAATATAAACCAAATGAATATAATGCCATGAACACAAGATCACAACACTATTGGCCATTACACAATATCATCCTCTGAGAGATTTCACACATAGAATTTCAATGACTGACCTTTATTGCTGTCTACAAAGCTGAAACTCTCCATCAGATCTACAGTATGGAAAGCACTTACCTATGAACTTCCATACATATAAGTGTTTGACAAATATTAAACACTTCTCTATCCTCTCAAGTGTAAGTATCACAACAAAACGGACTAAGTCTAAAATAATAGCAGACAAACATAATGGAACATTTAGCTTTGTTTTCAAACAAGTTGCTGTTTCTGCAGTAGTATTATTACAGGAATTAATTGCAATGAGTAATTATTTCCTAGCTTGCTTTCTGTGAAGAATGCCTAAAACCAGACTTTTTCTTGTCAAATTCATAATCTGAAATAATTCAAATCAGGTTTGCTCCATACGTTGCTATTCAATAATCAAGATTAAAGTTTCTTCTTAATTAAAGTATCCTGACAAGAGTACTAGAATGCAAGCATGTGAATGCTCAAATCTCCTAGCACTGGTGGCAGTAAAACCTGAGTGTTGACACTGTGTATAAACCAAGCCAATATTTTAATGGCCAAATCAGTATTCTATGTACATTTTAACAGAAATATACTGCAAATGCTTTCATCTGACTCATCAAAAAACACACTAGTCTATACAATCTCTCATATATGCTGCCTAAAAATACATGTCTACATAAGTACATTTCTCCATAAATTTAATTTCTCTAAAAATGTATTACTGCATATTCAAGAACTAATGAAATTAACAAAACAAGCCATAAATATAAGCTTAAGTAATTTAATTTCAGGCCATGACCTTCACAGAGGTCTCATATACCAGTGTATATCTCATATATACTGATATATGCGATATCACATTCACATTTTTATTTTCATTTTTCACAGAAACTCAATGTCTTGTTGCCTGCAACAGGGTGGCTCAGAAAATACTGACCCTCACCTTCCAAATCAGTGGTTATAACTTCTAACACCAGTTTGGTGGCCTAGGAAATCAATATAGTTTCAGTTTGATTCACAGTGTGTACCTGTCCACAGAATGTAGCCACAACAACAAGCAGCACATTATCAATATGGGACACATTTGGCCACCATATAAGGTCACTTTTATTCTACTTACACCCTTGTATTCTTAGAAGAGGTCCACTCAAGACAGATGTCTGATCCAGTGGTGGGAAATGATGACAAAACTGATACCTGTCCCGGGAGTGATGGGCAGAGCTAATACCTTAATTCACAGGCTAACTGGTACTATAAAGAAAGCCGTGTTTAATTTTATTTTTATTTCAACTAAAATATAAAGGCCAAGACAAGTATTTTGCCTTACAAATTTATTTGTTCCACATTTAACTCTATATCCACAAAACTGGAAAGAACAACATCTTTGTACTGAACACGGCTTTAAATGGAAATTATTTATGTTTGCAAGGGCAGCACTGCCACCTGGTGTTGCATATGAGCCAATTTAGGCACTGTGAATCTTTCTAACAAAAAAAAAAAACAAAAAAAAGAAATTTCCTATCTCACCTGGATTATGCCATACCCTGGGATTCTGGGTTTCTTTTGTACACAATTTTTAATAAATAGAATCCGTACTACTTCTAGGCAGGCATCTTCCTACCAACAAGTAATTTGCAAATTCCAAATTAACACATTTTCAATTCCTATCTCCTTGAATAAAAGCATTTTGGTACAAAAATACTGTTGTCCCATACATTTTTCAGTAGTGAAGTTTGCTAAACTCATTCCTATCTGGATTCTAAACTGAGGTTACACTGAAGACAATAAATCATGTCTTCCATGAACACAGTAAATGAGTATCTGGGATAGCACATCACTGCAGCGGAGAAATGGAACTGACTTTAAATCAAAAAATACTTCTTTTGCCTTTAAAAATATCCTCCCAACATAGTTTTGCATAACAACAGTTCTAAAACAGTGTTTGAAACACAGAAATAAAAGAGCATTTCCTCAACACAAGGAACTCACTCAGCTATAATCACCAGTCAGTACACACAAGATTGTATGTGCAACCAGACAATTGAGGGCTACAGAGCAGACGTCTGCAGGACTGTCTCTCCTCTCTGAAAATGCTAATACAGCTGACACCGTGCTAACTTGTTTTCTCTTTTCTGTGAACACAAAATAAAAAATGCAAAGCAGTTATTTGAAAATCATGGAATAGACATCTGCTCTGGCTCAAGATCATCAGCAGAGGAGTAGCAAGAACTGTGCCTGCCAAACAGTCACAGAAGGTCCTGCCAGGCCTGAAGAAAGCCAAACATGCACTGTACCAACACAGGCACAACAGTGGATTTTTCTACAGTAGATTTGTATTGGCTATGACAATTGCCAAATTAAGAACGCATTTTCACCTGGAGATGACTAATTCAAATGCGTCCCAGGGCACAAATCTGTGGCTCCAGCCCAAAATACACAGCATGAGCAGTCCTATTGATAGCAAAGTGTAACAAGGTATTAACAGTCTCTGCAGGATCCAAGCTACATACATAAAGATCCACCCACTGTTTCTCATCCGTGTACAGTACACATTGACAATTCCCACCTAAATGCTCATAGGCAAATAAAAAAAAACAAATTGGAACATAAAAAACATCAGTCTGATCATTCTGTCTGTCCTTCTGCCTGACAAAAGCCCTTGAATTTCAGCTGATGATTCTTCTTGCAGACCCATAATCTGTGTTGCAAGTAACAACCACAGGCCAGGGGCCCAGTAATGAAAACAGACCATGAATAAAGGAGTCCCCAAAACACCTGTGGTACAAAATTAAAAAAAAAATTCCATCTTTAGCACGGAAAAATGCTTTGCCTTTAACATAGTCAACAAAAAGGCAGTGAAATTTAATTTCAACTACAGTCTATGCAAATAATTTAGCTAGAAAATTTGCACAGAATATCTCACTACCATGTACAGATACATTTTAACATGTAACGTCTTGAAAATAAAGTTTAGCTTCATTCCCCACTCCCTCCTAAAATAAAAGTCTATAATTAAAGAAGAAACTGCAAAACCCTGAGGAAAATATGCTCTTATAAAAAAGTCTTTAAATTTAATTGTCCTGTAATACTTAGATCCTTACTAGAATAGCTTTTTTTTTCCACACTGCAACACTGTTAAAACAATGTCAATGACATCAGCCAGAGATAGTCATACACTTTGGATTTTGTGAAAGAAAAAAACCAGCTCATAGAAACTGAACATTAAGTAAGCAGGGAAATTCTAACTTATTTCTGCACTATGGCTTTGAATACATGACAAATTTTTAACATGTTGAGTGCTTTTTGACACAGAAGCTCAGAAACATATTGTTTCACACCTTTTTTTATTTTGATGGATTTACAGATAGCAAGGTAGCCCAAAATGAGCTCAGGTTGTAATTAATTAGACAAAGTGGAGACAAGAAACAAACTTTTCTCACCCAGATTATGCTCCTCTTTTTTTCTTTTTTCCCATTTCGAGCTATCCACATAGGCTGAAGAAAGAAGATATCTTCGACCTAATGAAGAGAGAAATCACTATGTAAGCTGGGTTGCTTACACAGCTCTAAACAAACATTTTATTAAGTACCACCGTCTTCATATATGCCAGATGGAATGCATGAAACTGTCTTTATGTCAGTAACTACTAATGTAACAATTCAGATTCTTTATGTGTGGATCAACTATTATGTTGTAATATTTAAAACTGAAAAGCTTTACCCAAAAGTTGTTTTTTTTTTTTTTTACCATGAAACATGTATTTCTAAACCAAAACTTCATATTTAATAACAAATTTGTAAATGTAGAAAAAACCCTCAACAATAAAAGCAATAAAAGCAAGTGCACACAGACCTTTTTCATCAAAGGTTAGCAATTAGCTAAATGTAGGTTAAAAACATAAGCAAAAATAACCACACAAACATGCTTTTCTGTTGTTACTGAATGGTTACTTCCACCTATAAAGGCATGTTTCACTGAAAATACTTTCATTTTTATAATCGCCACTCTTCCATCTCCTATGAACTGCAGACTCACTGAAATATTTTTGTAAGCTTTTTCTGAACACTCTTTGTACCACAAAAACTGTTCAAGATGCTGTGCCAGCTTTTGGAACAAAACAGAAAATGCTTCAGCTGGAAGAATTTGTGTATCAGTCATAGATGATGAGGTCTTGAAAATGCATGAGGGACACCTGGATAAAACTCGTTGAAGGAAGATACAGAAATACATGCAGAAAATCACAGGAAATAATGTTACGAAATAAGAATATTTTAAAAAGAGATGCTATAATGCTAGATAGAAGTCTTAGCAACTACTTCAAAGCCTTTACCAAAATACCTATCTATTAGCACTAAAAGTTTCCTTTTGGTTGTGAAACAATTTTTCCTTCTCATCACCCTTCTGACACACAATATACCCACACACCCTGCACTGAACATCTCATTAAACTATCATCAAGAATATTCCGAACGCAGAATTCCACAGTCAGACTTCAAAAATATGTACAACATTTTACCAAACAGTGAGAAAATAATAATAAAAGAAGAAAAAAAAAAATGTATTTCTGGTTGGTTGGTGGCACTTCCTTTAGCAGTCTTTTTCCTTACGTTGATAAAAGAGACACGTAAAAAATCGGGGGGGTGGTGTGGCGGGCTTTGGGTTTTTTATTGTCTTTTTTTCCTTCACAAGCGAAAAGCCATTCATTCGCTGAGAGCTAAGGAGGCCAGTGGCAAGCACGAGGAGCTCCGAGGCACAGAGGCGCTGGCGTGGGAGCGCCGCGCGGCGCCAAGGCCGGGCCGGGGCGGCGGGGCCGCAGCACCGCGCCCGGCCTCACCGGGCTCAGCTCTTCCCAGGGGTCACTCTTGGGCTTTTACAAAACATCAGCCTTGCTGTCGCCTCTGTCACCTCCGGTAGCAGTTTTCCTAAACACGCGCTGCCGCGGCTTTGCCGGCCTCCCGTGCCATTCCGCGTGGCATGCCCTAACCCAAAAAGGCAGGTCCTACCATGTCGAGCTATGAAATCAATTACCTATTAAAAAAAAAAACAAATTGCGAACGGCCTCCCCTACTACATACTAGCCATTAAACGTCTTTCTGAGCTATCCCCAATTCCACACATGCACATAGAAGGAGATGAAGAAAGGCGAGTCGAGTCCCTGCGCAAGAGCCCGTCCTTGCTCAGCGCCGCGCCCCCCGCCCCGCCAGCAGCGCACCGACCTGGGGCCGCGCCGAGGGCGCTCCCGCTGCAGAGCACGGCGCGCCGGAGCGCGGCGGCGGCCATGGCGCGCAGGCCGGAGGGGGCGGGCGGCGGAGCGGGGCGGGCGGCGGAGCGGGGCGGGCGGCGG